>JAAALK010000284.1:6698009-7165327 GCA_019279435.1 Zizania palustris
GCTAAATCAGTCTAAATTATCATTACATTACTGCTAATTATTATTACACCACTGATAAATTACTCTTATATTACTCCTAAACTACTACTTAATTATTTCTTAATTACTCCTAAACTACTACTAAATTACTCCTAAATTATTTCTAAATGCTCCTAAATTACTCATAACTACTTCTAAATTACACTTAAACTACTCATAAATTACTCCTAAACTACTCATAACTAAACTACAAAAATTAAAACTAGATAAAATAGTACATACCTCTCAAAGGGAAGTGGGCAGCCAAGGTTGGGTGGGAAAAGGAATGTCTGCTCCCTTTATATAGGGGTGGAGTCACCAATGAAGAATCGACTAGCACCACGTGGCAGTCAGTCGGCGGTTGAATGGCCGACTAGCGTCACATGGCACCATCGGTCCAAAGAGAGTCGTTGTGTCAGGGACATTCGCCACGTGGCAGGGAGTCGGCCCTTGATCGACCAACTACTGCTGACGTGGCAGTAGTCGACTTACCAAGAATCGACTCGCTGCCACCTGACAGTAGTTGTTGGTGGGCTGACCACTACATAATTTTGTAAATTTTTTAAACGGTTATACATATTTGATTTTTTTAAAATATATTATTTAAAAAATCCTCTTATACTCGTTGATCAACAATAAAAATAAATATATCATATGTGTACCGTTAAAAGGAAAAGATAGAAATATATCATTATTATTTTCCAAATTTTAAACTCGTCAAAGTATTGTGATTCATAACTGGGAGTATTTAAAAAATCAAAACTGTAATGGTACGCTAGGAATATTTTTAAAAAACTAGTCAAAAAAACTATAAGATTAAAAGAATATTGTAGCACCACGTGTCATAAATCCACCGTTACCACTAGCTGGTATAGAAAAATCCTCGCGGATGCCCCGGCGGTGTCGGCGGCGTTCCTCTTTAGCCAACGGCGAAAACGACCGGGTTTTATTTGACCAAATCCGCGAGGCGAATTCATGGTGACCATGACTGTGCATCTGCTAAAATAATTGGCGACGAAACAAGGAAAGAAAGAAAGAAAAATGCATGCTCACCTACCTACCGGTCGTTACGCTCTCGAGACGATCTTGTCATGCATGCAGCTGCAGCTTTCACTTTCAGGAGCAAGACGAATTTATCAGAGACGACGCCGGGTCGTCCACCCTTCTCCTCCCTTTAGCAGGCAGCTCAAGCCAGCAGCCAATTCGCGCATCACATCGTCACCTGCTGCCTCAGATCAAATGCTGTAGAATCTGAAAATAAAAAGCTACCAAACATCAGTTTTATTAGATTTTAACTGGATGTAAAGCTTTCCCAAATAGTAACAACTTACATGTTAGTTCAGGTGGTCACTTCCTGCCATGTCCTGTTTCGTTCCAAGAAGCCTCCTTTTTATTTGTGTAGTCAGTAGCGAGGTCAGTGACACTGGGACTGTAGCAGTGTAGCCTGTAGGTGGTGGAAGGAAGGAGGCAGTAGCAGGCGGCGGCCGGAGGTGTCACTCGTCATGGCCGACGCGAACAAGCGCATCAACCTCGCCGCGCCGCTGCGGTCCGTGCGGCGCCACGGCGGAGGCGCGGGAGCCGATTGCACGGGGGTGCAGTCGGGCACGGGCAGGCCGGACGCGCGCCGGCTGGCGGCGTGCCGTTCGGAGGGGAGCACCGCCCTGGTCACCCCAAGAGCGTCCGAACCCGCCGCACGCGGCCGGCCATGGCGCGGAACGAGCCCGAGCGGGAGGAGAAGGCGGTCGTCGCGGTCGCGGCGCCCGTGCGGGAGGAGGCGCGGTTCTCTGACGCGCTCTCCCTGGCGGACAGCTGCCTCACCGTGAACTGCAGCAGCGTGACTGCTCAGCGACGTCGGGGCTCGGCGCGTCGTGGAGACAGCCGGCGCACGCGGCGACGGCGGCGTCATGATGGACCGCTTCCTGCCGGCCGCGCACGCCGTGGCCGTCTGCTCCCCACAATGCACCTCCCGGAAGACCATCGCCGCCGCCGCCACGGGCGCGGACTGGCGCCACAGCCACGGCGACGTCGGTTTTCCAAGGTTGCTGCCTCCCACGCACTCGGACGAGTCACGCCCTGTGCATCATTCCAAACGAGAAGAGCGACGACGTCGGCGGCGCCAGGACGACGAAGAATGGGATGCCCACAGCACGCGAGGTTCTCGTCGAAGAGGTGCGGGCTTCTTCCCACACGTGCATGAAGACCACCTTGCTGCTCCTGAACCCAGCGCCCGCCATGAGGCGCCGCAGCGGAAGCTGGCGGCGAGAGCACGGCATGCCCCTCCTCCCCAGGAGCGGCGGAGGCCAAAACGCAACGAATCCACTCGTGCGGAGCAATCGAAACGGCCATCTTCTTGGACACGACACGAGCATGGTAAGCAGCAGCAAACATCCCGATGAGCATGCATGAGCTTCCCCTTCACCAGCAGCGTGATGAATCAACGTCTCAACGCAAGCATTCGTTGTTCTCTGGTGCATTGCAGAAATCATGGGAAGAAGTTTACGTCAACTCCCTCCTCCGATCAGGCGGCGGCGGCGGCGGCGGCCGGAAGGGGCTGGGCACCATGGCGCGCCGGAGCTGGGCAAGACAGTACGTGAGCTTTGCATGGACCAAGAAGATCGAGGCGTCTGTCACAAGGCGAGCCAGCTGGGCTTCCTGGTTCTGGACAGAAGCGACGAGGAATGCCACCGTGACTACCACTGCTCACCGGCGCAAAGCTTCCTCGTTTCCGGCGAGCCAAAACTGCTGCACGCGACGGCGACCAACGGCGAGAAGAAACCGAGGCGTGAAGCCGGCGGCGGCTACGGGTGGCCGCTGCTCCTGGAGGACAAGACCACCGCGGCGAGACGCGACGTCGTCGTGCCTCTCCTCCCGCCGCTGCCGCTGCCGTCGCCGTCAGAGTCGTGGCTTTCGAGGGCGCTGCCGTCGGTGTCAAGCAAGCCTCCGGCGACGTCTTTCCTGGGGCTCCATGTGCAGCAGAGGAAGCAGGCTCTGCCTCCATGGTGCTCCGGTGGTACTCGGCCAAGGTCGTGGACCATCACCGTGCCAGGCCACGGACAATACGAATACATGATCTACACAAAGCATAGTAGTGTAACAACTGCAGCATTTCACTGTACTCGTTAGCTAATTTGTTGTCTTTTCTACTCTCTCTATTACATATCACAAATCGCTCTATCAGAGCGTCTCTAATAAATGTATGTATCTTCTAAAAATCAATCGTCATACAACAATATCAATGTAAAGGGGATTAGAAATGGAGTTCCTACTTTCGAGAGAAAAGTGAGGCGATCTAGGCAGTGTTTGGTTATTTGAACCAAATTCATTCTAGATGGTCGGTACAGTTTTCAAAAAAACGAGTCTGTTTAGTTGGATGTAATGTACGAAACTATCCAGTATGGATTGGTTCAAATTCTCAGAATATTCTCTCCAGATGATGAACCATTTCATGCGGTAAAAACAAGTGAACGACGCCGTCCAGTTTTTGTTAACTGTCCTAATTATTATAATTAGTTAAGATCAGTGGTTATTAAGTATTTTTAATGAAAAATAATTATAATTAGATGTTATTAATTAAACTAATCATTATCATGTATCATCTCATACATCCAACCAAACAATCTACTTGTACCATCCTCATCCCGAATCAATCTATCCAAAGTCATTTCATATGTCCAATTTCATTGAGCTAAACCAAACACTACCGGAGATTACTATTTAAGAATACTGTTACTTGTATGATTGCATCCAGATGGTTTGGGTCAACAGAAAAGGCCTGCTCCATCGGATTCTGAGATATGGCGACTGATTGATTCATATATACAAGCTAATAATCCACAGTTCGGTGTCACAATTATGCTGCTCTTGTTCCTTAATTCTTCTCTGATGAGATGACATGTCTCACGATACCCGTTAATTTTGTGGTGATGGTCAGAGTGTTAGCAATTTCATCCCGGGCATTTCTTGCCGCTCACTTAAGAACTTGTTTGACAAACTTAGGATTCTAAAAAAAACAGCTGATGACTATCTAGATACCACAATTAGTTTTGTGGTGATGGCCTGGCTGTTAGTAATTTCAATCCCTTATTACATGGCTTGCAGCTCGAATTAAGGCCTTGTTTAGAAAGATCAAGAATGAAAAATGTAGACCACTTAATGAAGTTTCAGAATCTAGAATACAGTTTGCCAAACCTCCTCTAAACATGCCTAGATTTTCTAACTTGATTCACCTATGCTAGTTGGATGTAAGCCCTGTAATCCTGTACAAGTACTTCTCCTCTACTACTTCTACTAACATTTGAGTTCTCACAGTGAGGGTTTTACGGAAGGTTTTATGGTATTAATTATCATGACACATCAGATATTTTTTTGACATAACATTAAATTAACGAATGAAAAGAAGGAAGAAGTGTCATCTCTATGACATGGTGCTAACCCGTTTCCAAGACGGATAAAATGAAATGAAACGTCCACTGTGAACCAAATCGTTTTATCGAAGAGAGGGTATTTAATTCAATTGCAAAACATTTAATTACACTGGTTAGCCTAAGAAATAGTGAAATAAAACTCTCCACTAAGAGATGGGTATTTCATTCGGTTCAAAGTTGATATAGTTTTCTAGAAAACAGTGTTATGATGACACGTAAAACCACTTGAATCAATAAAAATAGATCCAAATATCAAAATACAAAAGTCATTCTTTGAAGTGTCAAAATAGCAACATCAAACATCAGCATGGAAAGAACACAAGTAGAGACCAGCTGAAGGAGAATGGTAGGTACATTATGCACGGGCAAATCAGCAGGGACCACGGTGTGTGCCATTTACAACAGGAGTTATACCATCCAACACCACAAAACCAAGTCCACATGATAAAGACAGAGATAAAAGAGTTGCCTTTTCCCCCCTATATTCTCCTCGATCAACAGGCCCCAGGAGTGAATCAACCCCAGAAGTTACACTTTATTCACAGGCCAGCTTCGTGCCGAAGCTTGTGAGGCAGATGGCGAACGCCTGGAAGGCTGACAGTGGCTGCCGGTAGTCCATTGTGAATGCGTCGTCCGTCGATCTTACCGAACTGCAGGATCACTGTCTCCTCATCTCCAACGCCCCATGGATCACTGGTGCCGGCCGGAGCGACGAGCTGGAAGTTCTTCACGGAGGCGACGGTCACCCGGCCGTGGAAATTCAAGCACCAGCACTGCAGGTGCTCATGCCATCGCGGTGCCTTGTTTTTTAGAGCTAAGGAACTTGAGGTGCTGGGCGGTTTCTCCTTCCATGGATCAGATGCAGTGTCCTCACCTACAGGGCACTGGATACTGCACTGCATTCTTCTTGGGCCTCTCGATTTGAGGAAGTTGAACTTATATGACACTTCTCCAACCTCAAATTACCGCCTGAAACATTTGGGCTGATCTGTTTGCTCGCAAGGCGACGACTCGATTGGCTCCTTGAGGGCTTAGCACCATCATATGGTGGCTGGCTGTCATAGACCATGAACTTTGTACCCAGGAAGTCAGATCTACAAGTAAAGGAAGGTACATGATCAAAATAGAGTTTCTGGCTAAGGAATGAATACAAGGGAAAATAACTTGCATAAAGCGGCTAAACAAGTTCATCAGACACCAGAAAACTTCTAAGCACTTGATCAAATGCAGTTTGAACCACCTTGGTAATGGCAGGCAGTCAATATCTGAGATTGACCCCCAAAATGGTCAGCCCAGAGGGGCGAAGTAGAGTAATTTTGGTTGGTTTAGGAATCAAAAATTGTTTTATGCTGATGACAATGTAACTCAGCTACCACAAATCTAGGTGCCCTTGACAGCCAAGAAAGCAACTGCTATTTCCATAAAGTTCTACTTTGTGGTTTGTTCAGCTTCAACAGTTCACTCTTAATTAATGCATCCAGTCTTCACATTTAAAAGTTTAAACACACAGAGTGGGAGAATGTGCAAACAAAGGAACTGGGATATATTGCATTTTGTACCATGCAAAGCTGGATCTGGATCTGGACATAGGTACTCATCAAAACATGCTATAAAAAAAGATAGTAAGATACATGGATGAGGCACACTTTTCAACAATGCAGGGAACATGATAACTGATGATATGATGAATACTTAAGTATAACATGAAGAAAGAAGGCAATAAATTATTACTGGAGTACGGTTTGAATGTGGCATAACTTATGATGCTTACAAACAAAGCAAGGCAGTAACCTAATGGAATGATTAGACCCAACCTCAGTTTTCCAACATATGAATTGCTTCCTGGAAATAGATCATCACAGTCATAAGAGATGATATATTCTGTATGTGCCCTGTTTCTGAACCTTCGAGCAGCCAGCAGAAACTTCCCTTTATCCGTTAGGGCTGCCACAAGAGTATAAAAAAATTTAAGATTGTATACATGAAGTCTGAGACTTACGCATACCAGAAAAACAAGCTTTGAGGCAGTCACCATCATGAGAGGACTACATTACGATTTCATAAACACAAGCTATGAATCATGTGATAAGATTAACAATATCCAGAATGAAAATATCACTAGGCTGGATTCTTTCTAGACTGTAGAGTTTTCAACTTATGAACCATGCATAGGTGTGTCTAACAGTCTAACCTTCTAATACTCAGAAGCATCCATCAGGTAAGAACCATGTCTTTCAACAACACCACAAACAGTATACTTTTACGAAATGGTTGACACACACATCACCTCAAAACTCAAAAGCATGAATTACAGTACCGTAGCCCCAAGAATGAGCTGGTTAGCTTCTATTTTCCTAGTGAATTAGTATTTCTAAGAACTGGTATAGGAAAGATGAATTCAACAGATGTTGTGTTTACTCCTTGTTCTTGTTTCTAATTCAAAAATGTGTTACTAATCTCCTAAGATGTACAGTCTATGTACCCCTGGTCAGGTTGTACTGCACCCTTATTTATATGATCATGGGTCCTGAACTCAACTACTCATGTAGCTGTCAACAATGAATAGGGAAGCGAAGGGCAGAACGTAATAACAATGTACCTAAATGAAAAAAGGACAGAAATGGCAGCAATTTGTGTTCTATACTTACAGATTATACAAATTTCATCATGTATTTGATGATGCATCATGGTTACCCAGGCCTGACATTTGATATTTTGATCTATTATTTCAGACTTTGCGCAGGCTAACAAGAATTTAAGATTATACTAAGACAGGTTCTAAGTTATCCCAACAAAAATGTATTCGATCAAAGCAGCATGTAAACTACCAAAGACCCCAGTCAAATATTCCTTATTCTGTTAACAAAGTCCCTTTTAAATATTATAGGCAGGCAGCAAAGTAGGTGTGAAGGTCCTTGTCACCACGGTATAAGTTAAAAGAAGAGAAAAAACTCCCTGTTTTTAAACAAGATTCAGTCCAACTGTGAGAAGATTGCACGTCACAACTCACAAGTCACACACAGAAAAGACCTTGTCAACATTAGCAGACGTATTTCTGCTTGTTTGGTATGCTACTGTCTACTGGCCATGTCTGAACAAGATTGAATAAAACTATGACTAGGTAAAAAAGAAACCTCATTAAAACCAGTAAATAGAATAAATCAAAAGAATGATATGAACCCTACTGAGTACGGACATAGTCTATGAAACTGCACCAAATAGATAATAACATGGGCCACGAGCATGGTGGAACCACAAATTATCCATGCTGACTTACCCTGTGTTAAGCTGAGATAGAGGTAGAAGGTCGAGTTCTTTTTGTTCCTCCTGATGAAGCAGTGCATCGGCACATCCCTTGGTCCAGGCTGTCCAAAAAATATTAACATCCATTAAATCAATGTAAAGAACCCCAAGCGAAACTAAAGATTTGACCTGTTGGTGATGATATACTCTTATTAACAAAGGGCAGAGCAAAATCCAAATCTTACAATTTGCATTTTTCATATATTTACGTGAGGCAAATAAATTCAGAAAACAAAAACAATATGATAAACATGTGCTTCTCGCTTAAGAATTCTAACGATAAGAAGATCGTTGCAATCCAAAGGAGCTCCAGAGATTGATCTGCATTCTGCAACAAATATCGATCTATCCGATCCTTTAATACATCAAGGCAGAAGCACCAATAAGAAGACCATGTTGTTTTCGCTTTTAAAATCAAATCCAACTAAGGTCATCGCTGCAATTCATTGAGAAATGGCATCTATAGATATAACAAATAAAAAACAATGCAACAATTGATCCCTGAAAAATCAAAGTCACCTCAAATCTAATCAAACTGTATAGATCAAAGGGCAAAAAAATTCCTCTATGAACAGATAGATCGAGCACACTGTCGTAGGATCACTATTTCAAAAGGACACAACCACGGAATAATTTGGCACGTAAATAGAGAAATCAACAAACTGTACAAGGATCAGACTCCAAAGACCCTCGAAATGGCCAGATCAAGACTATTACGACGAGTGGATACGGTTTGGGCGGGCCTGACCTGCTTGAGCGAGGAGGGGAAAGTGATCCGCCCGCACTCGAGCGGCGGCCGCACCACGGAGACCGCGGCGTCCCTCCACCGGCGGCAGACGCACGCGCAGGCCACCACGTCGCGCCGCGGCGGCCACCGCTCCGCGCCGGCGTCCACGCGCCGCATGATCTCCGTGAGCAGCTCCGGCAGCAAACGCGACCACCTCTCCTCGTCGGCCTCCTCCTCCTCCCGCGCCTCCGCCGGGGCAATCTCCGGAGAGACCTTCGACTCGCCGCCGCCGCCGCCCCCCGCCGGCGCCCAGCCCCGCGACGAGCGGGAGATGGACGACAGACAGGAGGAGCTGCGCCGCCACAGTTCCATGGCGATTGCCGAAGGCCGGGCCCCGGATCTCTCCCCCCGAAGCTTCCAGAAGCTTCGAGACGAGAGATCAGAGATGCCACAGGAGACGGACGCGAGTAGCGGGAGATTAAAGCGGAGAGGATCGACCGGACGAACGAGCGGAAGAAAAAAATGCAAAAATAAAAAATAAAAATAAAAATTGGAGCCAAAAATCAAAACGAAAAACGCCTCATCGACTCATCAAAAAAGATTTCGATTCCCACCCCTAGTTATACGGCCCCTCTAACATGACACGTGGGGCCAGTAAATGCACCGGGCCCACACATTAATACCCGCACATATTGGTGGGGCCGGTAAGCTTGGATCGCACTGGCAGCTGCAACAGTGGCACAGTGCTCCCGTCCGTTCCTGCCCCCAATTTCCGTCTTAAAAACAGATAATGTTTCATTTCAGTACTATTAAATATCAAATCTGATTTTAATTATAATATTATGTTCACCAAAGAATATAGTACCAATTTCCTGTTCTTCATTTTGGGTTATACTCGGTTGGCGTTTAGGAGGAGATGATAAGAGGCTTGAACTCCTCAGTGAGCTATTGGACATGCGGCTTGAAATTTCAACCAAACTTTTAAGCTGTGATTCTGTGAAGCTCTTGTCGAGATAATTGTTACATGGAAATCTAATAAAAGATCTAGCGGTATATAGAACAAGGCGAGGAACGGCCAGGAAGACTAGTGGTGGAGTCGGCTGTCGGCAGGCATGGCCGACGCGAGCACTGCCGGCGACGGTCCCTCTAGGCTCTAGCCACCGTGTTTGGATTCCTCGCCGTTGACCCCTTGCACAGCACGACGCCGTTGAAGATAGACTACGGCGAGCGCGAGCTCCCCGCGTCGTCACCAGCGCTCCGCAGCCAGCGACCGCGCCGACCTCGTGCCGCCCCGCCGCCGGCTTCGTCGCCAGCCTCCCGTGGCCGCTCTTTGCATTGGCTCTGTATGCCACCAGATCTTTGATGTCTTCACATGGCAACCATTCCGGGAGAGCCGAAAAAAATTCTATTTTCGCAGCGCGCATGGCTGTTCGACGAGAGCGACGCCGTCCGGTGGTGGGGCGACGTCACCCGTCCACTCCGAGCAAGCAAGCGGACGCCGGTGGGCGGTGGTGGCGATTAGCTCCACGTTAATTGCGTATTTGGTAGCCGCTGGTTCTAATGATCGTCTGCTAGTATCTAGATAAGTAGGTTTAGGAACCACGTATCATACATTTATATAGAATAAAACAGTAAATTCCACCCATTTATGTGTGGCATGAGAGCAAATCTCCTTAAAATTAAAGCGTTGAACATTAAAATGTTTGAATCAAGTATCAGTACATACAGATGTTGTTCCGTTTTAAACACTTTATAAGATTATTTTGTAATGAAAAATACATATGTTGTACTTTTGATAATATAGTGGATGATTTATGATAACATTAAATGATAAATTTCTAACATAATTCTATAGAAATTGAAGAAACTAGCGTGCCTAGCTTAGCTTGTAAACTAAAGTGGCTTGTATTTAGAGAATTTTAAAACCTAAAAATGTGGGTGCTATTTAGGATAAGAGTATAGATATATATACATATGTTTTAGTTTCTAATAGCATTTTAGCATTTAGAATCTGAAGAATCTAAAATCTAACATAAACGGTGGATCTAAATTGTAACAAGTTTCAACAAAATCTCAAAATAAATTGAAATTCAGAAACCAGAAAAAATATCAACTTTTTAGACTCTAAATCCTAAACTTTTCTCTATACTCTAATCCTAAAAGTTATATTTATACTACCTAGATAACTAGGCCAAATAGCTAACTAACTACTAATACTCTTTGGCCACTAAAAATTGAAACAAATCGAGCTGCTATAGTATCTACCCGTTTGGTAAGGTTCCAACTTCAGCTTCTTTATCCCGTGCGTAAGTGCGTTAAACATTTTTCCTGAAAAATTGATCCCACTGAAAATATTTTTAAAAAAAATTAGAGTTGTGAATAGCCACATTCAAAAGTATTTCGGTATGAATTTTTAGTACGCTGAGCTCTGATAAGCCGCTTTCGTGTGCGCGTGCGCGCTACGGCGCTAGGGGAACGAGGGCTACAAAGCTGTGGCGCCCGCCGGGGGTCAACCACTGCACCCGACCCCGACGTCCCGCCCCCGTCGTCGCATCCACCTCCCGCGCCACCGGCGGCGGGTCGGCACGCACGTCACGTCACGTCGCGGCCCACCAGCGCGCGCGCGAGCAGCGCGCCCTCCGCGAGATAGAGGCAGACGCGCGGAAAAACGCCCGCCCCTACTCGTTAAGAAGTATTAGATTAATTTGATTAAAAAATAAATAAATTTCTGATACACGTCCGATACTTCCTGATACACGTCCGATATTTCTCGATAATTATATTTCGATACGTTGGTCCAAACCTAAACCCTAGTTTTCTTTCCTCTTCGTGTCACTAGCTGAGTCGGTAGTGCTTCATGCATCCTCTTTAGCTTGCTAGCTTTGCTGCCGCCATAGCAGTCGTCGGCCACTGTCGATTTTAGTTGCCACTAGCTTTGCCGCCATCATAGCAACAGCTAGCCACCGGTGTTCTTGGCTATTACCAGCTTTGTCGCCTTTATAGTCGTCGCCAAAAAGAGAAAGGGGAAAGTGAAAAACTCAAACAGTTAGCCAGTTTTTAATCCATAAGTTTTTTTGATATATGTTATATTGTTATTGTTTAGCAAATTAACATAGTTTTATATATACCCGCCGTATCGACGTATCCTATGATTCGACGTATCGCAGTATCGTCGTACCCCTACACCGGTGGCGACCACCACCTGGGCCTTCGCCGTGGCCGGCCACGCGCTGATCGACGCGTGCAGCGTGCACGCACGCACGTACGTCCGCACGTATGCCGTGGAACGGTCACCGGCCTCTCGCCGCGCGCGCGGCCGCGGCGCCCGCGGCACCGCGCGAAGTGCATGCATCCATGCGTGCGTGCACGATGGATGGATAGACACCTGGTGAGGTGGCTGACAGCGGCGTTCACCTTGTTCATGACGGTGGTTCGGGGGGTGTAGACGTGTAGTGGCCCCACGTCGCCGCTGCCGGCTTGGCTGTGTGTGTTATCTTACAAGAGGGAATTATAGTGTCGTTTCTCTATGCCCAGTTGCATGGGGGTTTCAGGCTGTTCAAACAGTTCGTGGATTGAGAGCGTTATACCTTCCAGCTTGTTCAAACAGTTTGTGTATTATCGTGGGGACATGTCATGTACATATGCGTGATATTTTTCAGCTCGAAACTGAGCGATCACATCTGGTCACTTTATTTGTGGTGCTTGAGACTGGAGTGATCACAATTGGTCACTTTATTGTACAGTGTACAGGCACAAGTTAACGTGGTTTTCAATTATAAAACCGATCCGATAACAGTTTAATTGGGCCGGTTTGTCCCGATCAGTTTTGCATTCACTGGGAATGAGTTGAAGAACAGGTTTTGCAAGCATTGTTGGGAATGAGTGGTATCAGAGATCAAGAGCTCAGTGAAGGCTCGAGTGTATGTGTAACAAAGCTAGGGAATAATATCAATCTCTTCCGTAGGTGTGTCGGTTTTTTTACTCCCCATTTTCTTCACCATTTTGAATGGAGATGAATCATAATCTTGAAAACGAAGTTTGTATCACCATGCCATTCGTTCCTGTTCCCCGTCAAAATTGTGCACAAATAGGTGTCAATCTAGCCTCAAGCAAATCCATGGGATATTACTCTGATAATTGAAATCGTGAAATCGTCTAGTCTATAACTAGCATACATCGTCTACTTGTCAGTTGTCATCTCGGGTTTTCTCATGTAGTTCAGAATCTGCGAAAACATTAAAAATCAGAAAACATCCACTATACACTATCAAAATGAGAATTTGATTCAACATATTTAAAGCAGAATAATAATTTTACAACAGATATGAGCCTCGCTAGACACAACTTCAAAAAAAGACCAGCACATATGATGGACTTCACATGGCAAACTACTACTACTGTATGATTCTACACTTCTGCTTGCTGTTTACGAACGATACAACCACATCAGAGGATGCAGCGATGTTACTTGGTTCTTACTGTTTACGAACGATACAATCATATCAGAGGATGCAGTGATGTTGCTAGGTTTTTAGAGACATTGTACCCCTTTACTCTTCAGTTACAAATAACATCGCACATTAATGTGCTTCAAATAATCAGCGAAGCAATAACTTCAATTATGTACTGTCAAAATCACTTTGACTTTGCTTATGTTTTTTGGCTTGTGTCCCATGCTTGTGATCTGCCCCAAGAGTCTTGAGTCCTTGTTCAGCAACAAGTATCTACATAGATGGCTTGTCTTTCAGGACTGCAACAAACAACATGCAATTGATTATTAATGGAAATAAAACTGAGTCTCACACGATCCTTCTAAGGGAAAATCCTAGAAGCTCTGAAGCTGTAAACTAAAAGTTTCCAGACGTACAGAAACCTTAGAAGCTAAGAAACACCTTACAAAAAAACTAATGGAAGATAGGTGGTCTGCCTGACTATGAGGAACTTGATTGTGTTTACACAAAATATGCTTCAATGACCAGGAAATTTGCAACAATTCTGTAATTTTAATAAGATAATGCACACTATGACAATTGACAATTGTATACATATTCTGCTATGTAGAGCAACATGAAAGCATCGGTATTTTTCCCCAATATTCTTTTGTTCATGTTGCATTGCAAAATTTCATTCAATATGCTTTCAAATTTTCTTGATGAAATGGTTTTATAACATCTTACCTTACAGTGAAGTCACACAATCAAATTCCCCATATATATGTATACATCTCAACTGTAGATGTGATCTGACATAAGGATAAAAGTACCTTTGTAACATGAAGAGTTAATTAAGTATATTAGCTCGCTGCATCCATGAGCTAGTGACGTATCCACCCTGGACCATCCATGGTTACTGCTTTACTGGGATAACTGAACTATCCGCCAAAATTACAATACGGCACCATTCAAATAGATGCAGAAAAGTAATCAACAATTAGATACTTGGGGAGCATTAGCATGATAATACATTGTGCAATATATCCATTGAACATATATATTTATAATTTCACCCCGAAACAAAGCTTCATTAGATCACTTCATCTTGATTATTTTTCAATGGTTCTGTTCATTATCTATATTCCAAGAACTAACTAGTGACATAGAAATACAAGTAGCTGCAGTTCTGCAGGGTACATGAAAGTATAGTCCACTTCTATGATATTGGTGTCACACTGAAATTTGCCCCTCTTTTAACTGTAACAGCTGAAATAACTTTTCATAGCTAATACTAGCATGCAAACACTAACATACAACATTTGGATTGAAGAAACGAATGACACCAAAACATTCGCAAATGGAATAAGGAAACTCATTTTCTGATCATGTGTTCATGGCTTCATGCCTAAACAGATAAACATATACTTTTAATCCAAAATTTCCTTACACCCATTCTGAGCAAGTGAACTACCTTTCAAAGTTCAAACTACTCTGTATCAGAAGGTATGTTTGGAACTGATCCCATATGGTGCACCAGATACTGCATTCCAGGCTTCAACTCCCTGTTACAGAAGTCGTCATATTCTTCCTTATCCCCTGCCTTCTTCTTCACCTCCACCACCACGAGGCTAGGTGTGAGCTCAAAGATCTCAGCGCCGATTGTCAATGGACCCTTCTCCCCTTCCCTCGTGCCTTCTATGCTCACACGCCAGTCTTTTCGCCGAACGTAGAAGCTCTTCATCTTTGCAATCTCCTCCAATTTTGTAATTATTGTTTGCATTGGCTCTGCCGAGACGAATCTCACTTCACTCCCTCGCTCCTCAAACAACCCCGACAAATCAAATCCCCTTGAGAATGATATGATATCGAATGCGTTAAGACTTGCAGGCCGAGTGAGAGACCCAAGAGGCCGTCGCCTCTCCTCAGATGACAATGTGGCAGGACAGGATGCAACGGATGAGTCCGACTCCCACCCGGAGTCCTCACCGTCGTCATCATGCTGCGGTGGCAATGGAAGTGGAGGCGGTGGCAGCTCGCTAGGTTCCAACTCCGGCATCTCATTATCATCGTCCACCAAGCTGTGCACTTGATCATTCTCGATATAGAATCTGACTGGACGGAATCCCTTCTGAAACCACCTGCTCTCCATGACCTCACCGACGGTGATCCTTGTCTCTGGGTTTGTGTCGAGAAGACGATTCAGTAGACTGGTAAGATCCTTGGAGAACCATCTCGGGCACCGGAATTCACCCCTGTATATCTTTCGGTACATGGCCATGACGTTCTGGTCATGGAAAGGAAGGTACCCAGCCATGAGCACGAAGAGGATGATACCGCAGGACCATATGTCCGCCTTGGCGCCGTCGTAGCCGCGGCGCGCGAGAACCTCCGGCGCGACGTAGGAGGGGGTGCCGCAGAAGGTGTGGAGGAGGCCGTCGGGGTGGAACTGGTCGGCGACGGCGGAGAGGCCGAAATCGGAGACCTTGAGGTCGCCGTTCTGGTCGACGAGGAGGTTCTCGGGTTTGAGGTCGCGGTGGAAGACACCGCGCGCGTGGCAGAACCCCACGGCAGAGATAAGCTGCTGGAAGTACCGGCGCGCGGTGTCCTCCTTGAGCCGGCCCTTGGCGACGCGGGCGAAGAGCTCGCCCCCGCGGACGAGCTCCATGACGAAGTAGATCTTGGACTTGGTGGCCATGACCTCGAAGAGGCGCACGATGTTCGGGTGGCGGACGCGGCGGAGGATCGCTATCTCGCGCTTGATGTGCGTGACGAGGCCATGCCGGAGCGCCTTCTCCTTGTCGAGCACCTTGATGGCGACGGTCTCCCCGCTGTCGGCGTTCCGGGCCTGGTAGACCTTGGCGAAGGTGCCGTGACCGAGGAGCTTCCCCAGCTCGTAGCGCCCAAGCAATAGCGTCCCGCGCTTTCCCACCGCCCCGGCCGACGACAACGGCCGCCGGGGCTGCGGCGACGGGTCCCGCGACGACGGCTGGGTGGCGGCCATGGCGGAGATGGCGGGCGCACGCGCCCCACGGACTCACGGGCTGCGAGGGGAAGCGGATTAGGTGGCGGTGGTCGGGAGGGCGCGGGAGAACGGGAGGAGGTGGTGGAGACGACGACGAGTGGCCGGCATTAGTGCCAGGAAACAGCCAACGGCTCCTCCTAATTCCTAAACAAAGGCACTCCACCCCACGTCACCGAGCGGTATCTAAATAGAAAAAATTGATCATATATTTTTTAGTTTAATGAAAATTGAGAATTTATTTTTCTAACTCACGTGTTATTGACCTATGTAGATACCATGTGTTATTGAGATATGGTGAGTAAATTTTTAATTTTCATTAAAGGGTGGGTATATGATCAAATTCTCTGTCTAAATATCTATGCCTATATAATATTATTACGTTTTGAACCAAATAAATAATTAATCGTTCATCTCTCCTCTCCGCCGATATTTTTCAAGTACACAAACCTCGGATTAATATTAAATTAGTACTTCCTCTGTTTCCACTTTGTTTCCACTTTAGAATAGTCTAAAATTATGATCAATAAATGACACATAAAAATATATATTGATCTCTATATAAATTTAGACAAAACTAAAATAACTTATATTCTAAAATAAAGAAAATAATATTTATATTAAAATACTTAGATTAAGTGGCAATTTGTTTTAGCCTCGTGTACCTATAGCTACATGCAGAATTTGAATATAAAATAAACGGTTTAGATATATTAGATTAGGAATGGTAATGGATCTGTCTCCGTCGAGTTTACTACCTTATCCCTGTTCTCATTACAATAAAAATGCTCGTCTCTATCCCCATTCCCATTCCCATTCCCATCCCCACACATGGGTTAGAATTTTTCCCATCCCTGTCCCCATGTTGGTATGGGGAACCCGATGAATCCTCGTACCTGAGTTCCCATGCCACAAACCTGCGTCATCATCGCCGTCGTTTGGGATCGCTGCCTGTGATCATCAATGTCTAGATCCACCACTACTACATGGAGCCTCGCTGCTGCCTCGGACCACCACTTCTTAGTGTTGCCGCCACTACCTACAACCATCATTGCATAGAGTGCCCACCGCTGCTTGATACCCCTGGCGCTACTGCAGGAGTGCTATTGCAGGACAATAGGAGTGTGTCTGTGCGCGGCGCACGGGTGCGGTTGTGCGGGATGGGAGGAGTGCAAGCCCGCAGAAAGCAACTAGGGTTAGCAGGACAGGTATGCTAGGTTGAGCTTGTTTGAGTACTAGGTCACAACCCACAACCTACTATGGCGTGGAAAAATAATCTATGGTCAAATGGGGATGGGGAACACTCGTTCCCGCAGGCCTGATAGGGACTATATTTAGTCCAATTTCAAACTCGCGAGTACTAAATTTCTCCCATTTTTCAGTCCCTGGTATAATTTTTCCTACCGGGTATCAGGGTTTGAGTGCCCATTATCATCATTATACTAGGCTCAGATTATGAGAACTAATAGCTTCAAAATCTAGAAAATGAATTAGAATTTAAAAGCTGGGAAACACCAACTTCTCTATATTACCAACTTCTCTATATTAATATTTAAACTAACTACTTTGTTTGTCCTTTAATATTATAATCTAATACCAAATAAGACATTTTGATTGTTTATATTTATTGTGGTATAAAATGTCTAATTTGGTATTAGATTACAATATTATAGGACAATGAGAATTGCTATTGAAAATAGCTAGCTAAAATAACCATACATTTAAAATTAAGTCATAAATATCATTTTTAAACAGTTAAGGAAAAATCTCTCGTCTCCATTAAGGAAACAACATTATATAATGGTTACAAAGTAAAAAGAAGACAAAATATAAACAAGTAGATCTCCTCTCCCGAGCTATACGGTCTAACAAGTTTGAATTGCCAAAGTATCTAATCAAGAAAAGTACCACAACACAAAACAACACTTATTTTCTGCAACACTAGATACTACTAATAAAAGTGAAAAATCAAGTTAAGATGTACCTTGGTTTCAATCTGTGATGAGTGATTGACAAGTGCTCTTCTGAATGAAGGGTCCTATCTTAATGGGTTCGGAGGTGTTCTACCGAAGGGTTGCTGGCTGCACAAGTATGCAACGGTGTATGTCTATCGAAGGGGTTCGACAGAATACATTTCAAATGTTGTACCATATGGTTCGGTACTTTGGTGATGCACCGGAGTGTGCATCAGAAGGTGTTTTACCTGGAGAGGCCATCGGGTATCGAAAACACTTGGCTACTTGTCGATGGTGTGCAGGTGATTTCGAAGGCGATGGGAAAGTCAGCACAACAGGTGCCTTAAGTGAAGTGGGGTGCTTGGTACCGGAGGGTCACAAAAGCTGTGTGATGTCAAGGTCGGTCCTCGGGTCGAAGGTGTGCTAGTCGAAGGCAAGCAGTGTGGAGGGGGGCTCCGTATGAAGATACCTTGAAGCAAAGTCCTTGGTGGTGAGACACTTCAAAGGGGTGCTCCGGAAGGAGACACTTCGAATGATGGCGGTCAACTCCTCAGGAGTGAGGCAAGGATGACAAGTATGCTTTGAATGGAGACACTTGGAAGGACACCTAACGAAGGTCTTAGGAGGCAAGGTACATCGAAGGCATGGTCCGGAGAAGGCACTTCAAGAATGTGCTCCGAGTGGAGACATTACGAAGGTGTGCTTATAGAAATGCTTCATGCGGAGGCCTTGGACGAAGGAGGGACCTCGAAAGGGAGGTACTTTGAAGGTGGAGCTTCGAAGTCAGGTTGTTTTGATATGCTTTAGCCATGTATGGTTTCAGTACACGGATGGGTGGAGTTCAATCTTGGAGTAGCTGCGAAGCCGTGGTGGTCCACTTCAGAGGTGATGGTGCGAAGACTCAAGGACTTTGGCGTCTTCGGCTTAAAACCATCACTATATCGAAGACTGACTTCAGTGTAGCAAAGACCTACGGGTTCAAAGCCTACAACCGAAGTCACTTCAGCACTTCACGGTGCGAAATGGGGCTCCGAAGATTCCAGTCAGCAAAGTTGACACAAAAGGAGCTTCTAATAAAGTAGGACTACCAGTTGTACCCTTATGACTGCCTCTGGCAGAAAACTTGTAAACCCTAGGGGTATTGTAGTCACTTCGCATGTCTGAGTTGTCCTATAAAAGAAGAGGCAGGCTGAGGTCTAGGGTAACACTTTTAGCACTGTTGCCTAGGTTTTAGAACCTTCTGTACTCATTGTCACCTAGGTCCAGCCGCTACAAACATGTACTTATATCTGTGAGTTTTTGTGTTCCCTGTTTATGCAATGGATTTTCTGTTCTATCTCTGATTCTTTTATGCATGAACTTGTATTTGTGTTTTTCGCTTGGCTTGTGTTGAGTTTCAGTAGTACACTTTGTTCTATGCAAACCATAGTTTTCCCTGTGTTTTTGCTAACAAAGTGGTGCTAGTTTTCTGCATGCGAAGACATTTACAAAGTGTGTTAGGAGTAGCTTGTTCTATCTGGACTGAGGTACACTCTCATGATTTCTCTAGCGAAGTGTAGCTCTCTGCATGCGAAGCCATTTTTCCCGAGCAATTGACGAAGTCCTTTTAGAAGTGCAGTTTTGCTAAGTGTTGGACCGGAAACGGCGACCAGAGGGGGGGGTGAATGGGAGCTTTTAAAAATTCTGGCTAAAAACTTAGCCTTCGGGTCTGTTCTGTCTTCTGCGGAACAGGCTTCGAACACAACCTTCGAAGGTCTGGTTCGGAGGTACTTCGACACCTTCGAACACAGGCTTCGGAGGAGCAAAAGTTCGAAGCCAAGAAGACTTCGCTCCACTTACAACCCTCGAAAATCTACTCTGCTAAGTCAGTGCAGGCTCCGCACACAGGGTGCTTCGAGCAGACTTCGCACTTCACCCTTCGCAAGAGTGGACAGCCCTCTGAGGACTTCGACCAAGTACTTGGCGACAGCAACGGGTGCTGGGCTTCGTACCCGAAGGTCTACACGCACACAAAACGGACCACGCTAAGGGCTTCGACACAAGAAGCACAACGGGAAAAGATCAGGGCTTCGCTAGTAAGCAGCGAGGTCTTGCCTCGTGTTACACAGAGCGACAGCACACTGACAAAACACACTTCGCACGAAAAACAACCTTCGCCTCAACAGGCTTCGGTGCACTAAACTAGCGAAGTATGCACTACGAGCTCAAGCACAAGCACAAAACAAACAGGGCTTCGCCGCTTGAACAAGGAACACTGAAAAAGAACTCAGGATGTATTCAATCGAAGTGTGGCTACAGGAGCTCAACAGTAAATGCTCAAAGTGTTAAATGTTACCTACCGAGCCCCCATATTTATAGCCCACGGCATCATCCTAAGGAAGTGACTACTTTACCCCTAGGGTTTACATCCATTTTGTCTCTACAGAACTAAGGGGTACAAAAGGTAGTCCACCTTTATTTTGGAGGCTTCTCTGTCAGCTGCAGAGGGGACAGTGTCAGCCTTTTTCAGAACAGACAGTGTCAGCCTTTACAGAGTTGACTTCTGGAACCTCCCTTCGCACGCGAGGGGTGCGGAAGCTTCGGCGAGAAGCCTGCAGCCTGTTGGCCTTCGCTCCGCCGAAGTAGACCTTCGATACAGTGACGGTTTTGAGCCGAAGCCGTCAAAGCCCTTGGGCCTTCGCACCACCACCTCCGGAGTGGATCACCACGGCTTCGCAGCTACTCCGAGCTCGAACACCGTCCGTCCGTGTACCGAAGCCATGCATGGCCGAAGCACCTCAAGTCAACCTCACTCCGAAGCCCACCTTCGGAGTTCCACCCTTCGAAGTCCCTCCTTCGTCCAAGGCCTCCGCATGAAGCATTCCATGAGCACTTCGTCGCAGTGTCTCACTCCGAGCACACTCCTCGACGAGCCTCACCCGGACCATGCCTTCGATGCACCTCGACTTCTGAGACCTTCGTCGGGCCACCTTCGAGTGTCTCCCTCCGGAGCACACTCCGAACACCATGCCTCCGCAGAGGACTTAGACCACCAACTCCGAAGTCACTCCATTCGGAGTACCTTCGAAGTGCCTCACCCCCGAGGACTTTGTCTCGGAGTACCTTCAGCCGGAGCCACGCTCCGCACTCTCTGCCTTCACCTGGCACGCCTCGACCCGAGGACCGACCCGGACCACCTTCGCAGCCACCGTGACGGAGCTCCCCGCTCCCTTGGCATCAAGCCACCCGCTTGACCCAAGTTCACCTGGCTCGAACCCTGTCCGTCGCCTCCGAAGTCCCTGCGCACCACAGACAAGCAGACAAGTGTATCCAGTACTCCGGAGACCTCTCCGGGTTAGCAACCTTCGGCACACACTCCGGTGTACCGCCCAAAGTACCGAAGCCTTCGGTACGAACCCAGTCATCGCGTACTGTCGGACCCCTCCGACAGGTACACTCCGCTGCGCAGCTGCAGCAAGCAAACACCGAACACACTCCGGTGACACACCTCCGAACACCCTTCGGAGGTACCACCTCCGAAGCCCCTTCGGAGGTACCCTTCGAACAGAGGGTAAAATCCAGTCAATCACTCATCACAAAACACCGAAACCACCCTTGGTTTCTCAATCTCCCCCTTGATGAGTGCATTGACAACCAAATCCAAATTCAAGAAAATTTTAAAAATTTCAGCACACAAGTGACCATAAAAACTCAGAAAAGAGCCAAAGCATGTCACTTGATAAAAGAATTTTTCTCCCCCTTTGTAAAAGAGTAAAAGCCCTTTCGGCAAAACTCCCTTTGGATAGAAACTCCCCCTGAGTTGATCAAATTTTTCTCCCTCTTTATGTCACAAATCTGTCACAAATCTCTCCCCCTTTCAAAATTATGCCTTCTTGCGGCAGAGAACATAGCAAAATCTCTCCCCCTTTGGCAATGCAAGCATCAAGGAGCATTCAAAAGATGCAAAGCTGCGAAATGAATAGAATTGCAAAGACATATAATGCAAAAATATGCCAAAATTAACACAAATGATCATGTGCTCAGCTCAATTTAACAATCTGTGAAACAAGATGATGGCATGTGATTTTGTCATTTTGAAGTAAAAGCATCACCACTTAATCAAAGCAGCTAGACATGTGAAGGCAAAGACTGCGCAAAGCTAACAAATTCTACCTTAGACAGACAAGTCTTGTTCAAAAGGAGCTGTGAAAGCAAACTTGATGATCAATAAATTTTGTTGTTCTTTTTCTTAATGCCAGGGGTTATTTATTTGTCCACCTTATACTTTCCAATCAGGCCAAGCCTAGGCATGAAAGCCATCTGAAGCTTAAGGCGGTGATTTTGGCATACACTACACTATCCCAGTTCATACCAAAGTGCAATGGTAAGCAGTCTAGAATAGAGTAGTGCGACAAACAAACCCTTCTGGATCTTTTCATTTAAACCAGGCAAATCATGGATTTTTGATTTTGATGAATTTAATATTTTGATGAGGATCCATGAATAAAGAACACATTTTTCAAGTTGCATATTTTAGCATCCAAGGAACAGTGTCTTGCTGTCAAGTAGATAAAAGATAGCTAAAAGCAGTCCACCCTAAACAAGCTAGATACAAGATTATGCGGTGAGCAAGTTTTGATTTTTAGAAAATAAAACATCATGCACAATCAATGTTCCAGACATATTTCATAGAGCTGAGCTGTCATGATTTCTTTGAATTAAGAGCAGGCATATAATAGCAAAAGATGTAAGTGCAATTCCACACATAATGAGCATATGCAAGACAATTAAAATCAGCTCCCCCTCACAAAATGCCATAAGGATGACAAATGCCAAGTTCCCCACGCAAGTAAGCAAATCGAGAAGCATCGAGGGGTTTTGTAAAAATGTCGGCAAGCTGGTGTTGGGTATCAACATATTGAAGTTCAATATCACCCTTCTCATTGTGATCTCTGAGAAAATGATACCGTACATCAATGTGTTTGGTTCTGGAGTGCTGAACCGGGTTGTTTGCAATACAAATAGCACTAGTGTTATCACAGAAAAGTGGAACACTCTTATAATCTAACCCGAAATCCCGCAAAGTGGAAACCATCCACAAAATCTGAGAGCAACAGCTAGCTGCAGCAACATATTCGGCCTCAGCCGTCGATTGTGCAACACTAGACTGTTTGCGGGAAGACCAGCAAACTAGAGACGTACCCAGAAAATGACAAGTACCAGAGGTACTCTTCCTATCAATTCTACACCCAGCAAAATCCGCATCTGAATAGCCTCTGAGACATAAAGATGAAGACGATGAATACCATACGCCGAACTCAAGGGTATGTTTGAGATACCTTAGGATGCGCTTAACCGCTTGGCGGTGCGAAGCTCGTGGCGAAGCCTGAAAACGAGCGCACAGACATACTGCGAAGTGTATGTCCGGCCTCGTGGCAGTCAAGTAGAGGAGGGAGCCGATCATGCTTCGGAACTCCTTCTGATCTACGGCTTCTCCATCTTCGTCAGGGTCCAATGCTACAGAAGTAGCCATTGGAGTGGCGAGGGGCTTCGCATCGGACATGTCGAACTTCTTGAGCAGGTCCTTGGTGTACTTTGTCTGGTGGACAAAAGTACCTTGTTTGCTTTGCTTGATTTGCAAACCAAGGAAAAAGGTGAGTTCACCCATCATCGACATTTCAAACTCCCTGCTCATGGTATCTGCAAACTCGGCAACTAAAGCATGAGAAGAGCCACCAAAGATGATATCATCCACATAAATCTGCACTAGAAGGAAATCTTTGCCATGCTTGAGAGTAAACAATGTTTTATCAACAGAGCCCATCAAATACCCTCGCTCAAGCAGAAAAGACTTAAGTCTGTCATACCATGCCCGAGGGGCCTGCTTGAGTCCATAAAGAGCCTTATGAAGTTTAAGGACTTTATGTGGGTACTTGGGGTTTTCAAAACCAGGGGGTTGTTTTACATAAACATCTTCACCTATGAAGCCATTAAGAAAAGCACTTTTGACATCCATTTGATAGAGTTTGAATCCCCGGGATGTCGCAAAGGCAAGCAAAATCCTAATGGCCTCAAGGCGAGCAACAGGTGCAAAAGTTTCAGTAAAATCAATCCCTTCTAGTTGAGAAAAGCCCTGAGCTACTAGTCTAGCCTTGTTTCTAACAATTGTCCCATCCTCCCCTTGTTTATTTTTGAAAATCCATTTAGTTCCAATGAAATGAACATTTGGTGGAGGATCAACTAAAGTCCAGACTTGATTTCTTTCAAAATTCTCAAGTTCTTCATGCATGGCATTGATCCAACTAGAATCAGAAAGTGCATGACTAACATCTAAGGGCTCGAAAGAAGCAACAAAAGCAGCATTAGTAAAATGAGCGTGAGAACGTGTTACCCTTTGATCAAGCTCACCAATGATCTGCTCGGGAGGATGCATCCTTTGGACATGATGTGGAGCCTCGCGGCGGGATGCAGTCTCCCCCTCAACTTGTGCGTTGGAGTGGTCCAAGATGACCGATGTTGAGGTAGTCGCTTCGGGACCTCGTGCCGAAGTAGTAGAAGCGGGGTCAGCTTCGGGGGTTGATGTCGAGGGTAGTAGGGGATCATCCTCGAATTCTCCGGGATCTTCGTCTTCGAATAAGGTCTGTTCCATGTCGTGTTCATTTGCCTGTTCAAAAGCAGAACTAACAGAGGGGGTTGATTCATCAAAAGTCACATCACATGACTCGATGACAGTGTTAGTTTCCAAATTATAAACACGATAAGAATGACCATGAGTAGTATAACCCAAAAAGATCCCGTCAGACGATCGCGACTCAAATTTATCCAAGTTACCACGTTTTAGGATAAAGCAGCGACAGCCAAAAACTCGAAGATGAGTAACCTTGGGCTGTCTCCCAAAACGCAGCTCAAAAGATGTCAAATTTAAAATTGAGCGCAAGAAAATTCGGTTTGAGATGTAACAAGCAGTGTTCATGGCCTCAGCCCAGAATTTTCTAGGAGTCCTATGCTCATCAAGCATCGTCCTAGCCATCTCAACCAAAGTGCGGTTTTTCCTCTCAACAACACCGTTTTGTTGAGGAACCCGCGGAGCAGAGAATTGATGTTCTATGCCATGCTCCATGCAAAAGTCAACAAAGAGACTATTTTTGAACTCGGTGCCATTATCGCTTCGAATGAATTTTAATGCACCAGGGAGTTCAGTGAAAAGTCTCGAAGCCAAGCTCCGAAAGTGTGAAAACACTTCATCCTTGCTGGCAAGAAAGAAGACCCAAGAGTAGCGAGAGAAATCGTCGACAATAACAAGTACATACCACTTGCCGCCTAAAGAACTAACCCGAGAAGGACCTACAGTGTCCATATGGAGAAGTTCTCCGGGTTGTTCAGTCATCACTGTGGTGACTGGCGAATGCGAAGCGGCAATCATTTTTCCATGTCGACAAGGAGCGCAAACTAAATTCTTCTCAAACTTGAGCTTGGGCAATCCTCGGATCAGGCCTAGGGCGCTCAGACGAGCGAGCAACTCAAAGCTCATATGCCCTAGTCTCCTATGCCACTTCCAAAGCTCTGAAGTCGAATGTGCAACAAGACAATGAGAAGAACCAGATGACTCTGAAAAATCAGCTCCAAAAACTCTCCCAACCCTAAAGATCTTACACACCACAACGCCATCAGAATTGAGCACTTGCGAAGTATCGCGATGAAATCGCACTTCGAAGCCCTCATCAAGCAACTGAGATACAGACAGCAAATTGTATCCCAGATTTTCAACCAAAGCAACATCTTTGAGAGTGAAGTTTGAATTAATTCTTACCACACCTTTACCTTTCACTCTACTCCTTCGATTGTTTCCGAAGGTGATATGTTCCCTTTGCTTGGTTGTGGTGAGGCTGGAGAACCAATTTGCATCTCCGGTCATGTGGCGCGAACAACCGGAGTCCATGATCCACGTGCCCTCCAAGCCTCGACCTGTCGCCTACACATGATAAGAACGCCTCGATCGCTCAGTGCTGGGGTGAGTAAAATAATGGCGAGGCATCCAGCACTGAGTGACACGAGTAGTAGGCACAGTAAAAGTAGACGGTCTACGCACATAATAATCAGAATGATGCAAAGTGCGAGGTCTACCTACATGCAAAGAACGCAAAGCATGTCGAGGTCTCCTACTCTGACGAGGTACAAAGCTACTCGCCCGAGGTCTACCACCATATGGAACATGGTGAACACCTCGAGGAGCAAAACCTCTCCGAGAAGCACGAGGAGCCTCGAAAACAGGACGAGAGTAATACTCAGACTCATGCATACCTAAAGATGGGTAATGCATGTCCTGATAACTCATCGCCTGAGCACGTCGCTCATCCTTGATGCGACGGAAACAGAAACCAACCAAATGACCCGCCCGCTGACAATAAGAACAATGAAACACTCTCCTGGGGGCACTCTCATGGGTCATAGGAGCAACTCTCACAGGCTCCTTGGGTTTCTTCACAGTGGTTTTCTTGGGAGGATTTTTCTTGGTAGGAGGTGTGGTTTTCTTTGGTGGATGGGTAGGCTTTTTGGCTGGAGGGGTGTCCAACAGAGCTCTCTCTTTCTCTAGGGTGGTAGGAGAGGTAAAAACAGTTTTGGACTTACTGTCTGAAGCTATCCTCTCAAAACCCAAACCTAGAGCTACCCCGGCTCTGTCAGCACACAACTTGGTCTTGGCCAAGAGCAAATCCATCCTACCCTTCCCTTCAGTGCATTTGTTCACCACAGAAAGAAGGTATTCATTTTCTGACATGAGGTTTTCAGCTCGCTCTCTGACAGTGCCTAGCTGGTCCTTAAGGGTAATGCAAGTGTCACAAACAGGTTGCACATCCTTAGAACTACCGGCCCTCTCCAATCTAGCCTCTAGATCATGAACATGCTTATCACGTAAATTAATGCTATCGCGCAATAAAGAGCAGTTCATACAATCAATAATTTCATGAGGTCTAGAATCCACCTCCAAAAGCTGCTTCTGTGCAGTCTCAAGCTCAGAAAGAGTTTGAGCATGTACAGAACGCAACTGAGCAAGCTCACTCATGACAACAGAACATGATTCACATTCAGCATCATCACACTTAGACTTAAGCATGGCATATTCAGTAGATACAGATTCTAGCCTAAGTCTAAGGTCTTTTCTTTCTCTAGCGGCTTGCACAAGCAATCTATCCTGACCTAGCACAACTTCATTCAGCTCATCTAATTTAATTAGAAGCTGGTCAGGAGATAGGTTTACCTCAGATGAGTCTAGCTCATCGCCGCTGTGATCGCTGTCGGCCATGAAGCAAAGGCCGGTGAAGTCACGTCCCTTCTTGTCCTTCTTGTCCTCCTTCCTTGGGGACTCCTCCTCCTCAGAGCTCGACTCCTCAGTTGAGGATGTGTCGATGTCGCTGAGAGCAGCAACAAAAGCTCTGGAAGCGGCCTTGGCTACTTTCTTAGCCATCTTGCCGCGCTTGCCCTTCACAAAGGGCTTCCTCTCCTTTTTGTGGAATTTAGGGCGGTCACTCTCATCTCTCTTTTTGACCTTGGGGCAATTGGCCTTTATGTGAGAGGTGTCGCCACATTCATAGCAGCCACTAAAACCACTTCTCCGCTGATCCCGTCTCTCATGGTGAAAGCGGGTGAACCTCCGGGCAATGAGAGCAAGCTCGTCATCTGCTAGAGTATCCACCTGCTCCTTTGTGACGGAGACCAGGGAGGACAAAGCAAAACCATCTGCTAGAACACAAGTGCCTGATGTGCTTGGTTCTGCAGTGGTGCCACGGCTAGTGCTAGAAACCAATGCCAATGGCTGTGGCAAAGAGCTTCTGTGCACAGCAAGAGATGCCTTGGCAATCTCTGTGGACTTCAGCTTGCTAAAGAGTTCGTCACAGGTCAATGTGTCATAGCCTGTGGACTCCTCAATGCTGGATATCTTAACCTCCCATATGCTACGGTCAAGAGCATAGAGAAGCTTGATAGCCCTATCATGATCATTGTAAGCAAGCGTCCCGTTGGATCGCAAGTTACTCACTATAGCATCAAAGCGCGAAAACATGGCATCTATAGATTCACCAGGTGCCTGCACAAACAGCTGATACTGTTGGTTGTAGGTGCTTTGGCGCCTGGCCTTAATCTGAGTAGAGCCCTCATGATAAATAGTGAGCGTTGTCCAAATTTCCCTAGCAGTCCTAAGGTGCTGCACCCTATCGAACTCACTCCGACTCAAACCAATGAACAGTATGTTCCTTGCCTTCGAGTTGGCAATATATTGATCTTTTTCGGTTTGAGTGGTGCGGGTATCAGGGATGGAGTATTGTGAGTCCACAATCTCCCAAATTGCATTTCCTTGGCTTAACAAGTAAGCCTCCATGCGCACCTTCCAGTATGCAAAATCTGTCCCATCGAACAGAGGAATTTTACTGCCTCTATCCATGTCGCCAACAGATCACAAAACCGGTTAAGGTCAACTGGTGATCTTAACCTGCTCTGATACCAATTGTTGGACCGGAAACGGCGACCAGAGGGGGGGGTGAATGGGAGCTTTTAAAAATTCTGGCTAAAAACTTAGCCTTCGGGTCTGTTCTGTCTTCTGCGGAACAGGCTTCGAACACAACCTTCGAAGGTCTGGTTCGGAGGTACTTCGACACCTTCGAACACAGGCTTCGGAGGAGCAAAAGTTCGAAGCCAAGAAGACTTCGCTCCACTTACAACCCTCGAAAATCTACTCTGCTAAGTCAGTGCAGGCTCCGCACACAGGGTGCTTCGAGCAGACTTCGCACTTCACCCTTCGCAAGAGTGGACAGCCCTCTGAGGACTTCGACCAAGTACTTGGCGACAGCAACGGGTGCTGGGCTTCGTACCCGAAGGTCTACACGCACACAAAACGGACCACGCTAAGGGCTTCGACACAAGAAGCACAACGGGAAAAGATCAGGGCTTCGCTAGTAAGCAGCGAGGTCTTGCCTCGTGTTACACAGAGCGACAGCACACTGACAAAACACACTTCGCACGAAAAACAACCTTCGCCTCAACAGGCTTCGGTGCACTAAACTAGCGAAGTATGCACTACGAGCTCAAGCACAAGCACAAAACAAACAGGGCTTCGCCGCTTGAACAAGGAACACTGAAAAAGAACTCAGGATGTATTCAATCGAAGTGTGGCTACAGGAGCTCAACAGTAAATGCTCAAAGTGTTAAATGTTACCTACCGAGCCCCCATATTTATAGCCCACGGCATCATCCTAAGGAAGTGACTACTTTACCCCTAGGGTTTACATCCATTTTGTCTCTACAGAACTAAGGGGTACAAAAGGTAGTCCACCTTTATTTTGGAGGCTTCTCTGTCAGCTGCAGAGGGGACAGTGTCAGCCTTTTTCAGAACAGACAGTGTCAGCCTTTACAGAGTTGACTTCTGGAACCTCCCTTCGCACGCGAGGGGTGCGGAAGCTTCGGCGAGAAGCCTGCAGCCTGTTGGCCTTCGCTCCGCCGAAGTAGACCTTCGATACAGTGACGGTTTTGAGCCGAAGCCGTCAAAGCCCTTGGGCCTTCGCACCACCACCTCCGGAGTGGATCACCACGGCTTCGCAGCTACTCCGAGCTCGAACACCGTCCGTCCGTGTACCGAAGCCATGCATGGCCGAAGCACCTCAAGTCAACCTCACTCCGAAGCCCACCTTCGGAGTTCCACCCTTCGAAGTCCCTCCTTCGTCCAAGGCCTCCGCATGAAGCATTCCATGAGCACTTCGTCGCAGTGTCTCACTCCGAGCACACTCCTCGACGAGCCTCACCCGGACCATGCCTTCGATGCACCTCGACTTCTGAGACCTTCGTCGGGCCACCTTCGAGTGTCTCCCTCCGGAGCACACTCCGAACACCATGCCTCCGCAGAGGACTTAGACCACCAACTCCGAAGTCACTCCATTCGGAGTACCTTCGAAGTGCCTCACCCCCGAGGACTTTGTCTCGGAGTACCTTCAGCCGGAGCCACGCTCCGCACTCTCTGCCTTCACCTGGCACGCCTCGACCCGAGGACCGACCCGGACCACCTTCGCAGCCACCGTGACGGAGCTCCCCGCTCCCTTGGCATCAAGCCACCCGCTTGACCCAAGTTCACCTGGCTCGAACCCTGTCCGTCGCCTCCGAAGTCCCTGCGCACCACAGACAAGCAGACAAGTGTATCCAGTACTCCGGAGACCTCTCCGGGTTAGCAACCTTCGGCACACACTCCGGTGTACCGCCCAAAGTACCGAAGCCTTCGGTACGAACCCAGTCATCGCGTACTGTCGGACCCCTCCGACAGGTACACTCCGCTGCGCAGCTGCAGCAAGCAAACACCGAACACACTCCGGTGACACACCTCCGAACACCCTTCGGAGGTACCACCTCCGAAGCCCCTTCGGAGGTACCCTTCGAACAGAGGGTAAAATCCAGTCAATCACTCATCACAAAACACCGAAACCACCCTTGGTTTCTCACTAAGTCTCATTCGGAGTTCTGTTCAGTGCGAAGACTAGTATCAGTTGCTAGTGTAGAGCATTCGAATGAAGTCTTTTGAGGGAGTTTGTTCTGAAGCGAAGTGCTTCTGTGCGGAGTATGATTCCTAGCACCAGTGTGTGCGGAGCCCGCTCTTATGAAGCCATACTTCGAGCCATTTGGGTTTCTGGGTGTGAACGAAGTCTTCTGAACTTCGAACTTTTACCCTGTGCGAAGCCTGTGTTCAAAGGGTAAGTGATACCTCCGAACCAGACACTCCAAAGGGTGTGTTTCGAAGTTTGATTTTCAGAAGAATTTTTAAAGCTCCCATTCACACCCCCTTTGGTCACCTATTTTAGTCCAACAAAAGACTAACATCAACCAAGCTTGATGCAGACACAAACTCCAACATCAATCAACAATAGCTTTTGATCCAAACACAAACCCTTTCTTTCTATCCTAGTAGCCTTTGTACACCCAATCTCCATTCATGTTTGGAATCAAAATCTTCATTTGTCACCCGTGTTAGGAAGTTGGCCACCATTGTAGATTTTTTGCTTTTTTTCTCCAATCTCTGTAACATAGATTACGAGCAAATTCAATAACACACATTATATATTATCTAAGTTGGTTCAGAGATCATTTTGTTTTAAAAACAGGCTACATTTCGAGCTTTCCAAATCAACCACAACACAACTGCTACCCCACGCCCAACAAAGATTGTTGAGACTTATCAAAAGGACTTATCAATTAACCGAAGATATTTTATATCCATTGACCAAATATATTTTATATATTTTGACATGGTCCAATATGAAAAGCATATCTAACCACAACCCATATATATTTTGTCAAAGGGCATTTAAAGAACATGTGTTGCATATTCTCACTTTTTAAACAAAATTGGCACTTGCCTAATCCACCCTTCCAGCCCCCTCTTACTTGGATTATCTTTAGTCAAAATTTAATCTTGTAAGGTTAATTAGAGAAAAATCTTTATTTCGAGAGTAAATTTATACTTCCACATTTTCTTGAAGGGATAACAATCATCATTGATACCGACCAAAATACCTCTTGATCTCTCAATTGATGGAGACTAATTCCGTTTAAAATTTTTGCATCCACGTATTTCTCAACAAAAAATCACTACAATTTGGTTTTATGGTTTCATGTAATCCAATAAAGCATATATGATTATCCATAATCACATCTCTAACATGCTTCGATTTAATATCCTAACCCAGCCTTCTAATATTCTAAATAATATCTTTCATGTTTTTTACTTATTTTATACTTAATTTTCTTGACACTATTCCCACAAGGAGTGATCTTACAATTGCATCATATAACCCGATCATATAACTAAACTATAGTTTATTCAGTTTCATATGGATCTAATCATTTTTCTTGTACATTAAATCCAAAACATGACATATAGCTAAACAATTTATGATCTCTTAGGGTGCGTTTGGTTCGCTGGATATTCTTGGATGGGATATGACAATCTCATCCAGTTAGCTGTTTGGTTGGAGGGCGAATGTGGATGAGATGACCACCAAAAGGAATATTCCTTCTATATATTGGATGAAGAGATTTAATAAATTTTTCTAGATGAGCTCATATAATATTGGACGAGATGATGTGTGTCGTCTCCTGATTGGTTATTACACATTTAATTTTTCATTTATAAATATTTAAATATTTTTTACTCCCAAATTATTTATCCAATTTATAATCTAATTACATAATTGCATTGATTATAATTTAATCTATAAAATGAGATCTCATATGATTATATTTTTATTAAAAATATATTCGACAAATAGGTCCCACTAAATTTAAGTTTATCTCATCCAAGTTATATATATCTACCCAAACAAAAAATTATGGCATCCCATCCGTTAAACCAAATACCTCAAATGTATGTTCTCATCCCTAAATCTATAAATACGATTAATCTATCCATCCTCGCCCTCAAATCAAACGGACTGTTACATGTAGTGGCAGTTGGGCTTCTTAGTTTTGACGTAACGCTACCTTCTATTTTGTCCACGAGTAGCGTGCGTTTTCGTGCTGATAATAAGGATCATAGCTGTACCTGTAGCTGGAAGACGGTGCTTAATTATCTGGTTGATGCTATAAGCTAAGCGTTTTTTTAGGAGGTGTTCATACACCTTACAGCTACCATGATTACATGAATATTATATTATAGAAAATATTATCTTTGACAAAGTTAAAGGTACAGAGAAGCAAAGTATTTTCCAAACGGAGTGAGTTGTTAGCTTCTTTCACAAAAAAAAGAAGAGAATGAGTTGTTAGCTACATTGATACATCTAAAAATACTCTGTAAAGTGAGATTGACAAGTATTTCTTATAAAAAATTGAATTCTAGTATTATTACAAGTAATCTAAAATGGAGGAACTACTCTATAGAATGTTTTAGAATTAGTCACATATATTAAAAAAGTAAGGAAACTATATTTTTCTTCCAAATAAATTTAAAAGTGGTTAGGTAAAATAATAAATAAATATGTCCAAAATTAATATAAATAATTTGAAAATAAAATTTATATACGGTATCACGATTACCTCCTACCGAGGTAATAGTTAAAACTAATTTAGACTAATCGATTAAGTGTGTTTAAAAAATTAAAAAATAAAATTGATTAACTAGATTGATTATGGAAATTAATTTGCATGTGTGTTGCTAGAATGAAAAGCAATTTGATTATTTCTTTTTAATACATATAATAATTAATATGCTAGCATGTAAAGATATTAAATCTAATCGTTTGATTGCGTAATTAATTTATTTTTGTGTTTGGTAGAAGACAGTCGAGCATTGGGAAGAGCTGCTATGACAACGTGTAGCTCGCGCGGTGGGCATAGGTCTAGAGGTGGCGGGCAGGTCGCCACGTAGAAATTTCTGGACGGTGCAGCGGACAGCCAGCCGTCGCCGCGGGGATGGTCGCTGGGTCGGTGCGCGTCGCCATCGCCGGAAATTGCCGTCCTCCTCGCTCGCAGGAAGGCCAACGGCTCACGGCAACGGCGGGGCCGAGGCGGTGAGGCAGTCGGCAACGGCAAGTCGCCTCGTTGGCGCGGCCGCGACCCGTGAACCCGGTGGAATTCGAGCAGAGGAGAGTTCGTCCATTTTGATGGGCTAAATTTGAGATTGATTGGGCTATCAGGCCTATGGTTCCGTTGGGCTCGATCACTGTGGTTCCGTTCTAATGTTCGGATCCACGCAGAATTCCCGGAAACAAGATGTCGCTCCGTTGAATTGAACGACGACTGCAGTAACCTCCCGGCTCCCCTTCACTGCGTGCGAGCGCGACGGATGGTCGCGGAGTCGCGGTGGGCGCACGGCGGGCAGCCCGAAGAAGCTAGGGATCCCAAGTTCCCAACGTGATCACCCGCCGGCCGTCCTCCTCGGCACGGCGCGGCGCGGCGCGGCGCGCGGCGGAAACGGAGAGGGTTCTCAGTTCTCACTAACCGAACCGAGTGACCAAACTGCCCACCAAAACGATCCGCCTGCCCGCCCGCAGGTAACAACCGCCCCCTGCCCCCCGCCTCATCCTCGATCCCCCATTCCTCCCTACGACCCCGGCCTTATCTCCTCCCCATCATCTGCCGCCGCGGCGCCGGACGGGGTGGTGCGTTGCCGTGCTGTGTAGCAGGGAGGGGCTTGGCCGCTTGGGCAGTCACCTTCTCCGCCGCCGCGCAGATGGATCTCTCCGGGCAACAGCCGCTGAGGAAGGATCTGTACCCGCACATCGAGCCCTACGATTCTGGGTTCCTCAACGTCTCCCGTGTCCACACCATCTACTACGAGCAGTCCGGGAACCCACAGGGGCATGTGAGTATGATCCATGACTGTTTCGGTGCCATCCTTTAGGAAAGGGACATCCGTGTTGGGACAATGGACTATGGATTGAAACAATTCACAATTGGTGTTTTTCCCAACCCAATTCACTGGTCGTCGGCTTATCTGATCACTTGTGCAGTTGTGAATTCTTGGTGGAATTTTTTGTCTCGTCAATTTTGCAGCCTGTTGTTTTCCTCCACGGTGGTCCTGGTGCTGGCACTTCGCCCAGCAATCGAAGATTCTTTGACCCGGTGTTTTTCAGGATCGTTTTGTTTGATCAGGTAAGTTTCGTCCCTCTCATGTCGTTGTTCACCAACAAACCAACAAAGTGTTTTTTTAAGCCATTGTTATGCTGAGGAGACTTCGATTCGTGATATGCATTGCCTTTCCATTGTTTTCAGAGAGGTGCAGGCAGAAGTACTCCTCATGCTTGTTTGGAAGAGAACACTACTTGGGACTTGGTTGCTGACATTGAGAAGCTTAGGGAACATCTTGGCATCCCAGAGTGGCAGGCAATTATAGTCTTCTTCCCTTAAGAATTTGCAGCTTATAAGTTTTTCAGTAGTGGAACTCACAGTTGCCAACATAGTGTAGGTGTTTGGCGGTTCATGGGGAAGCACCTTGGCTCTTGCGTATAGCCAGACTCACCCTGATAAGGTCAGTGATTTATTGTTTACATTTACGTTTGATGTTGAAACTTGTTAGTTGTTATGAGTAAGTGTGCATGCGATCTAACATTATAGATGATAACTAAACTCTCCTTGATGCTTTCTAGGTCACTGGCATTGTTCTAAGAGGCATTTTCTTGCTTCGGAAAAAGGAGATTGATTGGTTCTATGAGGGTGGTGCAGCAGCTATTTTCCCAGATGGTATGTATGTTTGGTTTTGTGTAATAGTTTTTTGTTAAACTATGTAAAACTCCTTTTTCAGCTTTGCTGTTAGCTTGAAGTTGCCCACAATAGTAGTAGAGACTAGAGAGCTTTTGTTAGTTAATCTGTTCAGTTTTCTTATATGTCACTTCACTTTTCTTTTTTTTAGTATAAAATATTACAATTTTCAGTACATACATTTACATGCTGATCGGTTGCTTCAATTTTGAAACTGCAGCATGGGAATCGTTTAGAGATTTCATTCCTGAGGATGAAAGGAATTGTTTCATAGCTGCATATAACAAGAGGCTAACTTCCTCAGACACTGATGTCCAGGTAGATCCATCTATATTGTTTGGTACATTTGATTCCCTCCTTTTCATTGTTCCTCTGCTTAATATATGATGGCATCCACTATTGCTATTTAGGCTGAAGCTGCTAAGAGATGGACAATGTGGGAGATGATGACTGTACATCTTATCCAAAATAATGAGAACATCAAGCGAGGGGAAGATGATAAGTTCTCACTGGCAAGTATTTTCATGATCATCTTTTTATGTGGCTGTCGTTTGACCAGCTTTTAGTAGGGTTATTTGGGAAATTTCTACTAAAAATCCTAAAACTTCATCTATTTAAGGATAAATGCAAGTTTCTAAAATGACATCTAAAAAGATGGAGAGAGTACGACTTTGAGAGCTGTTATTTACTTGATATGCGTTTTTTATCTTACCTTTAACTTACCAAAACAACGTTTTTTTCATGATTATTGCGCAATATCAGTTTTATCAATCTGCGATATACTTAGACTAGTCAGATGTATGTGCTTTGCAACGGAACCTTATTTTTAATGATAATGTCAATCATTAATATATTGCATCATTCTGAATCTCACTGAAATTATTGCTGAAAATACAGTAAAACAATAAACAATAAATAAGCATAGAAAATATTGCTGAAAAGGAAAAACGAATGCGAAATTAAGTGAATCTAACGGCCCATATGCAAAATTCTTATTCTTTGCATGATTTTTCGTAAATCAGGGACCTTTGCGCAAAATTCTTGTTACTACGCAAATTTTCAAAAATCTAAGGGTCTCTACGCAAAATTTGTACTTCTGCACAAAATTCAGAAATTAAAGGACTGAAATGCAAATGTATTTTTTTTTATTTTCTTCTTTTTCTTTTTTCTTTCCTTGTGATTTTCTTCTAGCCCGATTGGGCTTGGCCCAATTGCATGGAGTGTGGACAGCGGTGAAACGGTGGGCGCATGCACACGTACAGGCGACGAAGGCAGAGGCTGTTGGCGTGTGGGGAGGTGGTTGCTGCACGTGGACGGACGATGGCGGAGTAACTTCGTGCTTTAATATAGTAGAGAAGTGTAGTGTGTTGGCATGTGGCTCCACTTGAAGAAACATGATATCAGAGCTAGGGTTAGGAGTTATCCAGTGTACCATTGCCCATGCCTTGGAGAAAACCAAGTACGCCAACTCAGACATATCCCTGGACAAATTTGACCCATATGTGCTCATATAAGCCTTAACAAATCTGTGGGCCAATTATTCATTCTACACTTTCGAAAGTACCATGTCTCCAAAAACTTTCTTCAACAGCATTGCTTAGATTAGTTTTTCCAATCTAATGATGTGATTTTTAATATATAATATTCAGTAAATCCATGAATTAATCATTGGTTAATCAGATAACACAGTGAACCAACAGTGTGCTGTTTTGCTTCTATTTCATATGTCAACATATTTGCCACCTAGCCTTCTTTTATGCATGCCAATGCCTAAGGTCTCAAAATTTTATATTAAATACCCATTTAAATATGCCTTTTATTTTTGTTTTCTCCAGGCATTTGCAAGGATTGAAAACCATTATTTTGGGAACAAGGGATTTTTACCCTCAGATTCGCACCTATTGGACAACGTTGACAAGATTCGACACATTAAAGCTTTTATTGTTCAGGTATATCTGTCCTCAGGCTTTGAAGTTTTGACATTTTGCATGTTATGCGTGAGTAATTGGGTATGAGTATATGACTACACGAGCGTGCATGCTCATAAGGTAATAGAATTGTGGCAAACAGGATTAATTACTCGTTTTAGACATTGTGTGTAGCTCTTCTGATCTGATAGCTTGTCAACTAATAGTCTGAAACCCAAATCTGCGATCTGGCATGTAGATGTAGGGTGCCAATATGTCATGGATTGCTGTGGTGTAACTGTGTGAACTGCATGATGACAATGGAAATGTAAAAGTGGCATTATTAACTACTGTTCTTCTGAAATGGCAAATGGGACTTTGATGCTTCTTATAGCTATAATTTTTTGTGAGTTCCATGCAAAAAAAAAAGTTCTACAGATTCGGATGGCATGCCTGTACCTGATTAGTATTTTTATGTTTCAGGGCCGGTATGATGTTTGCTGTCCTATGATGTCCGCCTGGGATCTTCATAAAGCATGGCCTGAAGCAGAATTTAAGGTAAGCTATTCTTCAATCATTTCAATGTTTTCTGAAATCACTCTGCTAAGCACAACTTCATCTTTGCATATAGTTTACAATTGTGGAACCAAGATAGCTCATTTAGGTTCTAAAACAGACTTCAGTGGAGCCCAAAGTTGAACCAAAACAACTTGTCTGATTAACATAAGGCATTATCATAATTTGCTTTGCAGCCTCCTGATTTAAATGTACTGAGTAGTGTCGATATTACCTGAAGCATGAATGTATGATTAGTGCGTGGGATAGGAATGACAGCCCAATTAGAGGCCCAATTAAGGGCTAGGGATTTATCTAGTTATTTCATGTTTAGCATATTAGATTGATATTTAGCAGATTAGATTGTTACTAGGAGATAAAGATAGCAGGTTCGATTATATTAGGATTATAAATACCCCATAAGAGTCATGTAATAAATCAAGCAGGAAGAATTATTTAGTTCCTCTCCCGCTCCTACCAGCGCGCTTGAGTATTGACAGGTTCCTTATCACACTCAACTACCATTATTCAATCCATGCCTCTCATTAGTCGAGGTGCTTAAGCATTTTGAATAAAATGTTCTTACAGCCAACTGCGACATTGAGCAACTGCAATGTTGTACTGTATGCAGGTGGTTCCGGATGCAGGACACTCGGCTAACGAAGTTGGTGTCGCTGCCGAACTGGTATCCGCCAACGAAAAGCTCAAGAGCATGCTGACGAAATGAGCAGGCGCCACTTGTTCTCGAAGGGTTCTTGCCCAGATGCAGAGATCCAGAAGCATTTTCTCTGGTTTTTATTTATGTTGCCAGAAATACAGAATAAGCAGTTCACGGTTCGAACATCCACGTGGCGTGTGAAACGATGTCATTGTCCAATGGTGTAGCGTAGTCTCTAATGTAACAAAAAAAGATTGGAAACATCGCTCAAGAATTTGCAATAAAAATCTGCTCACAAACAAGTACATAAGGTACTGAATATCAGCTTGAAAACGGAGAAGTTGTTCTCTAGCTTTTTGATGTAAGTTTGAGTTTTTATAATTTAAAGTAAGACCAGCATGATGCTCTTGGTCTAGATGTGAAATGCAAACACACAAAACAAGCTCTAGTAGGAGTAAACGGAAGCAGAACTGTCAGCAAATTCACCTTCTGATAAGGTGTTGTAGATGCCTTCCATACGGTTCGGCAATTTGCGAAGCAATGTTTCATAGAGAAAACAAAGTTTGAAATTGGTGGCAATGAACTCCATTGAAATTTGAAACGAGCCCTGCAAAAGGAATCGGTGGCGTTGAGCTCCATTGAAGATTTGAAGTAATTCTGCACCCAGTACAAACCTAACTCGGTCCCAACAAGAACAACCGGAACATTCGTTGCAAATCGGCGAAGCTCCGGCGGCCACTGCTTGATCACAAACAGAAAGATCATCAGTTAGTTCAGAATACTCTATCCTCCTGTGTCAGATTTCAGACATTTGAATCCAGACTAATCTACCTTGTTAAGAACATTCTCATAGCTTGCTGTGCTGATCGAGGAGAAGGCCAGCACAAATATGTCTGCTCCTCTGTAGCTCAGTGGCCTCAGCCTGCTATAGCCTTCTTGTCCTCGAAGTGTACGAAGGGTACAATTGGTTCTACTGTGAACTATAAAAAAGTTATTGTAGGCTGTGAAAAAGATGATATAAATTATTTGTTATGGAAACGTTAAAAGTCATTTAATTGAAGCTGATGTGAACTGATTGTTTTTATAACTGATATAATTTTCATTATTATAATATTCCGTACATATATATAAATAGGAAATAGTCAACATGGATGCAACTAAATAACTGAAAATATATTATATAAATAAAAAGTCCATAGTTCATATCACAAAGTAATCAACAACCACATAGTTATCTCATGAAATTATGTAATGCAATACAAATCATTATGTTAGATCAATCAAGATACCTTGAATTTATGCTATCTATTTTGTACTAAAAATAGAAAGCAGGATCCAAGTTGTTTCTAAATTTGTACTAGAAAAAATTTGTTTTTCATGGAAAAAGCAGATCTAATAAACTCGTTTGGTTCAGCTTTCATTTTTTCACAGCAGAAGCATATTTTAAAATCAAAACCAAACGTACTCGAAGTAGAGTAGAAAAAAAATACCGAATTCAGATTTTGGACATGACTAGTGAAATGCGCATGAAATATATTTGACAGTTTTTCTTTTTTGACAGATAAGATTATAAGAAACATATCCGACATAATTTATTTTTTACAGAGAGAACATATATTTGGCAGAATTTGTATATCTGCACCGAGGAAACATATCTAACAGAATTTATTTCTTTTTTTTTTGACAGAGATGAAACATATCTGACATGATTTTTATATTTGGACAGAGAAGGAAACATATCTGACAGAATTCCTTTTTTTGACAAAGAGGAAGCGTATCTGACAGAATTTCTGCAGCGTCAAGTCAACTCCACCGGTGAAGATCCTGATTCGTCGCTGCAAGGTCACAACATACATTCGCTTCCTGGTCTACAACCCACTGACAGTGGGTCCGACGGTAGATGACCCCACCTGTAAGTGATGGCAGGACGTTTCTGCCACGTCAACTAGAATTGCAATTTTTAATGGGTGTATTTATAAACTGACTTCCTTTTGAAGTTAGTCCCAGTCTCCTTGCGCCACCCGATGACAGGTGGGACCCACTTCGCAGCCAAGCGGGAGATTCTCTTCGCGCGCGTCCCCGTCCCCGTCCCCTCGCCGCGCCGCGCCGCGCGCGCGCGCCGGCCTAAATGCTTCTCAGTTCGCATCAGAATCCTCGCCCGCGACGGCGCGAAGGCCGGCCGGCAAGAGGGAGTGGCGTCGGAGGGCTCGCGTTGCCGCTGGCGGGGTGCCTCGTGCTCCTCGTGCTCTGCTCCTCCCACTACGGCGCGAGCTCCAGTCACCGCCGCCATGGTATGTTGCCAAGCGGCAGCGGCAGCGGCGTCGGCGTCGGCGCGGCGGGTCCTAGTGTCACGATCCTCTCGGCCCCTCTTCCTCCGCCCGAGGGCTCGCCGTCGCCGGCGAGGCTGGAGCTGGCGGTGCGGTCCTGGCTGGCGCTTCCAGGGAACGTCAGCGTCGTGCTCCTCGGCGCTCACCCATCGGCTCACGACCTCGCCGGGAAGCTCGGGGGCCGTGTCACCGTCGACACCGCCGTCGATTTATCGTACGCGCGCCGTCGCGATCCCTTTCTCCCTGAGCCATCTACGTAATGGATTACCTCGAACTTGGAAAAATTGCTCTTTTGGCCTATAGTTGAGTAGCGTTTCCTTTCTTGGCTTAGGTTCACGGGGACACCATTCTTCCACTCCATGGTTGCAAGAGCGCAAGCTGCTGATTCCGACATTAGTGTTCTCGTCGACGCCGAGATCGTCCTGCTTCCTGAAACCGCCACCCTACTGAAACATTTCAGCAAAAGCGATCGCGATTGGTTCATTTTTTCAATGTCACGCAACAGCTCGGAATTCCCCTATCATCTTGCTGACAGTGGGAGGCAATGGATGCATGCAGATGGCAAAGACGTCAGCTTGAAGAAGGTACCTTTCCGTATACCAATGCCCTATGGCAATCATAGATTCATAGATTCATACAGATAACAAATTTTCATTTCTAAATTTTGATCACCGGACAAAATGTTCTTTCATGGAATCCATTAGTTGCAGGAGATTCAGAGTGGCAATTGGGCAGCAAATGGCACTGACAGGGGGCTCATTGTGGCATGGAATAATCCAAGAAGTGCTTTAGTTGCAGGAGTAACGCCTTCTTTTCTGAATGGAAGAGGGGTACACAATAGGTGGCTGATCAATGAGGTTCTGTCATCTGAAACGAGACTCGTCTTTGATGCCAGCAATCTTGTTCTTGGACTATGCCCTGAAAATTTCAGCGCAAAGCAGGATTTCAGTTCTAGCAGGAATGCTAGCTCGCCTGCTGGATCCTGGGAACATACCATCAACCGACACCTTGCTGCACTTTATGGGTCATATTGCTATGAATTGCCGAGGATACACACCACTATGCTGTATAAGGTGGTAAAGGAGTTTGGAGATTACCTGTTAAGCAAAGTTGAAGAGCCTAACTTGTCAGATTCTGTCACAAACAAAGAGCAGAATGCACTTGCAGAGGAAGGCAGACTGTGCAAAAGAGGGAGCAGCCAGTCTGCAACAGTCAGCTTGCCATATTCTTTAGAAATGCTCCTCCAGCTTGCTGCTGACAGGAACAGGTCTATTGTGCTTGCTGTGGCTGGTGCAAGTTACAGGGACATGCTCATGAGCTGGGTGTGCCGGTTGCGCCATCTCAGGGTTACAAATTTTGTAGTCTGTGCTCTGGATCAGGAGACCTATGAATTCTCCGTTTGCAGGTAACAGACCTTCACCTACATTCATTCCGGTTCTCCTTTCTCGTCATATGTTATCATGTTTAGATTTGCAGACATCCAAATCATGCTCAAGTGCTTATCTCCCAATTACAGGGTTTGCCAGTTTTCAGAGATCCACTGTCACCAAAGAACGTCAGCTTTGATGACTGCCACTTTGGAACCCAGTGTTTTCAGCAGGTGACAAAAGTCAAATCACGGATTGTTCTGAAGATTATAAGACTGGGATACAATGTACTGCTGAGTGATGTTGATGTCTATTGGTTCCATAACCCAGTGCCCGTCCTGCATTCTCTTGGCCCTGCTACATTTGCAGCACAATCAGATGAATTCAATGGGACTGGTAACGTTTACTCTCTATCCATTGATCAATTACTCTCATCACCACATTTCTCCATATTTAGCCTTGCAAGCCTGCTGATTATGCCAACTTCCATCCAAATAATCAGATTTCTGTGACCATGTTGTCACTTGTCAGGACCTATAAACTTGCCACGCCGACTGAATTCAGGCTTTTACTATGCCCGGTCAGACGCCGCCACCATAACTGCAATAGAGATGGTGGTGAAACATGCAACCAACTCAGGGTTATCTGAGCAACCGAGTTTTTACGACGTCTTGTGTGGGAAAGACGGAGTGAACCGCATCGGCGGCGACAAGTGCCTGGAGCCCAACACAAACCTAACTGTTGTGTTCTTGAGCCGGGACCTGTTCCCCAATGGAGCTTACAGAGGGCTCTGGCAGAGGCACGACGTGCTCTCAGCTTGCAGGGAGCTTGGGTGTCTCATCATACACAACAACTGGGTGCGTGGGAGGAGGAAGAAGCTGCAGCGTCAGATGGCCTCTGGGCTGTGGGACTATGATCCAAGCTCCAGGTTGTGCCTGCAGAATTGGAGTGATGCAAGTAGATTCAGCCTTCAGAATGATGAGCCAGCTTCGACTGATTGAAAACATGGATAATCTGCACATGACAGTCATATGCCAAATCACCGGATGTTGAGAGCTTCAGATGCATGTACCTTACCTGACAAGCTGACTAGCGATTCTGAAAATGATCAGAATTGCTTCTTCCTTTGTTTAGAGAGGATGGATGCACCAAAAATGTTACAGAATGGTGAGCTGCTGCACTCATATGCAGTGTTAGAAAAATCGGTGATAAATCGTCTAACCACCGAATAAGGATTAATCGGTTAATTAGGGATTAATTGAATTAATCGATCGATCAATTAATCGGTTAAATGTTGAATATTAAATTTATAGTTAACATATTATTCTAGTCAAACCATATCTATATAAACCCCTCAAACCCTAGAGTATATAATGCCCTCAATCCCTTCTCCACTCCTCTCCTCCGAGCCTCCCGCCGCCGCCAGCCTTTCACCTCCTCCCCAACCACCCGTTCAGCAGCCATCTACTTTCTTCCTCCCTCTCTTCAGTTCTCTGACTTCTCTCCCTCACACAGCCCCTCTCCTCCAAGCACCTCCCTCCGGCCAACCTTCACACCGCTGCTCTCCATGTCGCACGAGTCAAACCTCCAGCAAACAGGAGGGCGCGGTGGCGGCGCGGACCTAGTGGCGGCAGGCTAGATCTAGATGGCGAGTCGCAAATCCGATAGTGGCAACACGGATCTGGCGAAGAGGTCACGGATCGGATGATGGGGCGCAAATACAGTGGCAACAGTGTGGATCTGGCAATGTGGATCTGGCAAAGGGGTCACGAATCTGGTGACGAGGGAATAGATCCAGCAACAAGAAGAAGATCCAATAATCAGTGATTTGGCCATTAATCGGCGATTAATCGGTGGTCCCGATTAATCGGTCAACCAATTAATGGACCGATTATGCTATAAATTAAATGATGTCTTGCCAAGTACAAGTTAATCGGCCGATTTTTTCAACATTGCTCATATGTAGTTCCCCCATTTCTTTGGCAGTGGTTTCACCTGTAAAAACCACAATCAAGCAGAACCGGTGTGTAATTTCGAGACAAGACGTAGCTACTGAGTTCAGAAACATACATTCAATTCACAAACGACATACAAAGAAAAATGGAACACTTGTGGTTTGCAGGCTTGCATCTCATTCAAGCAGCGAAACAAAATGCATAACAAAGCCAGTGCGATTCAAGATCAAATTCATACACATTAGAATCATCTACATGAAACGCTGGAACCTAGAACAGGGTAATAATAGCACTCTTAACGGTACTGAGGTTTCTGACACCAAAACTTTTGCAAGTTATTCAGCATTGCCCATTGTGGAGAAGGTAGAAGCCCAGCACATCTCACTTCATCTTTGCTTCTGTAAACAGAACATGCTTGTTTACACGTGGATCATACTTCCTAAATTCAAGCTTCTCTGTGATCCGCCGAGGATTCTTGCGCTTGACATAGAAAAATCCAGTCCCAGCTGCTGAAACGAGCCTGATAAAAATCGATGCACGTTTTGCCTTCCCCATCTAGTGGTTATGAAGTTGTAGAACGAAACTGAAAAGTGGAGAATATAAACATCAGTGGAGCATCCAAGCAACCACAATATTCACAAGAGAGACCAAGAAGCATAGAGTAAAATGTAGAGTGACTGAAATCACAAACATGAATTATGGTATACATCCTTAAATTTCGTATTGGTTCCAAAATAAAAAATAACAAAACCTCAAGCATATCACATGGCCTCTTGTGGAACTATGGACTCAAAACTTAATAGTGTGTTCCATCCTATTTGTATAACCCCTGTTGCAATATACTACCTCCATTTCAAAATATTAGGCGATCATGTTTTTAGAAAAATCAACATTTGTAACTTTTAAGGAGTAATTAAGCTAAAATTATTTAGATTTAGTGTCATAAATATCATATATAGTTAGATTGATATTTGAAAATACTTTTAAATATTGTTATCTTAATAGTTGATGATACATATGCCCCCTTCTAGACAGCTTCTTATTCAGTTATTCATAAGCTAACTTAAGCTTAACAGTCCAAAAAAGTTGTTACCAAGAAAAGCTCTAAGAAGCTCGCTATCCTATTCTAAACGGCTTCTGAAATCTAAGCTTGCTATCTATGTAGCATAGTGAAAATATTGTATTACTAATTGACTTGTTTTATTTGATGTTTAATTGATAATACCACTATTTGGGACATTTTTTAAAACATTAGATGAAGTAGAGATCCAAATAAGTTCGAAAAGCCACAAAACATGAGGTTTTTCACTAACAGAACCTAGCATGGGCTTATGGCTTATTTGGACAATAAATTTTTCCTTTTAGACAGCTTATGAACTTTTCAGAGCTATAAGCTAGACATAGCCTGTCTAGAAGGAAGACATAGTGAAAATAGATCACCGACACATCCAATTTATTTGAAGAAAACAAGCGAGATTCATCTAACATGAAATAATCTTAGTCCCTGGTGTTTCCAGTAGCTCCTAGCTAGGGGTTCAGTTGAAACCCCATGATTTAGGGGGAAACACGCGGCTGGTACAAGAGCAACCAAATGAGATGGGCAAGTAAGTGAATCGATTGAAGCATCCGGACGTGGACCGGACCGCTCACAGCAAAGAACAAGGACCACTCCTAAACAATCCAAGCAGGCTGATGATTACATTGGGGATGGATTCCGTACAAAAGAGAGAGGGGAGAAATCAGACGGGATGGATATCCTCACCACTCAATGCCTTCTAGGTGGCGTGGCCACGGTGGGACGCCTCTTCTCCAGCTCAGGCGACGAGACGCGGGCTAGGCGGCGGCCGGCGGCCGGCGGCGCATTCGGGAGTAGAGATGGACGAGAGAATCGAGTGTTATTTCTGAAATTTCCTAGTGGAGGAAGGGGTATCGGTATCCGGTGCAAGTGGGCCGGTATGGGCCTACTTCACCGATAACCCGGCCCGAAAATTAAATAGGCCCATATGGGCCTGCTACACACTGCACGACTCTCCTGACAAAACGGAATATTCGATGATTTGTACTCTTAAAAAATTGTTTCGATTATTTATCACTTTATCCTATTGTTATAGATTTACATAATCACATTGTCATCCACACAAGTGATAAATAATCAAACTACATAAATTTTTTAGTGGCAAATCCTCAAATCTCCATGAGAAAATCGCAGCAACTTATGGGGTGTTTGTTTCCTCTAGTCCAAAATTTAGTCCCGTCACATCGAATGTTTAGATATTATTCTGCAGTATTAAATGTAGACTATTTACAAAACACATTCATAATCAGTGGATTATTCGTGAGACGAATCTAATAAGCCTAATTACACCATGATTTGACATTGTGATGATACAATAAATATTTGTTAATCATGGGTTAATTAGGATTAATAAATTTGTCTCGCAAATAATCCTCTGATTCTGCAATTATTTTTATAATCAGTTCACGTTTAGTCATTCAAATTAATATCTAAACATACGATGTGACATGGACTAAAAACTTTACTCTGTTCCTTTAAAAGCTTTACTAATTACTATCACTACCAGTAGGGGGAAATATTATTTTTTTACATTAATTGAATAATTGGTGCTCCTCCGTGTCTAATTATTCAACTTTGTCCCCAAATACTTTATTTCTAGCTCTCACAAGTCAACAAGTTCTGTGCTTTCAAGAAAAATTCGATCACATGCTACTTTCAAGATATTCCTTTGATTATTTGATTACGATGTTATTCTTAATACTAATATATAGAACTATTTATATCAATGAATGTATGTCCGGATGAAAAAAATATAAAACTATTCTTGAGAGCAATAATTTCAAATCGTTAGTCCACGCTAGTTGCAGGGACACTGACTAATCATCGCGTTTTCATCTCCTGGTATTCAGAGCTTGACATGGAGTTATCTTTCCAAATTAAAGAGAAAATCAAGTTCACTTCTATAATCACTACATGTAGACAGCAGGAAATTCTAATTGAACCAAACAAAAACATTCTAATTGAACCAAATTCAATTATAGAGCGATGAATCTGAATTCATCTATATGTGTCTAAATTCATCGCTCTATAGATGAATCTGAATTTTTTCGGAACAACTTACAATGTGAAACGGCGAGAATACATCACTGTTGCATCTAAGCCTCGAAAACCAAGACTAAGCTGCCTGCCCTAACTCCAAGCGATCGCAATCGTACAAATGTAAGGGAGAAGATCAACCACCCTCAAGTAAGCAAATGAAATGCTACATCAAATGTATAAACTAATTTTCAGCCTGAGGCAGTGAGACCTCACCTTTCTGCTAGGGTTTATTCAAGTTTCGGGCTTGGCTAGAAGTACGGGCCAAATTTTCAGATCTGCTGAAGCTGGACAAGTCGACGTTAGGGGGTGTTTGGATCAAGGCCTAAAATTTTTAGCCCTGTCACATCCAATGTTTAAATATTATTTTAGAGTATTAAATGTAGATTATTTACAAAATTTATTTTTAATCGGAGGATTATTTACGAGACGAATCTAATGAGTCTAATTACACAATGATTTGATAATGTGATGCTATCGTAAACATTTGCTAATCATGGATTAATTAGGCTTAATAAATTCGTCTCGCGAATTAGTCTCCAATTCTATAATTATTTTTATAATTAGTTCACGTTTAGTCCTTCAAATTAATGTCGAAACATCCGATGTGACACGGGCTAAAATTTAGTCCTAAGATCCAAACACCCCCTTAGTCGGGCTAAAATTTAGTCCTAAGATCCAAACACCCCCTTAGTCGGACGACTAATCGTGATTACTGATCGTTCCAGTCAACCTAAACATGTTGATCGCTCGGAAAAAATCCGATCAGTTCGACCAGTCGTGATTAGTCGGCTGACTTATAATCACTGCTCAAGAGTAACAAATTATCAAATCTCTCGTTCGTTCAATAAACTATTACTTTACCATACTACTTTTTATTAAACTAGTTGAGTACCGACACATTGCAGTGATTTTTTTATTGACCCACGCATCAATAAGGATTTTGGTAATAGATTCACTGCCACTACATTTTCATTACTAATTTATAAGACATGTGAAGTATTTGTTAGCTTTAATATAATATTACGTTCTAGAACCAGATTTAATATAATAATGTTGTATCACGGATCTATAACAGTTGTCTAGATTCATTGTAGTTATACCAAATCCAGTCCTAAACCATAAAGGAAGTATTTAGTAAGAATTGGCAAAATTCTACGTGATTAGAGAAACAAATCAGGCTTTTGCAGGAATGGCAGTCGCACAATACCGTGTAATGTACAGCATTCACAGTTGCATACAAGCTCAGTGGCTCACTCTCGAATCTACACAAGTGGTAAGAAATGCCGAGGACAAAACCGGGGATACGTTACAGAGGAGAAGAAGTGAGAAAAAATGACAAGAATCTGTGCACTCGACTTTGATTCTACCTGCTGGAACCCTGCAGTCTCCTGAAACCAGCTCAAGATTTACAGGCAGTCAGTCACCTTCATCCTTTGGACCAATTTGCTGCAGAGGTCTGAATATGTACAGACCAACACACCATAGCAGCCAGTGATGTCAAGATGAATCATTCAGCTCGACCTTCAATCAGAATTATTAGCCATTGTTTTCAACCTTCTGGAATCTGGAGCTAGTACATCTCTTGTCTCCTCAAGGCTTTTTCTTCATCGGGGGCCCTATCATCGTCGCCCTGCTTCAGTAATTCTCCGTTTAGTCTTGTTGTCAAGGAGGGGGACAGCGGTGCGTAGATACCTACATTGTGAGAAAATAGTGTGATATTGCACGCATTTATGGAAAGGAGTCTGAATGTCCGATGTCATGTAGAAAGGACTAGTCAGGATGACAAACTTCTCGATTGCGGAATCCTTTCATAATCCTTTGTCACATGCAACAAAATGGTGCCAGACAACACGACGATCAAACCGCAGATTTCAGAAGTAATGCTTCCAAGGCTTTGACCAGACCAATCCTGCGTCAATCATTAGAGTTGCATGGGAAATTGGGTTAGCTCATCTCGTTGACCCGGTTAATGGAAAATTACCAAACATGATATTACAATCTTGTTTCATTCCAGTGAACTTCAAGTTATTAACTGAGACAGATTTCATATTTGCCAACCAACACAAGAGCCAAGAGGATAAAGCATTTTTGTTCAATCCATCAAAGATACATTCCATCAATATTTTACGATATACTTAGGCCTAGTTGGTGGAGCAAAACGACTGGAGTTACAGTCAAAACATTTTCAAGGGTCCAACTCCACTATTCTTGCTTTTAGTAACATGGGTTTATGTTCAATGAAGCTCTGGCAAATACTGAAGTAACAACTGATGTAGGATAGATCTTTGAAATAACCTCAATATTTTTTAATAAGGTGTATTACCAGTAGCTTTAACACAATAGTTGAGGCGTACATAAGAAACGGGGGCGGCGTCATGAAGCTTTTGAAAGTGGTCCCAACAAGATATGAAGTAAACTAGGAATCTAGGATATTCACTTTCTTTTAAAAACAATCTAGGATATTCACACCATCTGCTAGGTGAATGGCAGCAGTACATAAAAGGCAAAGAATGTATGTACGATGATAAGTATACAAATATATTACCTTGAACATTATGACACTTGCAAGTATTGTTAGTGTTGTGAACATTACATAATAGATTGGAGACACAATTGCAGTATTAAATGTATCAAGTGCCTGGCGAGGAAAAAGGTAAAATTACTCTGTTAAATTGTGAGTATGTGAAGTCTGCTAATACAATAAAAACTTGCAACTGCTTTATAGACTGAATAACATAAGTTGCTGAAATGACGGGTATTTTCTGTCATAATAGTCTGCACGACGACCAAAAAATGATGCTGGTGATACATATTTACAATTTTTTGACATTAAGATGAGTATTTTCAGTGCAAGGAAGGGGAATTTTGCCTCATGTAGCTATCCATATAATGTACACCGGAGTCACAGAACTGAAACAACAATAGAAACAGTAGCTACAATAGAGTGATGAAGAAGAACCAATTTAAATAGATTTCCACATAATACCAACATAACATATCTCTCTCTAGCAATTTATGATGATACTGTTATTCTTCTGTTGCCAAATCTTTGGTTGTTCTGTTTTTTGAGAACCACCAGATACAGCTTATGCCTTAGAGCATATAGGAAGTAGTAACTATTTTGATGCTCTTAGAGTCTTTTTTACTAAATGATCAATCCATCTACATCTTTTATTTTGATGGAGCCTATACATGATCACAAACCTATAGTGTACGTATCCCAAGGGCATTAGAAATACATATGAGTTGATTAATGTGGCATACAATTCATGATGGACTTGTACAAACCTTGTTCAAGTAATTCATCTGTGTTAGTACACAAGTAGCCACAACAAGCATAAAGAACCAGGTCTCTGGATATACCAACTGATTTGTCCCCTCAAACGTCAACTTTAATGATGTACCAAGAGCTTTAACACTCATTACCTGAATATTATGGATAAACGTTAGCACCACAATTAGGGAGTAAAGTTAAAAATTGCGCTGAAAACATCAAGGATACTGCAAAAGATGACACAAGTGACATTACCGAAAGAGAACCCATCAAGGAGCAAATAGCAGTATAGATCAACACATTTGACTGCCCATGTAGAGGAGAGAAATGGAACACTAGCACAAAGACCACCACTATAACTGAAGCAACATATAGCAGGAAAGCTGCAATGGACGATGAAAATGCCTCAATAAGCAGACTTCACTCAAATCAAGAGCGAATAGTTGCACACAAACAGAACCACACCCATGATAAAATCGACAATTCTCACCAGGCTGTATTGCCATGTTCCAAATTTCCCTAACCGAGGTAATCTCTTTCTCCTGCGGAGCATGGATAACAATCACCACCGATCCCGCAATGCACATCACGCAACCAAGAACACCAAGCGCGTGCAACCTCTCATTCAGGATAAAATGTGCCAGCACTGCACTGGAAGTGAAGACATACACATACTGCTCTCAGCATCAAATTTCAACTGCACGGTTGGAAAGGGAAATTGTAGCCTGCTGTATGTACCTAACAATTATGCTCAGTGCTCCAAGAGGAGTAACCAGAACCGCAGGAGCGAAGGCATATGCTACGAAATTCGCAACCTCTCCCACAATCACTGAAAAGAGACAACTTCGCTCAGAATTACCCACTACTGAACAAATTTTGCCCTTGATTTGCTCTAGTGAAATTTCAGTAAGAAACCTTACTGGTGATCATGCCAACCCACCATAGAGGCTCCAGGAGGTACGAGTACCCACCAACCCCTGCACATGGCATCACGAAACAAAGTGGAAAAAGGAGTAATTTTTACAGGTCAAGCTTCGAAAAACGAAAAAAGAAACAAGGAAGGGGAATCGGGGAGGCAACCTGCGCGGATGCCAGAGGCGACGGCGGCGCGGCGGAGGCCCTTCTTCTTGATGATGAAGCTGGCGCCGATGAAGCCGCTGGAGAGGAGCGCCAGAACAATCCCCTTCACGTTGTCCGTCGACAGTTCTTGCCCGTCTCCTCCTCCCATCCCCTCTTACCACTCCCTCCCCGCAACACACAGCCCCCGATTGCGATCCAACACCTCGGATTTCCGCGGGATTGGGGCGGATGAATTCGAGGCGACTCCGAATCGTTGCTTCTCCTAGCCACCCTCCCTCCCCCAGCTCCGATTCCCCCTATGGTCCCTCGACGGTAATGTGGTTCTTGGATGGTTTCGCGTAGGATTTTGTTTCTTGGAAGGAAGAGATTGAGCTGATTGGCCAGCCGCCAGCGGGGGCTCCTCTGTCCAGCCGATTACGAGACGAAACCAAACAAAACACGCTGATTTGGCGTCCTTTTTCTCCCGATGGAAAATTTCTTGACATCGTAGACTGGCACGGCGATGGCTGACTGGAAGATTCCTAGCTATGACCCATTCGTCAGCTACGAAAAAAGAGTGAGAAAAGTGTGTGTATATATATATAACCCTCATCAACTCCTCGAGACCTCAACCAATGCCTCTTGCCTGAATTTGATTGGTTTGACTCAGCGTTCGGTTCTATTTAATCGTTTGTACCTGTTTAACTTGGTTAAAGCAAGATGATGCATGTGGACGATGAGATAAAAATTAATAAAAAACGAATCAATATGATATTTATTATGTGTAATTATTAATCCATCTAGTCTTTAATATTATTTAAAATGCATTATTATCATTTAATATACAGTAATCGTGTACTAATAACAACATTAGTTAGTTAATTATCTACATCGAGTGAGTAGGCTAGCCAGAAACAGAATCGAAATTCATTTTCCGATAGGTTCAAGTATTCAACCGATTAGCCAAACAACTAAACACGTGCTCCATGCATGCACCGAGCCAGGCTAATGGTTGTGCGAGATAACAAATGTGCCCTAAACTTTCCACTTAAAACTATCAACAAAAAAAACCAGATACCGGAACGATTGATCTTTGCAAAATAGTATACTTACCCCTCTAGCTGATTTCACATGCTGTTTTTACCTCACTGGTATCCTCGTGAATGAGTTTCCCATGCTAGTAGACGATGATGTCGTAGACTGGGTTCTCCGTCTTCATCAAGCTTTAATTGGCACTTTAAGATAAAGTCGACACTGATGACCTCTACTTTGACATAGGCATAGAAGATTAGAAGGTGTTGTTAGGCAGCTAGTTGAAGCAGCTCTGTGAGATGTTTCGATGATTTTATGGATGATAGCGATAACCCGAAGAAGCTAGAGCTAGTGGCGTTGCTGTACTTGCTAGGGTTGTGGCCCATGAGAGATGAGATGATGTGATCCATAGCATACCAAGGCCAGCTGCTTACTTTCGAGGAGTTCACTCGAATGATGCACAACATGGATGGGGATTCTGAAGACGGATTCACTCCATATCCACACCCATAGCTCATCCCACACCCCCACACCCTAATTAGAGATGGCAACGGGTATCCGCCGATATCGCCCCGCACCCCACACCCTAATAGAGATGATAATGGGTATCCGATACCCCCAATCACCCATTCTCACGGGATAAGAAACTCGATGGAATTTATCCCCGACCGTGCAGGGTTAAGGATGGAAAAATATTTTCCAGCGAGGATGGATATGTGGAGGTTTCCTGATGAAAAATTCCCCATTCACATCTCTACTGTTGCGAGCCATGATAGTCATAATATAACCTCAATACCATACTAAGAGCCATGATAGTCATTGCTCTAAAATGATCTGCAATCATACATCTCAAGAGCGCCATGCCACCGGAAATGCACAGGAATTCAATTATTGATTTAACACGGCTTTAAGATGTGATAGCAGACTTTGTAAAAACACGCTCACTTGTCAGTCATAACCATGATACATGTTCAAACATCGAGGACAGGGATTAACATTCTACAATCAAATTTTCAAGATGTCAGCCAACCGAACAGTGGAAGAAATGGATCACAGCATAAGCTGAGCATGGACAGCAAATCTGATTCAAAGGTCTCTGTTGAACTGGAATTCTTCTACCCATACGGCGACTCCGGGTTTCATGGCCTAAGCATATCTCGTAGTTGAAGCACTTGTTGCCGTTGTTCTGGAGGCAGCATGTTGATCTGGTCAGGCGACATGCTCAACACTTGCTGTACAAGCATCTTTTCCATCTCGGGTGTCAACTGCTTGAACGTCAAACACATGAATAGTTCATTTTAGGGGAAAAACATAACATAGACGACTGTTGTTCTAAAGAATTAAGAACTTACAGGTGCCTCAGGGCGAGCAGCATGGATACTACCGATTCCTTGGGTCATCTGTCCAGACAACCCAGGTAAATGCCCAGGGAAATGAGAACCAGCTGAAGATGCTTCTGTGTTACCACGGCTCCATGGAGTTGATCTATCCATTTGCATACTTTGAGAATTGTAGTGTGACGCAACATGTGAACTAGCCTGTAGAGTGTACAACAGACAGCTCGTGAGTCTATGATCACCACATGTCCACATCACATGGAAGATCAGACTAGTAGATGAAGAGTGCAACGGTAAAGCTATCCAAACAATATATATATATATATATATGACAATGGTAACGACTAACGAACATGATATAGGCCATACATACACAACAGTGTAGGTTTCTCTACTACTATCACTACCGGAAACTCTGTGTTTGCGGAGTGCCCGCGGCTTTGCCGAGTGCATTCCCTCGGCACTCGGCAAACTCTAGTTTGCCGAGTGTACCATAATATACACTCGGCAAACCTTATACACACGTGCCACGTGCCCCCCCCCCGAGCCCCCTTCGCCGAGTGCCCCACGTGCCACGTGCCCCCCCGCCCGAGCCCCCTTCGCCGAGTGCCCCTGTGGCACTCGGCACACCCCCTTCGCCGAGTGCCACGTGGGGCACTCGGCGAAGCCCCGTTAACGGCCACCCCGGCCGTCAACCGGCTAAGTTTGTCGAGTGCTATACGTGGCACTCGGCGAAGTCTATATTGCACTCGGCAAAGACTTCGCCGAGTGCCCGATAAAAAGCACTCGGTGAACCCTCACGTCGCCGACACAGCTATCGCCGAGTGGGGTTCGCCGAGTGTGGCACTCGGCGAAGCCTTTGCCGAGTGCATTGTGGGCTTCGCCGAGTGCCCTAGGCACTCGGCAAATTACTGTATTCCCGTAGTGTATAAAGAGATTCTTTAGTCCTCCCACCCATAGTTATTAAGGCGCTAAGGCGAGGCGAGGCGGTGGAGTACCGCCTTACCGCCTAAGCGGTAAGGCGTAAGGCGAGGCGACGCCTTACGCCCACAGAAAATACATGATTTAGAAAAAAATATTGATAGATAAGTAATAAATTTTAAATAAGAATAGCAAGATAGCAATATAAAAATAGTAATATACTATCAAATTGCAATATTTTCAATTTATATGTCTTATAAATTTAAATATACACAATTAAAATTATAATAATACATTTAAAATTATATTTAATGATATATTTAGAGTTCAATACTTCAATTTAATTATTAATTTATACAATTTTGATCCAGCAGCCCACTTAAGGCCCATTGGATTATTTTTCATCTCTAAACCCTAACTTCCCTACCATCCCCAGGCTTTTTTCATCCTCTCCTACCAGCCGCCGTTTCTTCCTCTCTTCCCCTCCTCTCCCCTCTCTTCTGCTCTGCACATGGCCTCCCCGCGCGAAGCTCGCACCCGGCCTCTCCACGCCGCACAGGGCCTCGTCGTGCGCCGCACACAGGACCTCGCCGTGCGCCGCCCACAGGAGCTCTTTGTGCTCTCGTCCAGCTGCTCCCGCCCTCCGCGCCGCACAGGACCTCGCCGCGCCCGATGTACACCACGCCCGGCTCGCTGCGCACCACTCCGCGCCAGATCTGTCCTCCCTGCGCCGGATCTGCGCCGCCCCCGGCCCTCTGTGCGCCCGGCGAGCACCTTGGGGGTAAGTCGTCAGGACGCCTTACCCCCGCCGACCGCCTTATCGCTACAGCGACGCCTAAGCGACGCTGTAGCGACGCCTTGATAAGTATGCTCCCACCCATGTGTGCTTCACTGCTCCTCCAGAAAAAAACAGGCCTGGAAAAAAACTGGGCTTAAAAAAACAAAAGGCACCAACCCCCCCCCCCCCCCCTCCCCCTCCCCCTCCCCCTCTGATCCCCTGTTCCTCATGTCTTCCAATTAGATGGAAAAATAGAGTTTGAGAGGATAAAGAACAACCGAGAAAAAAAGAAGAAGAAAAACTCCTTAGTAATTCATAACCAACTTCCAAAAATCTTTCCAATCTATTTTCAATTTCCATTGGAACCCATAGGCACGTGGCTAGCATTAAGTTACTTCATTCAACTAAAGAATAAAGAGTAATGTTGACCATATATCAGTAGATACAGAAATTCCATCATCAATATTCAATAGCACTACACTGATAGTAATAGTGTACGCAAGTTACTCGTAAGGGCAAGACACTTCAAGACCAAAAACTCTTGCGATGATAGCAAACAAACAACACAAATTACTTCATCAAGGCAGTTCATACATACAATCATAGTTGTTACGGCGACGCGGCGAAGCGCGGCGACCTACCACCTTCACAACTTTACAGCACTTATGGCCCGCGGCGCGGCGTCGCCATAGACACATCGACGTGGCGAACAATATAGAAAAATAGCTTATAGGATTTACAAAAATATATCAATATATAAGTACTAAAATACTAAATTGCAAATAACAGTAGTAATATAGTATGATAAATATAGCAATACAATATCATGTTACAATATTGTCCCTTTAGATACATTATAATATAAAAAATAATTAAAATTGCAAAAAATATATTTAAAATCATTTCTAATAATATAATATATTTAAAGTTTAGTAAATAATCTATTTATATATATTTGACCAAACAGCCCATTTAAAGCCCACTTTTCAACCCTAACTTCTCCCACTCTCCCTCTCTCCTCTCTCTCTCTCTCAGCCCTCTCCAGCCGCCACACTTCTTCCCCTCCTCTTCTCTCCCCCATCTTCTGCACTGATGCAGTGGCCGCCGCCGGAGGACCCTGCTGCTGTTCGCCAGATTTGCCCCCGCCACCCGCACTTCGCCGGATCTAGCCCCTGCAGCGCCCTCGCCGCGCCCACGCCACGTTCTCGCCGTGCCCTCGCCACAAGTTCACGCCGCCCCCCCCTCGTCACGCCATCGCCACGCCCTCGCCGCGTCATGCCCTCAGTGCACACGGCGGCAGTGGCTTCGTATGGCGGGCGCCACACAACGCCAAAGTGGCACCATGCGCCTGTGGCGCCCGCCACAGACCACCGGGCAATATGGCGGTCTGTGGCGAATTGCTAAATTCTGCCACAGCGATATGGCGATGGTATGGCAACGCCATAACAACTATGCATACAATACAACTTTTTTAAGCACATTTTTTTCTCTGTGCAAGGGAAATAACTTAATTTTATTACTCGATGATCATGTCTTCTCTAAGACAAGATACTGTACCTGGTATAGTTGGGGCGGTGGCATGTTAGGCAATGGAGGTGGCTGGTTAGGTAATAGTGGTTGACCTGTAAGGAAAGAAGTTTGTGGATTCCCACCTGGCTGAAAAATTCCAAATATGATTTTGATGGTTAGTTTGCAGAGCATGACTTCTAGTTATCAACAAATGAAGATTTAGTGTAGAATCTTACATGAAACATCGATTGTTGCAACATGTGCTGAGGAGCATTTGTATGACTCAAACCAAATGAATTAGGTACTTGTGGATGCATCTGATGTGCAAAAGGCTGCATGCTGGGAGGCCTAGGCAACTGGGGCAAGGGTGGTTGTAACTGCTGATTAAACATTCCAGGATTTTGCAAAGGTTGCTGTGGCTGACTATGAACTATTGGTATATGTGATGGAACATTTGAATACTGTGATGGAACATGAGGTAGGGTCACATTTTGATGCTGGGTTGACTGAGTTGTTGATTCAGGAAGCATCTGATGACTAGGGTAACCTTTTGCTTGTACTGATTGTGGTGGGTTTGCTGACATAGTTGGAATGCCCAAAGATGATGCCAGACTAGAAGAACCAGATGAAAATGCACCAGAAGGTTGTTGCATATTCTGCTGACTGGCAGGAAACTGAGGTTGGGGCAAGCTAGCATGATCTTGTACTGTAGCTTTAACTGATGAAGGTTGTGTTGTTTGCACAGCTGTAGGTTGGGCCACATCTGAAGATTGTGCCTGTGATATAGGAAACACTTGATGGTGATAAAATTCAGCTTATTATTTGGCAATCCAAATGTCAAATGAAAATAAAGTTGAAGAACCTAAAGTTACATACAGCTTTAGGTGTTTTCACCATTCCAAGTACTACTTGTGCCTGCAAGCAGAAATGCATATAAGGGAAACATTCTGCAGAAATGCATGAATGAAATATTTCATTGTGCAACACAATGCAGTTGAAAGTAGCATGCACATGTTGTGTAAACAGCATACTAAATAAATTTTATTCATGTGAAAGAGTGAAACTGTGAAAGATATCAATCAGAATTGCAAGGAGAACTCATATATACTAGAAGTGAATGTTTTGAACAAACTGTTGAGGAACAACCATCAAATATTATAACAAATTAACAAGTCGCGGGATCATTTTTTAGGAGTTTGCTATACAACAGAAGCACTTTAGTACACAACATACACTCTTCTTCATCAATTTGTTTTGCCTACAAATAACAGTTGTATGGTGAATGTATTTATGGTAACACTAAGAGGAGAATCATAGCTCACGATGAACATTAAAATGCTAGAACCCTATGACAAGGTTCATATGGCGTCGCCTAGGCAATAAGGTGAGCTTTTGGTATGGGCGTTGGGATCACCACATTGCAGATGTGTATGGCATCACAAGTCATCACCTTAGCTTGTGTGGCAACGCGTATGCCGCATGGCATGTGGGGGGGGAAGCAGCGTTGCGCACACGAGAAAAGCAGTCAAAGAGAGAGGGAAAGAGACTGCCAGAGAGATTCACAGAACATGAGAGAGAGAGAGAGAGAGAGAGAGAGAGGGCGGCGTTGGTGGGTGACACAAGTACATGACAGGAGAGGAGACTGGCAGCCGACGTGAGGAAGAAGAAGGATAAGCAGGTACAGGGAAAGAGGGAAAGAGAGGACGTCTGACAGTAACACAGGTTCTCACCTCAGTCTCCTCTGTCTCCTTTCCCGTGTCCTCTCCTGTGAGTACTGGCTTCAATTGCATGCCATAGATGCTGTCATTTTTGTTGTGTCGGATTCACAGAGACTTGTTTGCTGAGGAATTGTGGCTATGTCGTCAAACTAATAGGTTAGTCATGTAGTTGCAAAAAGTTTCTACATCATTACATGTACAATGCACTAATGTCGGAAAGTGTTCGGACCAAGGGGGCAGTGTGGCCTAGCCAGGGATGCAGATGATGTTTGGATGCATGGCAATTTAGCTACAAATTGATTGATAAATGATAATTGATATAGATATTAACAGGCAAGGGTCTGCAGTAGCACCAGCAGCAGTATAGCAAGATAGCTACAGGAGAGGAGAGGAGACAGCCGTATATGTGTATGGTGTCGCCTCGCCATGCATCTAACTCTCCTAGGCGTTTGGAAGGCCTCGCCTCGCCTTATTGCCGTAAGAACACTGCCCTATGGTCTCATTGTAATGCTCAGTGTTGTAAAAAATGGATCTAGGCAGCACCTAGACAGCGATTAAGCGCTAGGCATGGGCTGTAGGATGGGTGCCACAATTTGCACATTGGCAGCAAACTCGGTGGCTGTGGCACCTAGGCGGTTGACGTGCAGCAAGGCGGGAACAAGCTGTAAGGAGGAGGGGTATATAAGACTCAAGCCAGATGTAGACCTAATCCCAATTTAGAGTGGGCTGGTGCAGTGGCAGCTAGGGTTTCAGAGGGCAGTCGGCCATCACCAACTGATGAATTCACCGCCACAACCACCGATCAATCTGCCGCCATCATCGGCTGCTCCTCTGTTGCTCCGCTCCTCAGCACCTCCTCGCGGCGCTCGCTGAACCACGCCACCACCGAACTGCACCACTGCTGCTTGTCGTGATCCTCTGCCATGCGCCTGTGCGATATGATGCTGCAAAGCCACTGCCAGCAGCCAGCTCTGCCTTCTCCTTTGCCACAAGCCCACGGCTGCCTTTCCCTTGACTATGTCCACGCCACCAAGGCCCCAAAGACGCTAACATGGGCAACCCAGGTGATTCACGCAAGTAAGCTACTATGTTCTTCGCTATGTGGCTGCTAGTCTGCTACTCTCTTCAACTCTGGTTTGTGGCTCTGTGCTCCGGTCTGTGCTAGTGCTCTACTCCTTTTCGTTGGCATAAAATGGTGGCACTGGCAGAAAAAACGGAATACACGGTATTTTCCTATATGTTGGCATGTTGCAACTTGCTAAATTGTGTGCTTGGATAGCTATTTTTATCGAACCATTGGTGCAATTTTTTTGGTTGGTTGCCTGGCCTTTCCCTGCCAGTTCATATGTCGCCAGCTTCTGCCTAGCAGAACCTAGGCGTCAAGGCATTGTCCGACTAGCGCCTTCTTGAACACTGGTAATGCTGGATCATCTATGATCTTGTAAAGCACAACCATGAAAGTTTCTGCTACACAGATGTTCACAATTTCTTTCTCCATGACAACATGAACTAGGCCTAACCAGATGAGCTAAACATACGTTAGTCTCTCCCTTATCAGTTACGCAATTACCAGCTACGTTCCCATGAACTAGACTTTACCCTTCTATACCAACCAAACACGGAATTTCGACACAGCATAATGATAAAAATGAAACGTCACAAAACCCTAAAATACCGAGATTTCCAGAGCGCTCGCGGGGCACCAACCCCATCCAGCTTCCGCCTAGAGAAATAAACGAAAACCACCAGAGAGCGCAGGATGCGAGGAATCTCACCCGAAAGAGAGAGCGGGTAACTTCCGGGTTCTCGACGAGCATCCGGCGCACCCTCTCCTTGTCGTGGTCGATCATAGCCTGCACGGGCGGCAGCGCCACACCACCAGAGACAGGTAAATCGCGAGAAATCCGAGAGAAACCGGCGGGGAGAGGAGTCGGAGTCGGGGGGGAGGCGGTAGTGTTCGAGGGTTGAGGGCGCACCTTCATCTGAGACATCAGATCGTACATCTCGGGGCGGGACATGGAGGAGATGTTGCCCGCGAGGGCTTCGTCCGCCGGCGGGTTCGCCGCCATGGGGTTCAGGAGTCAGGACAGAAGCGACCAGGGTCGATGTGGGGAGGGGTGGGGGGGACGGATGACGGGAGATACACCCGCTTTCCGGAGGGTTCGAGGAGCGACTTTGCGGGTTGCGAGCCCGAAGAAGGAAGCCCTAAACCACGGGTGGCTGCTGGGTGGCCGGAGCCCGGCGGTTCCTTGGATGCGCTGGCCGTGCCACGACGACGACGAGATACGGCCGAGAGCTGCGGCCCAACCGGCTTGGCATGTTCGCGGGATCCTGTTCCGGCCCACCAATTTGTTTTGGGCTTCGCGGTTTCCACTTTTTAGCCGCAGACTGTGCCATATGTATAACTATCTCCTAAGCAGAAATCACTAACTCCATCCTTAATCAAACTTATCTTCAAGATTTACATATTTGAGCTTTTTAAAAATTTGTTTGAAAATTAACTCCTAGTTAGATTACATAGGAATAGTTGAAACACCCGACTTTACTTTAGAATAAATAAAATATTTTATCATAAAAAAGCTCAAGATGTTTCGAGTTTTGTCCTCGTGTGCTGTAAAGTACAGAGAGGTACAGAAACACGGACATTGCATGGAGGACAATTTGAAAGCATGGTGGTCCACCAGATAATTGCGGAAGGTTGCAAGATATTGTTTCTACTTTAACATCTTCAGAATTTAAATTCTGACAACCCTCTCTTGAAATTCAACGCGGGATTTCTCTCTCGACACAAAAACCGCAAAGGAATACATGCAGATCATAATCTTCAGAATTTACATGATTCACCTCAGCAGACTACATTGTCATTGGAAATATATTTTTTCTATGCATCTCAGAAGATGCAACGATCACCAAATATGCAACAAAACAACATTACAGCGCATGCTGACAACTAATGGCAAGCAGTCTTCAGTAGCACGGCCAACACTTATTCAGCCATGTTCTTGAAGAGAAAAGGCACCCAACCCAAGATGCTCAATAAACTGAATCCTTGCGCTACAAAACGATGTGTAATTTTTCTAACATTAGCTAAATGCTTGCAACCTAAAATAATATTCTACAGGATATCATCTCAATGTTTGAGGTCAATGGCGGATATAGGCGTGCCACCGATACAGCTTGAGCCTCAGGACTAGCTCCTTGTTTTTATTGAATTTTCATCAAAATTGCTATGAAAATATTTGAAAATGTTGAATGATTAGTTAACAATATTTAGGTGAGCCCTTGGCGTGAAATATTTTTGGCTCTACCCCAGCTTGAGGTGCTTGGATAACAAGCTCAATAATCAATATGTTCTTCAAAAAAACCAAGAGGGAGACGAGTCAATTGGAGTTTCATCCTTCCAGCAGATTAGACCCTTCATCGTCGCCATATGCGCCCATGTTGTTTTTGCTCTTGCATGCGCCTATAAGATGGCAAGATAATGGTCATTCACAATAAACAAGTTGCTATCAAATAACTAATAACCCTCCATAAAATTGTTAAAACTTCAGACGAGCATCCTAAGTTCTAGACATCCTTTTGGATTACCACGGATCCTTTGATTTATATGTATTACTTAGGAAAATGCAAACCACATGTACATGAAGGTACATCTGTCTCCCACTAATCTAAAGTGCTTCCTGATTTGTGGAAGGACATGACAATTAATAGATAATACGATGATTAGCTAAAAAATCATCAATCTTGGCAGGTATTTGATAGTGATCATACCTAGACTAATAGTAAGTACACATGGAAAACCATTCTCTACCATTCACAACCAAATATAGGCTTTAATAAGATTTATATAAAATTTCAAGTACAGTCTAGTCACAGCATGATTCTGCTTGGCTCTTTGAGCCTAACCTCATTGCATTTCCGTGAAAATGTTATACCCCGGTTTTTGTGAAGGCAGGGCTAAACATAAATCTAAGCCCAGGATAGTAAAGCACAACAGCAAATACTCTTTAACCCTGCTACATAGAAGGGGAACATTTTTTGTGGGAGTTGGGAGTCATAAGATTCATTATATCAGTTACAGAATATTCCTATCAAGTAAATTGATGAAGATTAAACAAAATGTGCAATGTCAGTCCACAACACATACCACACGAGATTCATTAGTAGAAATGTAGAATAAGTGAATTACATTTATATCGGTATATATCACTTAAATATTCAGTATCAGGCATCCTCTACTAAAATGAAACATGACCTTACCTCTGGTGTTCCTTTGAACGCTCAATAAACTCTGCAGCAACATCACGACCTTGGTACGAAGAAAGCACAGTCCTAATATCAGAAGGCCTCGCCATGGCAACATCTGCAGCACATGTTGGCTTTGTCAAGGTTTAAGCACTTTGATGTCATTATACAGCAAATGAAAAACTTAAAACCATGTGTTGTATCACAGGATAAGGATTGGAACACTTACACTCAAGAAATGGAATCAGATCCACCAGCTGGGTGTCATCAGCTTCAAGCTTCCAAGGTTTGATTGTAACACAATTTTCTGGCTGCAAGCAAGATTCAAGAGCATGGCCACTGATATAAATAACTTGGGCAGGATTTCTGTTCAACTTTGACAAATCCTGGTAAAACATGACAAAAACAAGATTTAAAGGTAAAGCGTCAAACAGTATGAAAATGGAAGCTGATGCTAGACACAACACCATGTCTTAGATGTGCTAACCATTTCTTTTTAAAAAAGGCTAAGGAGTGTGCATGGTTAAATGCACTGCAACAGATTATTTGTCTTTATACATAGCATATTGAATAAGTTAAAATGATCATGTCCTGTGTCCAGGAGCCATGGAGAGGATGATGGGTCCAGATGTTGGCATGAGATGGTGGTGGATGGGGATGTAGGACCAACCATCACAGCCAATATCTCAAAGACTCAAATATTTAAAGTTGTGAAGAAATATATGCCCAAGATTCATTGAAATGCCTTACAATAGAATGTTGATCTATAATCAACACATTGGTATTCATTTAAAATATAAAAATTGTCTATAATGATACTGTGTGCATCTACATGCTACCTTGGGAGGCTTCCCATACTTATTTTGGAGCACTCAACTGAAAAAAAAATGATAGAATGGACTGATATAGATAAAAATTAAAAATACAAAATATATGAAATTCACTATTCAGGTGTGGTTGTAAAGACAAATGCCAAGGAAAGGAGTCCATTGCTGAAAGTCCTAAGAGAATCCTACTGGTATCCATACCCGATAATGTTTACCATCTTGATACTTAGTTGCAGGTCTTGACAACCTGCCTGTGATGATACCCTTTGTGTCCAGCCTTTCAAGCACAGGATCAACATACTACACATATAATAAATTAAGTGTAGAAATTAGGTATGACATAACAGCCTATAGCTCTGTATATTCAAAGAAAGTTAAGATCAATTTACCATAGGCATCTGATCAGAATACACAACAACTTCATAAAATTTTCCCATATGTTCTACAAAAGCATCAACTCCTGGCCTCTTAAAGGTCCTCCATCCTCTTTCACGCTGTACATAAAGAAACTATTATAACCTTTCTGGATAACAAAAAATAGGAAAAATAAAAAGGTTGGGAACTAGCAAAGCATTTTAAACATTGTTCTTCAAAGGAAACCACAAGAACACATGGGAAAGATTCTAATCAAGGTCAAACACCAATGTTTACAAATCGCTTAGTCAAACCTAGTCGTCATGGGACCGACCAGGAAACTAATCACGATTAATCACGATCAGTTGATCTTGGTTGGTTCTAGTCGTCCATTTAATTATCCAATATATTTTAGGACATATACATAATATATATATACACTATATGGTATATGACAATAAATTTCCAAGCATGGGCCAAATTTCCAGTCATTACTTATTAGTCCAAAAATAAAATCGAAAAGCCCAAGCCCATTATATGAACCCTAGGCTTCACTCCTCAGTCCTCACATCCTAAGTCACCGGGGAACGGGAACGAGCCATCGTTCCCCGTCCCGGGAACTTCATTCCTATTCGAGGAACGGGGACGACGCGGGACGATTTCAGGGACGGTGGCGGAACTCGTCCCCGAGAAAAGAGGAGCGGGGACGTGACGGTGACCTGGATCGGCGGCGGAACTCGTCCCGAGGTAAGAGTCGCGGCATCAGGAAGGCGAAGCAGCGGTCAAGCCACGCGCCCGCGTGCCTGCATCGGGAAGGCGAATTGGCGAAGCAGCGGTCAGGGAGGCGGAGGCGGAGCGCCACCATTCTGAACGCGTCCATCCCAGGCTCGATCTCGAAGATTTATAAGGTGAGCAGCCTGCTCCTGCAGCTGCTACCTGCGCCCTGCGCTTCTTCTTCTACCTCTCATCTGCTCCTGCAGCTGCTGCCTGCGCCCTGCGCTTCTTCTTCTACCATTTAAGTCAGTTAATTTTTATGTCGTATGAACTAAGAGTATGTCGTCATGTATGAACTAAGAGTTAATTTTTATGCCAAGATATTTGGTTAATTTCTATGTCTTATGTATCGTTCCAAACAGCTTAGGTTCCTGTTCCTCGTTCCTGTCATCGTTCCGGGAACATCGTTCCAACTCAACATGGAACACGTTCCATGTCCAAAAAAACATGCTAAAGTTGTATACCCATAACGTTCCATGCTATAGGAAATCATCGTACCACGTTCCTCGTTCCCGTTCCTCGACCCCATCGTCCCGGGAACGCGATGACTTAGCTCACATCTCCCCCCTTCCTCACAAGCCACCAGCCGCCGCACATCTCCCTCACAAGCCGTCAGCCACCGCACATCTCTCCCTGCATGCCACCTTCGCCTCCTCACGCTCCTGCCGGCGCCACCGATGGCCCCTCCCACTCCAAGGAGCGCTACCACCAACCCACTCCTCCCACCATGGCCCGTGCACCGTCGTTGGCCCCTCCTCCCTCTCCCGTTGCGCGCCGCCATTGGCCCCTCTCTCCTGGTCGCCAAAATGCCACTAATCGGCCGACTAGTTGACGACTAGTCGGACGACCAGATTTTTGATCACTCTAATCACATCGGAGCACCTAGTTAGAGCTAGGAAAACGACCAGGCTGATTAATCGCGATTAATCGGACGGTTTGTAAACACTGTGAAACACTCATCCCACTATGCCATTTCAAGGTAGTGGAGAATCTCATGGGCAAGCTACACACCAGCATACAAAAAAATAGGCAGAACCAAATTGTGGTGGATATAACACAACACGTCTGATGCATTTTTAACAATACAAAGCACATCTTCCTAACATGACTAACACTGATGAAGATACCATGCTAATGAAAATGAAAAAAGGAGTAAATAAGTACACACAATAAGGCAAAGCTATAATTGCCATATACTCATTTGTTTGACAATGCTGGATGGTGGATAAAAATTATGCTTTTGTGCTACACAGGAGTAATAAAAGTATATGATGGAGTAAACTGATCCATATACCACTAATACCGGAGCATGTTTGTGGTAAACTATCATGTGCAACATGGAATATTGATTTCCTCTAGGCTCTACGACATTGTGACCCTACCAGGTTGTATTTAAGTATAAATACCACTGCATTTCATAGCATATTATCTGATAAGGAAAACAAGCAAGCTCTTCGTTCACATTTCCAAGTCTTATCTCATTAGCTCAACATACTTTTTCCTGTGTGCCTTTATGGTGGGGATAAGAATTGATTGATGCATGTACTTCCATAGCATTAGCTATTTCCAAAGTAAAAAAACATTTACATCATGTTCAAAGATTAGATCATATTACTGGGCATACTGAACAGAGTTTCACAATAAACATGACTGAAAATCTTCTTCACTACACCTGCCAATCAGAGTAGACGAGTGTTTCGTTCAGATCAAGAACTAGGGTGAATATATGCTGATGTTGAGGTTCTAGGTCTGGTAGCAGTTTGTCTGACGTGGGTTCAACAAAGCCCTGAAACAGAAATAGAGAATGAAGTAATGAATATTTACTACAAGAGTACAACCATGTGTAAAGAATGTTGAAAAGCTTATAATTTGTAACTAACCTGAATATGGTCCTCAATTGCGCTTCTAACATCCATGTAGAACTCTATTGCTGCAACAGGAACTACAGTAACAAAATGTAAAATTTGAATAATCATAACATATACAGTCAACAAGCTAAGCTGGAATTCAACAAATAATGTGGAGTGTAAATATGTTCAAACTTAATAATAATCTTTATAAGGCATTCAGGTAAACTAACAGCATAGCATGATTATTTCATGGTTGTCACGGCGCCCCGGCGAAACCAGTCGCCAGGGGGCCGACTGGACGCCTAGGCGCCTAGGCGGGCGCCTAGGCGTCGCCTAGGCGACCAATTAAATTCAGCACACAACCACACATAGTTCATACTTCATAGCACAATTAAATTCGCCTAGGCATACTCCATAGTTCATACTTCATAGTTCATAGCACACAACCACACATGCAAAATAAAGTTTCACACAATTCACACAAGTCCATAGCAAGCAAACAAAGTAAAGGTTCAAACTTCAAAGTTCAAACAAGCAATGAAACTCTCCTAATGGTTCTAATCAACATCAAACTCTATATCATCGTGGCCTTCTCTGTTGCTGCCTAGTGCCTTCTCTGTTGCTGGCTTGCTGCCTGCTACACTACTGCTTGCCTTGCTGCCTTCTCTGTTGCTGCCTTCTCTGAATCTCTGTTGCTGCCTGCTACACTGCTGCCTTCCCTGCTTGCTGTGGCGAGGGAGCACAGGGGAGGGGGAAGCAGGGGAGGGAGCACAGGGGAGGCGGCCGGGCGGCGCAACTGCGCAAGGGGAAGCAGCGCAACTGCGGAGATCTGGCGGCCGGCGGCGCAAACGAACCGGAGATCCGGCGGCGCAAGGCACAGGAGCAGATCCGGCAGCTGGTGGGCGGCGGCGCAAGGGACTGAGGCGTGAGGCGGCGGCGCAAGGGAAGAGGAACCGAAAGCCGAAAGGGCCTGGGCACGCGGGCTTAGAAAATAGACTCACGGACCCTAGGCGCCCGCCCAGAGTCTCCTGGCGACCGCCTAGGCGCCATGGGCGACGCCTAGAATCTCCAGGCAGGCGCCTAACTCACCCAGGCGAGGCGTTTCAGCCAGGCGTCCGGCGGTGACCGCCTGGACGCCTAGTCGGCGCCTAGGCGTCGCCTAGGCGACGCCGTGACAACAATGGATTATTTCGTGATTATTTTAAGGGTTTGCATGAACTACATATTACATATTAAGGGAACTTTTTTTGAAAGGTCACTGGGGGTAGAGATAGAGCACTTTATGTACTCCAGGAGTGCATACTGACACATAGGATATAACATTTCAATGAGCACATTATCACAACATTTTTTCCATTCCTTTTATTCATCCACTGAGGGCGATTATGTAATGAACTAATCATTGACTTAGTACAGTAGCATAAATGCAATGTATTAATACAGCTTATCGTGCATCACTGTATGACAATTCAATTGAGTGTTCAGAAGGTGTGCACTGGTAATTCCTGAGGACAGAGGAGATAAGAATAACAATAAAAGAGCATGCCATAACATGTACCTTTCATAACAGTCGAGTAAGCCATAGTCTTTAGCTTCTGCACACAAGAAAGACCCCAATCAATTCTAGTATTAGACGCAGTCCACACTCAATAAGAGTTATTCACTGCTGACAACAGTTCTTTCTCTTGATATTAACCAGCAAAAAAACTACTATAACTTTTCCAGCATGTTTCTATTTCATAACGAATCCCTCAGTTTGAGTGTAGCAATAAGAATATTAAAACTGGCACTCATTTCGTGATCCTTACTTTTGAGCTCTCAGAATCATCCATTACAAGGAAGTGAGCTTACATTTCCCAGCTCATGCCCCGGTGTTACACTATTTGATCAATAATCAACCATAACGCATAAAGCATCGCAAGATCATAAATGTCAATACCTCAAATGCGGAGGCGTCGTCCGCAATAGGGTGCGGCGTGGTCATGTTCATCCTGAACTCCCTCGTCTTCTGATCCACATCCTCAAGCGTATAAGCTGCACGTAGACGAAACGGGGAAAAAACACAGCATAAGTCAACCGCGGCGCAAGCCCGAACCAAACACCAAAACAGAACACCTCCTAAGGCGAGATCGCGACGGGGAGACCGCGGGATCGCACCGTAGCTGGCGTATCCGGCGGCGCCGAGAGCCCCAAAGACTGCCGCGACGGCGCCAAACTTCAGCGGGCCCCACCGCTTTCGCGGCGGCGCGGGCTGCTCCCCGGCGCCAGCCGAGGCGTCGGACGCCGCCGCCGCCGCCGCCGGGGAGGCGGTGGAGAAGGGGAGCGCCCCGGCGTCCCGGGGGAGGAGGAGGGCGAGGGCGCGCGATCTCGCCGCGCGGGACATCGCCGCCATCGCCGCGGCGGCTTGCGAGAGAAGAAGAAAGAGGGGGACGCACGCGACGAAGCAGCAGAGGAAAAAAAAGAAACTGCGAGGTGGGGTTTAGGTTTTGGTTTTTAGCGGAGGGTTTAAGCGAGAGAGAAAAACCCACAACGGTCGAATGACTCGGGCTTCGGTATATGGGCCTATATGGGCCGATATGGGCCTTGACATCTAGTCTTGGGCCATAGGGCCCATCAAACAGCCGGCCCATTCACTACGGCTCGACAAACAATTTCAATATATCAAATTTTATTTTATTTTTTAGCGTGCTGAGTACTTAACACGTATTTTAGTACATTATCTATTGATAAAAAATGTAGGACTTATTTGTTTCAGCTCGTAATAGTTATAGCTACTTCTACGATCTAAAGCTAAAATAAATAATCCAAATTCTGAATATAGATTATGATAATCAATAGATGCAGAATCTAGTCAGAAACATCAGTTTGACTAGTCAGAAACTCAAATCTTCCAGTTAGATACTGAGAATTTTTAGCTAAAATAAACAAGTTTTAATAACATACATACCGATGTTATCAGAATTTACCGGATAAATTGCACTCTTCAAGTAGACCAACTATACGTGAACTACTCTCAAAAAACAATATAGCAATGTAATATTATGAAGGAATTGTGCCCGAGAAAATTTTGGAGCTATCAGAAGTTAAGTTTTGGGTTCTAGAGCTATCGGAATTTCCGATTGCGAACCGAAAGTTCTGAGCCAAATTAATTAGAAACTGAGAGCTCAAACCAAAAGTTCCGATCTAAACGAAATAGATTAGATATGTTGAGCTTTAATTGTGATTAAGGGCCCAAGTTTTGGTATTATATAAAGGGAAGAGGAGGTAGGTCGTGGGGTTGTTGTTACCATTGCTAGAACCCTAGCTGCCACGCCTCTCTTTTTCCTTCGATCTCAAGAGTTGAGATCGGGTTCTCCCTAAATCTTGTGATCGGAGCTAACACGCTGACGCAAGGTGTTCTTCCTCCATGTACGTTGGGACTCCGTAGAGGTGCTACTTGAACAGCGGCACTCGCCGTCATCTTCATCGAAGTAATCATCGGCCTTCACTGCCACAGTCATCGACGAACGGACGAATCGAGTGAGGACACACTTTCTCAATTATTTTTCCACTCACTACAACAATCCAAGCAACTTTCGTCGGCTTCCCGGCGGAAGAAGCTAACTTCCGTCGGCATTTGGTAGACGGAAGCGAGTAGACGGAAGTTAGCTAACTTCCGTCGGCGGCCGACGAAAGTTAGCTAACTTCCGTCGGCTTCACGTGGCCGACGGAAGTTAGCGCCGAACTCTGCCACGTCAGCAGAGGGGCAGCTAACTTCCATCGGCTTTGGCCCTAGCCGACGGAAGTTAGCCTTTCTGCCCACGTGGCCGAAAGCAGCTAACTTCCGTCGGCTATGGTCAAAGCCGACAGAAGTTAGCTGGTATTTTTTTGTTTTTTCCTGGTTCCCCTACTCACACTCACATCCAACCACAATTTCAATCACATTTACATATAACATCCAAAACACATTCAAACTTCACATATAACATCCAAAATCAATCTCACATCCAAACTTCACACATCACATCCAAAATCACATAATATAACTGAATTCACATCCAAAGTCACAGTACACATCTGAATTCACATATAACATCCAAATTCACATACAAAGTCACATAACACAGCGAGAGCCACATACAAAGTCACATTTGTCCATATACTCATTGATCGCCCACATTTGGGTTGTGGGCGCCGCCGCCGCCTCCCGCTTCATCCACATTTGCCCCGGAGGCTCTATCCTGACCAAGCGTACGGAAACTCTGAAGAAATAGACAAAATTAGAGAACAAACTCAACTACCCTTCTAAACGCTAACTTAAGTATCTAAGAGGTACCTCAGGTGATGTAGGAGATAGTGGTGGTGGTGGGGGAGGTAGTGGTTGGAACATGGACATGTCAAATCCACCATTTTGCTGAGCTAGTTGCTATACATGTTGTAATGTAATCAGTTAGTTCTAAACCTATTTCTGAATACTTTTTAACTGCAACACTCTAAACTAAACTTACTTGAATCATCGTCTGCTGTTGTGCTAAGCAGGCGGTATAGTACTCTTGTTGTTTCCTGTTGTGCTCGTCGCGCCGCCTCATTTCCTCCCTCATCCGAACCATCTCCGGGGTTTCTTCTGAGCGACGATGGCTGGAGCCAACTCCAACGGAGCTCTGCGACGACTGAGCTGACTTCTGAGCTCTCACCGCTCTCGAGTCAATAACTCCATTGAACATGGAGTACCTGCAACATTGAATGAGTTAGTTATCATCACAATACCATACACAAAACATTAATAAAAACACTGTCTCACCGTCTATGGCTTTTGCCACCTCCGCTGGAGTACACGGCCATTTGGTCGACAGGTTCTTTCCGCCAATCATAGTCCTCTCCATGGAGTCGAACCATGTGTTCACCATACTGCGCGTGCAAAAAACATGTCCGATTAGATGGAGAAAAATGAAATTACTAACATTGCGAAACATTACAGGAAGGAGTCTTTCCATTATTATGTGGTAATCGTGACTTTTCAATCCATTTAATTTCCTTGTCTTCAAATTCACAGCTCTTCTAAATCCCACGGCGTAACCATCTGGGAATTTCAAATTTTTCAACCACCTCATTACTTGTTTTTTTCTTTAGGTTTTAAACAAAATGGGGCACGTGGCTTGCCACCACTATTCGTCAACTCAAGGGTTGGTCGATTACAAATCTTAACTAAATCTCTTCTCGCCTTTACATTATATTTTGTCCTGTCAGTAAAATCCATACATATACTTATAATGTTTTCACCAACATTACGTTCCTGATGCATAACGTCAATGGTGTGCATCAGAATTAGTGATTTGACATACGGCAGTTCCCATAAGCCACATATGTGGGTCCAATTATGTTCGGTTCCGAATCCTACAAATCCATCCTCATTTTCATTAAGGACCAACTCATTCAGCATATCAGCGATTTCTCTACCATTTAAACGCCTTGGTGGTCCCTTTACAACAATATTGTCCTTCTTGAAATTGTTCCTCTGTAACCTAAATGGGTGATTCAAGGGCAAAAAGCATTTATGACAATCAAAGTAACAAATCTTTCCCCCGAAGTTTAGACGGAAACAATCTGCGTCCTTCGCACATATCGGGCATGTCAACCTTCCATGACAACTCCAACCAGAAAAAATATCGTATGCCGGAAAATCGTGGACCGACCACAGATACGCAACTCGAAGATTGAATTTTTGCTTCTGGTCATAGTCATATGCTTCAACTCCTTTCCACAATTGTTTCAACTCTTCGATTAAGGGCATCGGCATCACGTTTAGTCGTGTTCTAGGATGCTCTGGACCGGGTATAATGAGACACAGGAACATAAATTCATATTTCATACAAAACGAAGGTGGAAGGTTGTATGGAATAGCAAACACAGGCCAACAAGAGTACGACGATGCGGTTACATTGAAAGGCGTGAATCCATCTGTTGCCAACCCGACGCGAACATTCCTTGCATCACTAGCAAAGTCTGCATCAAAATCATCTAGAGCCTTCCATGCCTCACCATCAGATGGGTGCACCATTACTTGATTATTCCCACGTACACCTTCTTTATGCCATCGCATTTGTCTAGCACTTTTCTTTAAGAGAAACAATCGTTTCACCCGAGGTGTAAGATGCATGTAATGAAGTTGCTTATGAGCAACCTCTGTCGTCACCTTCTCTCCGTCTTCATTTACGACCTCTACGAATCTCGGTTTACCACATTTTAAGCATTTCACCTCATTACTATGTTCTTTCCAGAACAACATACAATTATCTCGGCACACATCAATCTTCTCATACTCCATACCGAGAGCAGAAAGCATTTTCTTTGACTGGTACATGTCTTTCGGCACCTTATGGTTCTTAGGAAGGATATCGCTGATCAGATTCAAGAGCTCCTTATAACAATTATTTGAAAATGCAAACTTTGACTTAATAGCCATAATACTAGTCACGAAAGCGAGAACGCTTACGGTGGTGTGCTCATGCAATGGCTCTTCTGAAGCTCGAAGGATGTCGAAAAACTTTTGAACCTCTAGTGTTGGAGCATTCTCAGGGTTTGATTCAAACTCCGGTCATATAGCATCAAGCATCTCATCCATCCTATCGTCAGCAACGCTATCATCTTCTTCTTCCACTACTAATACCGTTTTTTCACGGCCTGTCTCGCCGTGAAAAGACCAAACTTCATAACCTGGCACGAAACCATATTTGCAAATATGCAATGACAACGTACTCTTGTCTTGCCAACGAGAATTTCTGCACTTCATGCATGGGCACCTCGCGCCAGTGTTTGTTGTCAAAGCAAATGCACGATCAACAAATTTCTCAACGTTGATTACCCACTCCCTCGTGTGAGCTCCACTTTTCATCCAACCACTATACATCCACCGTCGGTCGTCCTCATCCATTCTATAGGAAAAACATTTATTCAATCGAGAATGCATCGATATCATAAGTACCACGGCCCTGTGTCTATAGGAAAAGATAGGTCCTAAACCCACCCAAGAGTGACCGACAAAACGTAGTATTTATGACGAGCCATGAGTCCGAACGAAATTTCAGCAGCATAACCCCGTTGTTCTCCAATTGCACGCCTGATAGTGGTGCAATGGAGAACAACAAGGTTATGTTACTGAAATCCCATTCAGACTCATGACTCATCATAAAGACCACGCTCTGTCGCCCACTCTGAGGCTGTCCAAAAAGGGACAATTCCGTACCTACACATCTCACACGCATGACACGTGTGAGACATGTTGGTCCGAAACGGGTGACGCATAGGTTTCGTTACACTATCTACGTTGTTGTCAAATAAAAAATTGCATACGAAAAGAAATATATATAATAAAGTGTATATATATAATATACTAATCACCGTAATGAAATCATCACCAAATCACAAATTAACACAAGAATATAATTAATAGCACATATATATTTAAATTTTACCACACAATCCATTTAAATTTCAGCTCATTTAAAGCCCATTTCTAAACCCTAACTTCTCCCCACTACCTCTCTCTCTCTCAACCCCTCTCCAGCCGCCACACTTGATCTCCTCTCCCTCCTCTTCTCTTCCCCATTTTCTACACTAGTGCACTGGGTGGCCAGATCTGACCTCGCCACGTCCTCGCCACGCCCTCGTCATGCCCTCGCCGCGGCCCCACTGCACCGTCGCCATGCCCTATCGAGCCCTCGCCGCGAGGGAGGGGAGAGGATTAGAGGGGCAGAAAGGAGAGAGGTGCCACGGGGAGGGGTAGCAAAGGCGGCGGTGGCACAAGGGGAAGGGGTAGCAGAGGCGGCGACGCGGCGCACGGGGAAGGGTAGCAGAGGTGGCGACCGACGGCGCAAGGGGAGGCGTAGCAGAGGCGGCGACCGGCGGCGCAAAGGGAGGGGTAGCAGAGGCGGCGGCCGGCGGCGCAAGGGGCAGAGGTGGCGGCGCAAGTGGAAGGGGAGGTAGAGAGTCGACTCAGTCGAGACTCGAGAGGGGGGCTAGCTAGGGCGACACGCCGATGATAAATGCAGAGTCCATATGATAGTGTTACGGAAATTAAGGGTGTGCTTGATTCGTTGCAAAATAACACGAGTTTATTTTTCATTAGCAATACTTCAAATCTTTTTCTCCTAAATCATGTATCCAATTTACAATATAACTACACCATTTATTCATTACATTTAAATCTACAAAACACGATTTTGGGTGATTATATTTTGATGAAAAAGTATATATAACAAGCGGCTCATACTAATTCTAACTATATCATTCAACAAGCAAATTAGCTCGTACTATCAACTAACAAAGATCATCGAATAGCTAGAATTATGGATCATTAATTCCATCCTATCCACAATACAACAGTACAAGTAACAAGTGGCCATGCATCTGACCTGAGGCAGTGAGGCGGGTGGCGGTGGGGTGCCGGGATGGACGGCGGTGGTCACCGGCGTGGGCGGTGGCCGGCGGCCGGGGCACGACGGCGGGGCACCGACGGGTGGCGGCCTGCGGCGACGGGGGCACGCGTGGGCGGTGGCCGGCGGCCGGGAGCACGGCGGCGGGGCACCGGCGAGGCGACCTGCGGCGGTGGGCGGCGGCGCGGCAGGAGGCGGCGGCGGCGGGCGGGCGCTCGGGACCAGTGGCAGCGTCGGGCGGCGGCGGGAGTTGGGGCCAGGGGCGCGCGCGTGTACAGGGATTAGGTTTCCCTGTACGCGCACGCGGGGTTGGGGATTATATCCCTTAACTTCCGTCAGCCACCATTAAAGCCGACGAAAGTTAAGTGATGTGTATCGGCTCGGACCACAGACCCATTAACTTCCGTCGGTCACAGTTAAAAGCCGACGGAAGTTATTTTAACTTCTGTCAGTTACTTCAGGCCGACGGAAGTTAAATTAGCCGACGAAAATGGTCTGTTTTGTTGTAGTGACTGCACTAACACATCTCGCGTTAGAAGGTATATATATATATATATATATATATATATATATATATAGTATGCATAGGCGAATACATTAACAATACCGCTAGCTGCAGGAGATTTACACAATTGACTCCATTCATGTGGACATATGATATCACAGCTGCTTGATAATTGGTTTGGCCTGGGACCAACGGATGCAGGCATGCATTCATTTATTTATACATACAAGTGTGCAGGGGCAGTGTCACAGTAGTAGTGGTGCATGCTGGTGTGTGTGTGCGTGTGTGTCAGCTAGCATTATTGGTCCATGCCGGGCAAGCAAGACACGCAGGGCTGCAGTACTGAGCAGTACGTACCTCCGCATGAACCATGCTGGCTGCTGAATGCCGACGACGCATGCATGCGAAAACTCTAGCTCGCTACAGGCCTATGCATCAGCACTGCATCAGGCAGGCAGGCAGGCACGATGCAGGCCGGATGTAGAGAGAGAGAGATGAGCAGATTGAGAGAGAGAGAGAGAGATGAGCTGATTTCTTTGACCAAATAGTTTAAGGGTTTAAAACCGACAAAACCGATATGAAAAATTGATAAGCAATTGTAAATAAATTATTATTGTAGCATCCAAACCGTGGAAACAAAGGGCCATAATCCCATGCACACCGACATGCGTATATATTGGATCTCCCTGTTCATATATGGCGGCACCAGTGTTCATCGTATCAAAGTTTCGGGGCTATTGATTTTGGTGATTAAGATATTAGTTTAGAGTCATATACAAAACTCATTAACTATAAATAAATATAATATAACATATTTGTTGGGGGAATAGTTTTCCCTTGAAGAGGGGCCAAATGATGTCAGCCTCCGACAGCCTTCGGCCCGGAGCCAACACCGTCGAAGCATGTTCCTCTCTGAAGAAGCTGTTTCCAAGTCCCAGGGTACACTTCGGAGCCCGCTGGAGCAAAGCACCCGAACCCCTTCGGAGCCCTCCACAGCGAAGCCCTCTGGAGCGAAGCCCTCAAGATCCCTTAAAGATTACCAGAAGCTAAGTCTCAGGCTAACTTCGAAGTTAACCTCCGGGCCTTTTTCAGAGTTAGCCTTCGAGCCTCCTTCGGAGTTAACCTTCGAGCCTTGTTCGGAGTTAACCTTCGGGCTCTGTTCGAAGTTAACCTTCAGGCTCCCTTCGGAGCCCTTCAAGCCAGTCTCCGGACCCTTTCTAGCCAATGCAAAGCTAAGTCTCCGAGACCCCAGTTCGAAGCCCCAGTTCGGAGCCACAGTTCGGAGCTCCAGTTCGGAGACCCATTTCGGAGCTCAGTTCAGAGTATACTTCGAAGCCAACTTCGGAGTGTACTTCGAAGCCTCTCTTGCAGCCTCCGCCTGAAGAGCTCCGGACCCTACTCCGAACTCAAGAAATATCTATACTTCGCTACAGTGTAGAAGCCATACCAAGGGCCCCTCCGCCCCTAGTATGTCGTTTAGCTGGTCAAGATGTGACGTTGTCTGACACGTCTGTAAAGCTGTAAAACACTTTTGTACAGTAGCTAGCTTCTCTTCTCCTTTTGCCCCTATGAGCCTAGGACTTATAGAGGGCATTTTGGTCTTTTCCTTAAGGCCCGCGTGCCTATAAAAGCAGGGCCAAGCCCTTGTAATAGGATAGCTTCTCCAGGGCCATGAAACCCTAGAATTCACTACACCACACTGAGGCATGCCATGCCAAATCCACCACAAACTGGACGTAGGGCTATTATCCCATAGGGGAGGTCCGAACCAGTATAAATCTTTCTCCCTCTGAGAGAACCCTTCGAGGTTCATTTTACACACCATATACACACATACTAAATCTGTGTTGTGGCTAACACAATTGCTACAATAATATTTAATAGAGACAAAATAGAGCAGGGCCGATCCTGAGATTTAAGAGGTCCGGGGCGAGCTAAGATTTAGGGGTCTTTTTAGATACATAATTAAAATATATTTTAAAATAGTATTGCTATAGAATAATTTGTGCATATTAAATTATCTCAAAAATTTGGATCTTCTGAAGTGTTTATATTTATCAAAAAAAATTATCAATATATCCTCTTTGTGACTGTATCAATTCATCTATTTGTTTCTCTTTTTCTTTTCTTTTTAACTGCTCGCAACATATTTTCTTGATGACATGATTTTGTTAAAATATAAAAAATAAGCACTACAGCATTTAAACTAAATCATACTACTGTCTACAACAGAATTTAAACTGAATTCTAAAATCTAAATATCTAATCTACTTAGTTCTTAGTTCAATCAGCAAAATTGCGAAATCAAAAATGCAGTAATGACAAATAATTTACTCATTTTTTGCAATCAAAAATGCAGGAATCACAAAGTAATCTACTTGTTTTTTTACGTGAGATGCCCTTGGAATCAACAGGAAGACTGAAGACAAGATCACAAGCAAGCGACAACGTAACGTGGCCCTGCTGCCCGTGCTACGGTCGGCGGTGGACAACAGCAAATAGGCCAAGTGTGTCGCGTAGAGCCACTCACGACTTAGCCACACTGATGCGAGATTGTAGGAATGGCAGGATTAGGGAGGCTACACTGATGCGATCGGTGATGACGAAAAATGACATGGGAGGTTTGGAAGGAAGACAAATCAATTTTTACGGTGATTCGAATTTCAAAATTGATTGTCTCCACATTTGACATTCGATATTCCATATTCTAAATCATATATACATGCATACACATATACACTATATATAGGGGGCCCACCAGAAAGTGGGGGCCTAGGGCGGTGGCACCGGTGGCCCCACCCCAGGGCCGGCCCTAAATATGAGAAAATATCAACAATTAAGACACCAGAAGGAGCAAGTACATAGAGCACTATAGGAAAACACAAAATCATTGAGTGCCAAAAATCTTCGCCGAGTGCATTATTTCGGACACTCAGCGAAAACCGGTTTGTCAGATGTTGAAAAAACAATCAGCAAACAAAAACACTCGGCGTAAATGGGGGTTTGTCGAGTGCCTAATAGGTATGCACTCGGCAAACCCTATGGCGCTTAGTAAAAAATGGGGAAATGGCGCTAAGGACCGTTGCAACGGCGTGTTTGCGTGAGCGAAAAAATGGGTTTGCCGAGTTTTTTTTAAAAAAATACTCGGCAAACCCATTTTTTCATTTTGTGTGAAACCTTGTTTCGAGCCTATGTAGTATTTGAAATTTCATTTTAGCTTGAAAATTTTTCCGCACTCAAAATACAACATATATTATCCCATATAAAAATTTCTTAAGTATTTTTAGTTCAGTTTGATATTTTTAATTAATTAATTATGTTTTTAGGAATTAAATTGAAATAGTTCAAATTTGAGCTACAAGTGCCTAAAATAATGAACCAAAAATTTTAGAAAAATCATATTCACAATTCTTAGTCTATTTTGAGTTCTTATCCTTAATAGTTTTTTATTCTAAAAAAAATCAAATAAAGTATGAAGAATATGAGACTTATCTTGCTATTATTATGTGATATATATTTGTTGTGATAAAAATTTAAAAATGTTAACAAACCGGAGATTATGCAAAGAGGAGAAATATGTTTTAGTAAAGCCAATTACAGTGAACTAATTTAGACTAATAAGAGATATAGATATTAGACTAAAACACACACATATTGATGAACACTGGTTTGTATTTTTAATTAAGTAGTAGTGTAGTATATGTACATCCCTCACGTAGCTTCTGTAATGTATCTCCCGTCCTGATCCAAATGAGATCATCTGCAGTCGGCCTCGCTGACTGCAGAGAGAAGTCGGTTCCTAAGCACCGTCCGAATTCGATCGAACGGGCGCGTGAGGGGGCTCACATTGGTGGGACCCACTTCCAGGGGCCTTAGAGAGAATGAAGGGAGTTCCGCACCGTCCAATCAAGATTGAATGACTACGAAGCCTGACTGCTAGTCAGCTCTCCGACTGCGGATAAGCCGGTAACACTGACCATAGGTGCGGCCCTGCCGGTCGTCTCGGCGATCGAGAGACATGCATGCAGATCGAATGCGCGCGCGCGAAAACATCTCGAAATTAACCGCATCTATCCTGATTCCTGCATGCTGCAATGGCGCCGATCCGTGTCTGATTTGATTTCTCCTCTGTTTTGCATGCGTACGTTACCAGAGAGCAACGAGCCGGACAATGTCTGATGAGGTTGACATGTGTACGTACGTACGGAGAGCAGCACACGCGCGTACGTATTATCAGCAGCGTGCGAAACGTTTACCATGATATTCCACACATGCATGCATGGAAGTTAATTGGTGCAGTGCATGTTGCTTTCTATATACTACTCGTTATAAGCTAGCTAGGTTCAATTCATAACGTGCACAAGTTTTTTTATATAATATACAATCTAATTTTTTAAATACTCGCTGCACTGAAAAATAATAAGGTGTTGAAAAATATATTTTATCGCATACATAGCTATAAAAATTGAGCGGAAACGGGCGGAAATGAGTACTGTCAAATCCGTTTCCGTATTTCTTTTGCAGAAAAAAACAAATACAAATATATCAGAAACAGATACCACCGGAAACGAATACTAACTGAATAAGAAGCGGATACGAATACGAAACCAAATATTTATCAGAATTATAAAATCCTTAATATATAAAAAATATGAAAAATTAATAAATAGGTTCAGTTTACACATGTATTAATAAATGATAAATACATATAACAAAGTAAAAACAAGTTTTATTTTAGTTGCAATGAAATCATTTCCGACAAAACAAGGTGTGGGCAATCGGTTTTTTTCTTGGGTTAATTTTTTCCGTGTCATTACAATTTTTACGGTTTGCTAATATGCCATCGGTGTGTCACTGACAGATGGGGGCCGCCACAGTCACTGACAGTGGCATATAGGCAATTTCTAAAAATTATAATGGCATGTGAGTAATTTTCCCTTTTTTTCATTCGGTTTCCAATAGATTTGGTTTTTAGAAAATAGAAACTAATTAAATGAGGTTGGTATTAGTAAAAATGAAATATTTAGGTTTGGTTTTTTATTTTAACTGGATATATATGATGCGAATATTCTTTTAAAACATTATTTAATTAGTATGTAGGCTACATAAAACTATAATTACATTCGGAATTCTAAACCTCTTTGTGTGTTTAAGATGACATTAAAATTACATCACAATTCGATAATTAACTTATCAAGACATGAATATTAAAAAATTTAAATTGTTCGTTTATCGGTTATTAAGTGTAGAAACTAAACCAAAAACCAAAATTTCTTGAAATGAAAACAGAATTTAAAACGAATAGGCTTAAATAAAGTTTTGTTTCGTTCGTTGCGGTTTAGTTTGGTTAGTTTTTAGTTTATTTTTTCCGGCCATAATTTAAACTGTCATTTACAAACTAATAGCCTTGTCTGCCTATATGGAATCACTTTAATTTTCTCTTGTGACCATTTTTTTTTGCTTGAGTTTAATTGTATGGTTTAATAATGCAAGCCATCACACAAGAGATAGATGGTTCATATATGCCAAAATATTCTTCATGGTAACTTATCCATTATTGATCGAGTTTATGCCATTTGATTATTTGCCGCTTCTGAGGATGATAAATGTGTAATCATCCGAGTCTATGATTCTGGGTCAAACTAACAGGTAATCAAGCTTACTTTTAAGGGTGAAAAATCATCGAATATTCCATTAAAACTCTCCGTAAAAAAATGAAAAAAAGATCACGAGGGAATAATGTGTTTGGTGGCTGTCGATCAAAACCAAGACATTTCATTTAATTTCAAACAACACAAGAATTCAGAATGGATCATAATGTCAACTGTCAAGAAGTGATAGCCTTGTATTATTACTACTCTAAAGAAAATTGTCAACTTAATTACATTTCAAGTGTTACTAATTAATAACTGAATTTGATCCTTATATTAATAACATAGACGTACTTGCAGAGATACATAATCCAAAGCTAGGATTGGAAACAATAATACACAAATTATTCAAACATGCAGTGTGCAGTGCATCATTTTAATCAGAAGAAAAATTCAGAAAAATAAAGAACTAACACAAAGAAAAAAAAACTCCAGTTTTTCTCAAATCGTTATTGCACAAGCTAATATAATCAGTACTACTACATAGACGACAACTAATTAATTACTTCCTCGTATAAAAGAGAAGCAACAAATTACATCGCTCTAGAACCCTTAATCTGGCAAACCCAAATCAATAATTCCGTACCTTAAATATCAAATTGATCATCATAACCTTGATTAATTAGCACACCTGCAAATCACTGATGTGATGTACTTACTAGCTCATCCATGGCTCTTGGCTACTAGCTTCCAGCTGAGTGAAGGAAGCTTCTTGCTGTGCTCAGTGAGAGCTGGCCTGCTTGCGAATGGTCGAGATTATCTACAGGGTAGTAGTACTGGTGGTTGGTCGTTGTTGCCTCTTTCATGGCGAAGCCGCCTTCCGCCGGCGAGTAGAAGACGAGCTGAGACCCCGGTGCCAAGGACAGCAGCGACGAGAATGGCGAGTTGTGAACCGCCACCTGATGATGAGGCGAAACGGCGCCATGGTGGTTCACCTCGTCGGCGTTGCTGTTGTCCCATGGCTCGACGGCGGCGGCGGCGGCGTAGTATCCACCATGAGACAACGACGTCGGCAGGCCGCCACTGAGCATGCCGCTCATGAACCCTTTGATGCCGACGCCGACGCCGCCGCCGTTGGAGTGAGCCTTGTCGCAGCTGTCCATCATCGACGACGCGGCCGCGGCGTGGTGGCCGCCTCCTCCGTAGTTGAACGGCGGCGCCATGGACGAGGAGGCCGGGAGGTGCCCGACGAGGTCCTGCTCGTGCGTCGGGAACTGGAGCGGCGGAAGCTTGTCGATCTCTGCCTGCGCGGCGTTGAGCAGCCAATCCACCACCTTGCTCGGCTGGCTGAGCCCCAGCCTGTCCTGCAGGTCGTAGAGCTGGATCGCCGTCGGCACCGACAACCGCACCCGCCGGTCGCGGAGCCCCTTCACCGTCCTCACCTTGCTGTGCCGGTCCTTGCCGCCGAACATCCTCGACACGCGCACGATCCTCGACTCCGTCGACGCCGACCAGTGCCGCGAGCTCGCCACGGCTTCCTTGGCGGCTGCACCGCCTCCGCCGCCGCAATCCTCCTGCTCCACCTTCCTGAGCTCATCACTCGTGTTCTTGCCGCTTCTCATCTTAAGCAGCTCATGATCATACCTGCAAATTAATGATCAATCGAATCAACCATAAAATGAGATGACGAATTACACGGTCGTTGCACTGAGTGAGAAATTAAACAGCTTTACAGCTTTATTCGCTACACAAGACAAGAAAGCATCACACTGAAACAAGAACAGGTTGGTAGATCACAGCAGCACAGTAATTAATTTACAAGTTATTATAGAATCGTTTATGCATTTTAAAACTCTGACCAAATGAATTAATTAGTTAATTCATGTCGTCCTTGCGTGTAACTTACCACAATATTATCCACCAAATTGGGATATAGATAATATTATCCCAAGAAAGCAACAACGCAGGTAGCAGTGATGAATTGAAGATGATGAGCAGAGAAAATCAAAAGGGGATCAGAAAGAATGGAATAATTAGGAATGAGGGGATCTACTAATCTAGTGCAAGTTCAGTTTTTTTTTCAGAGAAAACTAGTTGCAAGAAACAAACATAAAAGAATAAAACTCAAGAAAACCCACCACAAGAGCTCAATTATATTCTATTCTGCACAGATCTATATCAAGAACACTCAAGCATGAGCAACCGTTGCCTCCTCCAGCCTCCCAGGAGAGATCACCTCGATCTAGCCTCCCCCGCCGGCGCAGCGAGCTGAATCAACCAGCTGGGGCCTGGGAGATCATCTCGAGCACGGCCGGCGTCGAGCCCGACCGCCGGCTCGCCGCCGCCTCCAGGAGAAAGGGGGGCGCTGCTAGCTAGGAGCTAGAGAACTAACCCTAGCAAGCTACTATACTGAGCTAAGCTCTAGCTGGTGAGGAATGAAGCTAGGAAAGGGAGAGGAGAGCTAGAGCTCGCTATATAGCTAGAGCTTAGTGTGTGTGCGAGTGAACTGAGAGCTCCCACATCACTACACTTCAACTTGTGGTGCTTATTTACACCAACTAAACGATCAGCGAGCGTCGCTTTCGCGCGCCTCGTCCTGTCATTTTACCTTGTATCGTGCTCCTCGAGCAGTTAATTACATGGTACGGTCGTCACGGCCGGTATGGATGATAGCGTTGGCTCGATCGACGATGGATATGATCGATCGTATGAACTATCTGAAGCTAACAAAAGATGACATCTATATCTCCTGTAAGCTAGCAGATAGCAATTGATGTGCATTTCTGAAAGAGACTAATTAAGAGCTTGTTTCAAGATCTTCTAGTAATTATATAGCTATTTTCACAATAAAAACTTCTAAGGAATCTAGATTCAGATCATAAAAAATAATAATCATGTACAAAATTACTCTGAAAATAAATTAGAACAAGAAAACTAGGGAGAACTAGCACTACATCTATAGAAATGATCACCAATATAATATCAGGTAAAAAAAAACCGCTACCGGTGGCTGGTTTTGAACCGCCACTAATTAGTCAGAACTTATAGTCCATGACTATTGGTGATGGTTCTCGAACCGATACTTAATAACGACTTTTAGTGTTGGTTCATACTACGAGCCGACACTGATACTCACTTTCAGTGCCTTTAATTACAATATATACATGCAACAAATACATGATGAGACGAGGAAGGAAAAAATTCGTAAAAGCTTTTCTAAATAGAATATATTTAAGAGATTTTGTACATAGGATTTAATTAATTGCTTCTTAATGTTGACGAGCATGTAGTTGTGCACGAATAGTTTCATGTCGTCATCCCCGGTGAACATTCTGTTTTCCTTCTTCATCTTCTCTGTGCTCACCACGGTGACTGGCTTCTTCCCCGATGCTTTCTTTCTCTACAACAATGAGTAGCAAGTGTCAAATACTAAAAACAAGGCAACTAGTTGAAATGGTTAATTAAGAAGAAGAAGATAATAGGGAAAGAAGAAGACAATAGGGAAAAGAAGAAGAAATGACAGTGTCTCGTTGGATGAGTTGTTTATATATGCATGTGAGAGTAGCTATCAGTGTTGATTTGTAATAGAACTGTCATTTGTGAGAGTAGTTATTAGTGTCGGTTTGTAATAGAATTGTCATTTGTGAGAGTAGTTATCAGCGTCGATTTGTAATAGAACCACTATTGATAGTATCAATAATGGTTCGTTCGTAATAGAATTGTCACTGATAGGGACACTATCAATACCGATTCTATTATGAACCGACACTAATGGTGCCTACAAACCAGTAGTAATAGTGAAATTTAAAAACATAATATTTTTGTGTTTATGAATCGACAATGATACATCTTTAGTATCGGCTCATATACAACCGTGTTATAACATGTTTTGTAGTAGCGTGGCTTATATATGTTGTAGTTTGTTAGAACCGGCCGGGAGCTCTCAAACATGTCCGGCCAAAAAAGTGAGTGATATGATTAACACAAAGAGAAAATTAAACGGCTCGTCAATGCAGATTAGTACGTATATGTGTGTAACTTTCTTGTAATAAATCCGATTGACCGTGCATATATATATATATATATATATATGTCTTACGCCATGTTCGGACGTGGGGGTTAAACTTTAGTCTAAGGACTAAAGTTTAGTCTCTAAAATATAGAATTAAATTTTAGCTCTTTTACTATTTGGATATATAGACTAAACTTTAGCAATGGGTGTACAAAAGACTCATTTACCTTTCTTTCCACCTTTCTCTTCTTTTAGTATCCGCATGTTTTGATAACAAAGAGGTCAATTAATACAGGAGGACCACTTTTAGCATCATTTAGTCTATTTTAACACATCTTTGAGGGCGTGATGAGTGGCCCATATAGATGCGGAGGATGGTGATGTAAGCATTTATTCTATTATTAAAAAATAATATATACTTAGGGGGTGTTTGGATCAGGGGCTAAAATTTTAGCCTCTGTCGCATCCAATGTTTAAATACTATTTTGAATTATTAAATGTAGACTATTTACAAAACCAATTCATAATCGGAGGATTATTCACGAGACGAATCTAATGAGCCTAATTACACCATGATTTGACAATGTGATGCTACAGTAAACATTTGCTAATTATGGATTAATTAGGCTTAAAAAATTCGTCTCACGATTTAGTCTCCGATTCTACAATTATTTTTATAATTAGTTTACGTTTAGTCCTTCAAATTAATGTTGAAATATACGATATGACATAGGCTAAAATTTAGCCCCTGGATCCAAACACCCCTTTAGTGCGTAAACGTACGAGCATTAAAATATCATCTATATAATATTTCAATAGCTACTATTAAATATTTTTAGTCGCGAGAGGTAGCATATATCGATCGGTTGAAAAACTCTTTAGCCCAGTTTTTAAGTGAGAGATCAATTTATAATCTTCTCATCATTTGTGTTGGATAAAATGCATGTTTTATTGATTATATTCTAATTCAAACATTCCCGACAGTACTAATTATAGGAGAACCACTTCTTTATAATGGAGAAAATTTGCATGACTTTTAGATGATTTAAACCAAATTCTATAAAAAAAGTTGTGCTCCAAATTAAAGAGCCCTAAATATTCAAAATATACTGGCCCATCCCATGCCTTTCTCAACATGCCAACCACCAGAACCAAGCTAGGAGCCTACTCTATTAGCACTTGTTACTCTTACAACTAAGGTGTTGTTCTGATCACTACAATTTTAACCCATGTCACATCCGATGTTTAAATAGTATTTTGAAGTATTAAATATAGATTATTTATAAAACTTATTCATAATAGGTGGATTATTCGCAATATAAATATAATGAGTCTAACTAAGCCATGATTTGATAATGTGATGCTATAGTAAACATTTGCTAATCATGGATTAATTAGGTTTAATAATTTGTCTCGTGAATTATCCTCCGATTCTGCAATTATTTTTATAATTAGTTCATGTTTAGTCCTTCAAATTGATGTCAAAATATCCGATGTGACACGTGTTAAAATTTAGCCCCTAGGTCCAAACACCCTTTAAAAAAGAATTTTATAAACTAATTTAGGATATTATTCAAAGCTTGTTTAACAATTTATTTTAATTTGGCAGTTTTGGTTATAGAACCGTAATAAATATAAATATAAATATAAAAGTTTTATCCAATTTTTTTAAGACGTCAGGCCATAATTTTTTTCTACCATGCTCAAAAAGGTTATCCAGGCAGGCCCTCCATACAGACCTGCATGGACCATGCATGCTACTTTTGGACATCCAATATAATATCATGGACCACCATGTCTTTTTATACATAAATACCTCATTTTTTTCACCTATCTTGTATTACTACTCACCTCCAATTTTGTCTCCATCTTGACATGCATGATTGATTATATTAGTCTCTATTAAGAGTTCCAAATAGTGTTTTTATTGTTCTTGAACAGATACTGAAATGTATCATATTTTCAGTTTTGATTTGTGATGTCCTTTGGTACTTTCCACTAAAAGAACTACATATTCATCCATGACTATAAGGGACCATTTATTGTTCATAATATTACAGGGCATGAGACTAAGCACATCGTATCTTAGAGCATCTTCAACATATGTCTTAAATTTTATTCTCTAAAATTTGATATAGGGATCATCCTATTCATGTTAATCCCTAAAAACTAATTTGATTTCTAACGGTTTCCTATCTCTATTTTTATATAAGGAATGAAAAATTAATCCTAAATTTAGGATAAATAATAAGGGATTTAGGAAATGATTTAGGATAGGGATTTATTTAGGGGTGTTGTTAGGCTATTCATAGTGGTGAGTTTAATAACACTATTTCCTAAAATCCACATCAGCTTTGCAACTGAATGAAATACCCCCTCTCAGTGGAGAGTTTCATTTCACTATTTTCTAGGCTAACCAGTGTAATTAAATGCAACTAGCTCTCACGAAATACCCTCTCTCTAACGAAACAATTTGGCTCTCACAGGGCGTTTCATTTCGTTTCATCCGTCCTAGAAATGGATTAGCATCATGTCATGGTAGTGATACTACTTCCTTCTCTTCCCTCATTAATTGAATGTCATGTCAGCAAAAAATCTGATGTGTCATGGTAATTAATACCATGAATCCCCCATTGTGAATAGCCTTAGACTCTAATTTTTCATTAAAATCTTGAATTTTAAATTTTGGAACCGATGCTCTTATCTTACCAAAGTAAATTGAATTTACTTTTCACTACTACAAAGCGACACTGTAGCGGCCGGCAAAAACGTACTATAGTGGCGGGCAACCAGTCCGCCACTACTAACCCTGTTAGCAATGGCAGGCAGATTGCCCGCCACCACTGTGTCAACAGTGGTGGTAGGCGCGCTGACGTAATCTGCCCACCACTACTATGGCTAACACAGCAGTGACGGGTGCGCTGACATCATCTGCCCGCCACTGCTATGACTAACATCAGTGGTGGGCAGATGACATCAGCCTGCCCGCCACTACTGTGTTTTCCCCATTTTACAGAATTGTTATATAAACCTTAATTCAAACAGTCTCCAGAATATATATTCAGAAATTCATAGCTCCACGGCAGTAACAGAACATAACAAAACCACAATGTATTCACAGCTCCACACAACTATCCACAGCAGCAACAACATCAACATGTACAACAACATCATCAATTTACAAATTTACAAAGTTCACATTTATCACAAATCAAGTTTACAAAGTTTACATCTCATTATCGAAACTTCAAAATTAACAATTGTTCACCCTCAAGATTCACAGCTTGTATTCACAACTCCACACAACCATCCACAACAGTATACATGATTGTTTTGTTTAATGTTTCTTCTCGGAAGGACAACTCACATCTTGCACATCTTTTTTTGCTTCTCAGCTTCAAAATTCTTATCGATTAGTTGTACTTGCTTTTTAGTTCTTTCAGCCCAATCATACAGAGTTGGATGCTTGATCAACATCATGTGTTTTGTCGGATGTATGATCATAACCTCTTCTATATTGATGAGCATCTTGCGGCACATTAGAATCATCAGGAGGGTTTTGACCCATCTCACCGTGTTTCGTCCATACATAGTAGTTCATCACGAAACCATTTTCAACAAGTGAAACCGTATGGTTTCACGATCTGAACACGGATAAATCGCTTCGTTTTTACAAATTTTACAAGGACAACATATTGTCGCTTCACTCTGACGGGAAGCATATTGTGCGGCAGCTTCAGTAAATTCAGTTACTCTGTTAAATTATGCAACCACATCTCCATCGTTGAACGAGTACATCCAGGACCTGTGCTCCATAAAACATATATATTATTTTAAAAATATTAATAAATTCATTATTGTTAATTTTAGTAATTTACTAATTGAAAATATATTGATTTATCTCTCATAACAACATTAATTAAAAATGCTTTAATTCAAACTATGTATTAAGTAGAAAAAATAATTAAATAAATTAACTACATTGGTTTCTCTCTCCAAACAACATAACTCTAGGTCTATAATCATATAAATCAAATTAAAAAAGAGATTAAAACGACGTAAAAATATATACAAGTGAAGAATATTTGAAAATTTCTATTCACAAACCCTAAATTAGTAAAATGCTAATATCTCATTATATACATGATTAAATACAAAATAAATGTGAGATTCGACATGAATTTACCTCCTAGAATAAAATCCTTGAAAAGAAACGAAAACAAAGCCTCCCCCTCTTTATCTAGATTTTTGTCGCCATTGTACGAACCAAATTAAATGCGAACTCCGGTAGCCTCGGGCTCGAGGAGGAAGAAGGTCCGCATTTATATCCAGAATAGTAGTGGCGGTCACAAGTGATGCCATCAATACATTAATAGCGGACAACGTAGCAGCGGCGGGCAGCACCAGTGCCCGCCACTACTTTTGGTAAAGTAGTGGCGGTCACCGGCACAGTAGCGCCTAGAACCACTGTAGTGACGGGCGTCTAATAACCCGCCAGTACAGTGTTTTTACCTAATGCCACTGCAATAGCGGTTTGTAGTAGTGTTTGGTGGAAAAGATTCAAGTCTTCCCTCCCACCCATTCATGTGTACTTTACAATTAGTGTTTCTGGTACTCCCTCCCATTCCTCTATTCACAACACAAACAACTCTTCATTTTATTAATCGGAATAAGTAAGAGACAAAAGAGTAACTTGACAGAGATAGAAAATTAGACCCAGCAACATCGAATTTCCCTATTGGGTGCAAACCGTCAAAGAAATTGTTTCTAACGGTGAGCCATCAGGCAAATTAAATTTCCCCGTCGCTCTGTCCCAGTCTGGTGACTATTTCCTATCGGCACACCGACAAGGAATTTGATTTCCCTATTTTCCTGTCGATTTTTCGATTTTCCTGACGGTTCTATGCTCACGTGGAAATTTTATACTCCCGTTGTGATATAAGTCAAAAATAAACTATATATATACTAGTTGAATGCCCGCACCTTACAACAGGAAAAAAATTACAACACTTAAAATAACATCATGCAAATAAAAATAAACGAAACTGAAGTTTGAAATTTTTGATTTGCTATAAGTAGTGGTGGTGGTGACAGACTCACCACGACTAGCTTATTTTAAAGTAGTATAGATAAGGGCATGTATAACCCTGAGACGACGGAAGCGGTTTTCAAAGTACATAGAGACAATAAAGAAACTTGCATAGTACAACCCTAAGCCCCTGAATCATAAATAGAGCTAAGAAACAATGCGTATGAGAATCGTGTAGAGACGAGTTCTTCGCGAAGAGCTCGTCTCTTATATTTTTTTCAGTTAACCCCTTAAAAACCTCTTAAGAGACCACCTATTAAATGAGGTTTACACGTCCTCACTAGTTTAAGTTAGTTTTTTTAAGTATAAAAGAGTATATTAGGCATCAGGCGGCGAAAGATTTTTGCTGGCCAGTGGAGCAGGAGATTCTCGGCCAATTACTCCATTGGGACGGCTGCATATATATATATAACTGCAACATAATACCCAGACGATGAGATGATCATGAGCCTGCAGCCTGCTGCAGTCTGACATGCATGCAGCAAATGGACAGGCGCTGCAGCATATCTTGCCATATCTTTCTTTGGCACCCGTCGGTTGATCGAAATCGCCTCGGTTTTCCATCCATGTTAAACGTTTTCACCGGCTAGAGAGCCTACAGCCTTCAATTCTTCTCCACTGGCGCATCGATCGATCATAACCACCATTATTGATACAATAACTATGTAGATATACCCAGCGCTCCCATGAGAGGCATTTTTAGGGTCAGTTTGGATAGGCTAATATAAAGCGATCAAAACCAGTGATTAAATTTTATTCATCTTTTGTTTAGATCCGGTGACTAAAGTAGGGGTTAAAGTCTTTATTGCCATGCATAATGACTCAAATGTCCCTTATTTGTTGCTACTTGTTTTTCATGCATGCATGCATGGTGAGGGTAGAGGTGAGAAAATGGTCATTTTAGCCCCTTTTAGCTCTTGGTGTTTTGACCTTTAGCCTCTAAAGTGACTAAATTTTAGTTAGTTTGCTTTAGCCCCTTGGATCCAAACAGACCTTTAGTAGTCTCTAAAGTTCCGAACGACCTTGATTACGAGGAGTAAACTTTAGTCCCTAAAGTTTAGTTCATAAGTCACCAAGAAGTTGTTTGTTGGGACTAAAATGTGTCATGTACACCATCTACCCTCATTTATGGTTGTTTAAGAGGTTGAAAAATATAAGGGCAACAATGATTAGGGGTAATGTGGTCATTTTATAGTACTTTAGTCCATACTTTCAAAACAAAAGGACTAAACTTTAGTCCCTACTAGATAAGCAAGTTTTAGTCCCTAAAAATAAGTAAGTGCAATCCAAACAGGGCCTTATTTTACTTCTTACTCCCTCCGATTTCTAAAAAATCGTTTCGGATATGGTTTCGAATACTAAGGGACTGTTTGGTTCCTTAGGACTAAATTTTAGTCCTCTGTTTTGTGGCACTTTTATTGCCTAAAGTGCCAAACAGGTAGACTAAAATTTGGACTAAAGTCTTTAGTTCTCTAGTCCAAAGAAGTAGACTAAAATGTACTAAACAACAGAAAAAAGACACCCTAACCCTCGCATTTAATGCGGAGAATAGCAAGAACAAGGGTAATAGTCTAAGGGTAAACAAGTTTTTGTTAAACTGCATTTATGGACTTTAGTCTATGAACCAAACATGGTATGTATGGACTAAAATTTAGTTTATGAACTAAACTTTGGTCATTGGACTAAAGACACCAAACATGGGCTAAAGAAGATATAATTAGTGTGTATATTTATCTATTTATCTATATTAAATAAAGTGTATGACAACCTTATTGGTTATCATGAGTATTAGTTTAAGGGTAAAAACGTAGTACATCTACTTTAGGAACTTTAGATATAATCCTAAAACAACAACTTTTTTTGAAACCAGAGGGAGTACGTTAATTTGTCTATTGAATGTTAGATAGATACTTATATTTAAACTTTTAAACATATCTAAAACTCATATAAGTCTATTTTCCAGTTCCATGTTCCAAATATATAGGAAAAAGTACATTCACCACATTGAACTATCACGTGTTGTTTGAACAACCCCCGAAGATTTTTTTTACTTAACCGTACCCCTCATGTTTCGTAAACCAGTTCATTTTTTACCATTGACTGAACATTGACAAGGTATTATATTTATTTAGGTGGAAACTGGTTTGGACACTAAACCTCCTTAATTTTTCCTATGTTTTTAAATCCTCTATTTTCTACGTACATTCTTATCATATTTCAATGTTTTTCCTCCCCTGTATTTTAGGATTCCATCAAAAGTGCCATCAGTGAGGAGGCATTGAGCTACTAGCGCATGAGGCTGCTAATGTGGCCTGTGGTTTAATTAGCTCCAAATTAACCAGTGTCTAGCTACTTCATGGTGATCTGATTTACACAAAACATATGAGGTCAAGTAAAAAAACTATAGAGGTTATCTAAATAATTGTACGTTTCCTTCCAAATATGCCATAATAATAATCAAAATATGCTAGCCAAGCCAAGGATGCAGACACATGCATGCATGAGTAATTCAATGGTGGCAGTAGTGCTAAATTTACACACACACCAAACGGAGTAAATTACGGTTGTATTTTGACTGTACCCTCATATGACGACGACGACGTGGCAGCTATGGTATGGCCAGGGGAGAGGAGGAAGAAGGGAGGTGGGAAGATTTAAATGAGTTTGCCAAAAATTTTAAGAAAAACGGTGCTTCTTTTGAATTTTTGCAGGAAAATTTGAGCGGGGAGCTGAATTTTTGTTTGCCGAGTGCTACGCTGGGCAAACACGAATTGTTTGCAGATTGTCTTAAATTTGGCACTCGACAAACATTTTTTCATCTTTTCATTTTTTAAAAAAAATTGTTTTATCATTCTTTTCTTTAACAAAATTTAAATAAACAATAGTGGGTAATGCCTAAAAATAGACTGAAAACATGAATATGATTTTTTCAATAATTTAGTTTATTATTTCATACTGTTTAAATTTTACCTATTTTAATTTAAATCTTAGAAAAATACTTAATGAATTAAAAAATAACAAATTGAACTAAAAAATATGAAATTTTTACGTGGGATAATATACGGCGTATTTTGATTGCAAAATAATTTCAAGTTCAAACAAAGATTTAATAATTAATTTGCTTTCAAACCTATCTCATTTCTTCTCTAAACTCTAATTTCTCCCCTTAAAATCTCCAATTTCTAAACACTATATATGACAACTTTATCAAAACATTTTTAATTTTTATCACGGTATCTATGTATCATATCATAACACCATGGTAAGTCTCATGTTTTTCGAACTTCATTTGGTTTTTTAGAAGTAAAAAAACTTTTAAGATCTACGTTGCCGATAGAGTGTCGCAACCTAGTTCTTTCAAAATTTATTTCATAAGAACTCAAAATGTACTAAGAAATATGAATATTATTTTTCTATAATTTTTGGTTCATTATTTTAGGCACTTGTAGTTCAAATTTCACTTATTTCAATTTAAATCTCAGTAACATACTTAATGAATTAAAATAGCAAACTGAACTAAAACATATGAATTTTTTATATGGGATAATATATGTTGTATTTTGAGTGCACAAAAAATTTCAAGATAAAACCAAATAAGAAATATCACGTATGATCGAAGCAAGACTCACACACATAAAAATAGTGGGTTTGCCGAGTATTTTTCAAAAAAACACTCGGCAAACCCCCCAAAAAATATCAGCTCAAACACACGTCGCGACGATTGTTACTATCCAGCTTTGCCGAGTGCATTTTTATGAGGGCACCCGATAAAAAATTAATTCATCGAGTGTTTAATGTTTGCCGAGTATTTTTTAAAAAATATTCGATAAATTATCTTTTGCCGAGTGCCCGAGATATTATACTCGGTAAAGTCTCGGACACTCGGTAAAGTCCCGTTTCCGGTAGCGAGTGTTAGACCCGTTATATATAAGGAGAATTGTAGATACGATCTAGCTGAACTCGTGTGAAGAATACTGAGGCAGAGACGCATCATATCGTACACACCAAATTAATGCTAGCTGCAACTTGCGTGGACGATATATATCTCATCTGGCCCCTCATCTCGGAGGTAGGAATTGAAGGAGTACGTACGTCCTGCACTGATCTGATCCCGTCATCCCGTGGGCGAAAACTGAGTCGATCTGTGAGCTCACCTCAGCTCAGCCACGAGCGAGCGAGTAGCAATCTGGTGTGCTCTGAGCAACTGACCATGGATCATGGTGGTGACTAGTACAGAAAAAGACATGCACATCTGCAGCTATCGTTTCCGTGGACAGGCCGGGAACGGAGCGAGGGCGACGAGTGGATGCTGGCCTGTGTGGACGCCGTCTCTGCACGAGGCTTTTCCTTTCCTTTGAGCTCTGCTAGCTAGCTATCAGCTAGGGCAAATTGGCTCCAGCTCGTGAGCTAGCTAGTTCATGCTTAGCTAACAAGTCGAGCCTGAGCTGAGCCTCTCTTTTGACTTGGCTCATAATCATGCATATATATGATCCATTTATAGTTTCAACTTACAAGATAGTTTATTTCATGTGATATATGGTGTTTAAAATATTACTAATTGGCATTGTGAATGTATAGATTTGGATTATTGTTATTATTTATGGAACGTGGACCGTTTATTAGACAATCATGCTTATTATTAATTTTTCATGTTTTTATTTTTATTGTATACCATGACTTTTATTAATCGCCCAAGTTTTATTGTCGTGTATACTACGCATCAAAATACATTCATGCGTAATTTTCAATGTCTCAATTTGCATTCCTACAAACAATATGTGAGCCGCCGGAAAACCCAAAATCGCCGAGTGTCGAAAATTTGCCGAGTGCATTATTTCGGGCACTCGGCAAATAATAAACACTCAGTAAACCAAATATTTGCCGAGTGCTTCTTGAAAATACACTTGATAAAAAACAGTACAAACGGATGTCACGACTGAGAGACCGCGAGCACAATTTTTTTGGGGGGAGGGGTTGCCGAGTGTTGTTTGCCGAGTGCCAAAATTTGACCCTTGGCAAACCCGCTGTCACGACCGTGTGCACACCGTTTTGTTACTTTTTTGTGTCGAGTATTGTTTTCTGGCACTCGGCGAAGTGTTCGCCGAGCGAGTACCCAACAAAATACACTCGTGAACCCATCTACATCAAGAATTTATTTGCCGAGTGTGGTTTGCCAAGTGCAACACTCGATAAATAATTCGCTGAGTGTAAATAGAGCTTCGCCGAGCGCCGGAGGCACTCGGCAAATAACTCTTCTCCCATAGTGGCTTGAACGGCTAAGCCGAACTAGGGTGTTTTAGCTCGTTTCATCAAACGAGCCAAATCGAACTAAAGCCAAAGCCTCACGAGCCAGCTCATTTAGCTATCTAGCTAGCTGCCTAGCTGCAACAATTCAGACCACTGCACAGTCGACATCACTCATCAGTCACTCACAGGAGAGAGGAGATCGATCGAGCGAGCGAGAGAGCGAGCTAGAGATCGAGGTGGTGCAGGTAGCTTATTGCTGCATGTAAAAGGGGGAATTAAGGTGCCGTGGTGGTCCTGTATATATGGAGCAGATTGGTCATGGGTGGGAGAGAAGAGAGGGGGAGGCATCATCCGCTCATCAGCTGAGCCGGTCAGTAGCTAGCTACCATGCATGCATGGTAGTAATGAACTAATGAATTGAAGGGGTGCAGGAGTGTCCGGCCTGGGCCTGAGAGCGAGGCTGCCGCGATTGGAGCGAACGGTCCGCCGGCCGACTGAAACCATTGAACTGTAGGGCAAGAGCTAGCGCGCGGGCTCCATTGGTTTCATTTATCGGATTCAATTCTCTAGCTAGCTAGCTATAGGGTTAATTAGCTTAGCTAGTTGCCTAGTTCGATGCCATTGTGGTGATGACTGACCAACATCTGCAGGCTGCAGAGATCGATCATACCTGCATATAATTCCGCGTGAACGGTACGGTGGAGCGAAAGAAGCATGCATGATATATGCAGCATATATGGTGCAGTGTGGTACCGACCGAGAGAGAGAGAGAGAGAGAGAGAGAGAGAGAGAGAGAGAGAGAGAGAGAGAGAGAGAGAGAGAGAGAGAGAGGGTAGGTAGGTAGATCGCGAAAGATCAGAGAGACGCATGCACATGGCGATCGATGGTCATCGCGCGCGGGAGGAGGAAGACGACGACATACGTAACTACGCTGCCACCACCAGGAAGCTAAGCTAGACGTAGTACTACATACAACGTTGGCGTATTATATTAATGGCACATCTCGTTGGCCAGCATGCGCCAGTAGCGAGTAAAATCCATACAGATCTTCGCTGTCGCTTATGTCATATGGAGGCCGGTGCAGAGTGCAGACCGTGCAGTGAAACATACAGTAGATGCACGGAGAGGGGCCGGATCATCGGAGCTGAGGATGGCAACGCATTACGCATTACGCATTACGCATTACGCATGCATATGCGGTTCATGAGTTCAACCAGAACCTGATCCAACCTGACGGCGCCGGCGGCGGTGGCGGAGGAAGGCCGGCCTCTCGAAAGGGTCACCCATATAATAATGCACATTTGGCCATATCTAGATGGAAGCTAGCTACGTACCACGCACATCGATCGATCTAGCGGTGGACGAACAACGACAATGGCAAAACGACGGTCATCTCCTCCAAGAATGCCGGGAGGGGAAAAAACATAGAGAACTTTTTTCTGAATGTAACTATTAAACATTATTGTGGACTAAAATTACTGCATGTATTAGTCTGCGAGTTATCATATAACAGTACGTCCATAAGTTAGGTTGTAAAGAATTCCTGAAACGATCCGTACCATTCAAATTAAACGTGTCTGGTAATCTGGAAAAAAAAAGAAACTAATGAAAAGATAAATTTTTTACAGTATCATTTTACAGTATCACGCAATGTAAAGGGTAAAAGCAGCTAGCTAGCAAAAAAAAACAACTGCGCCTTTCTCTACTCTCTCACTGACAGTCCGAGGCCTGAAGTCCGAACAGTCGTCGGGACTGACGTGGCAGCCTTATTTGCTACTGCTGGACCAGGAAGAAATTAATCGGAGCTAGTACGTCCAGGTTGGCGAGTAAGCTAGCTAGAGCATCTCCCTATACTATGTCGGTTAAAATTTCTCGAATTTCTAAAAAAAATCGAAGAGTTTCTTAGAATTTTAGTCACTCTAATGTAGATGTATGTATGTCCAGACTTCGAGTTGAAAGTGTGTTAGAAAGGAAACGTAGTTTATTGGGAGCTTTCCAGCAGCTAGTGTACATAGATTGTCATGCATGGGGATTAAATGAGTGATGATTATGATTTGTTGAGAAGAAATAGTAAGTGAATAATTAATTATATTTTGAGATAAAGTTTAATTGTGATCGAGTGAGCATCAAGTTAGATTCACAGGGTTAGTTTTGTTTCGGGCCGAGATTATTAGTAGCTAGCTGGTGGTTTGAGTAACTGCCTAGTATGGGTATCTAGCTAACGAGAATCTGTAAAAGCTGATGTTTTCAAGTTTCTAAATTTTAGGGTGTGTTTGGTTGAGTTGTAGATTCTAAAAAAAACTATTGTGAGCTATGAAAAAGCTGATGTGAGCTGTGAACTGTAGAAAAGTTAAGAAGAGTTGAGAAGCAATTTGGTTGGAATAGTTGCAGTTTATATTTTGGTACTTCATGATGTTTAGTTACATTATTAATGTGTAATTTTATATATAAATCATTCTAATCATGACATTTTGTAGTGTTTATATTAAAATTGTATATTTTTAAATTATACTAAAATGATATATTTTACTAAAATTTCACTTTTTCAAATTTTACATGAACTGATATGTTTTAATAGCATGATATGTAGTATTCATTCAAAGTTGAACTGAGAAGATGTGAAATCTGGGTTATATCAGCTTTTAAATTTGTACTATGAAAATCTACATATTTTGGAAAAACCGGGTGACCAAAAGAATTGTTTGGTTCAGTTTTTAGCTTCCGAGCCAGGAATCTGGTTCAAAATTTCATAATCTATGTTCAAAATCTAAACTATTTATTAATTAACAAGTTTCATATTCCGGAGAAGAAGTTAGAGCTAACAGAAATCCAAATAAACAAACATATTCCGGAAGAAGTTTCTCATTACTTATTGTTTTTTGAATATAAGTCATTCTAATTTTACTTAAAGTTATCTATATGGATTAATAAATCTAAATCTATATGTACTGATTTAGACTATAATTAAGGTGATGTTTGGTTTCCTGGACTAAGCGCCTATTTGTTTCAGCTTCTGACAGTTGCAGCTGCTTCTAGAATCTGATATGGAAACAAACAGTCCAGATTCTGGACTCGGATTGTGAGAATCAATAACTGCAGAATCTGGAAATAAACTAGAATCCAGAATTTGGAAAACATCAGTTACTCAGACTAGCTAGCTACTGAGAATCTCTAGCTGCTAGAAGCTGAAACAAACAGGCTCTAAAGTTTAGTCCGTGTCACATCGAATGTTTGGATATCAGTTTGAAGGATTAAACTTGAACTGATTATAAAAATAATTACAGAATTAGAGGATTATTCACGAGACAATTTTTAAGTCTAATTAATCCATCGTTAGCAAATGTTTACTGTAGCATCACATTATCAAATCATGGCGTAATTAGGCTCATTAGATTTGTCTCGCGAATAATCCACCGATTATAAATGAGTTTTATAAATAGTTTACATTTCATACTCTAAAATAACATCCAAACATCCAACGTAACGGGACTAAAGAATGAAACGAGGCCTAAGATTATAATAAGATTAGAATGAAGGTACTAGTACTCTGTATTTACATACGAATGAAACCGTGATTGCGCTCTGGAGCTGTTTCCTATACGAAGGTGCTCTGAGTACGGAGTAGCCGCTGCGTATTTCCCTTCTTTTGGAAACACCGCGCTCACGTCAGATTTGACCCCCTCGATCTGTATGCGTTCAGCGATCAGTACACACACTACACAGTGCCTGCTCAGCTCCTCTCATCAAAGAACGTTTCATGAACATTTCTCCTGCCAATAACAATCCAATACTGCTCACAATATAATAATATGATGCGCGTCTCACGGACACAAAACCAACTGTTTGTGTAAAAAAACTCTCAGATTAAAATACTTTCAAACCTACAACGGAAAATCTTTACGGTGCCCCAAGTTAAGTACATTCTAGGAAGCTAGGAGCTCAAATCAATTTCAACTCTTGATTAATTATAATCTGATAGTTTCAAATAAAACTCATATCCGATCTGCATAACTTAAGATGTGTTTGGTTGAGCCGTAGATTCTAAAAAAGATGTTGGGAGTTATGAGCAGTGAGCTGTAGAAAAGCTGATCGAGAAGATGTTTCGTTGGAATAATTGCGGATCTATATTTTGGTAGTTCGTGATGTTTAGTTATATTATTAATATGTAATTTTACATGTAAATCATTCTAATCATGAAATTTTGTTATGTTTATGTTAAAATTATATATTTTAAAATTACACTAAAATTATATATTTTACTAAAATTTTACATGAACTGATGTGTTTTAATAACATGTGAGAAACCAAGGGTTGGTTTCGGTGCTTGTGATGAGTGATTGACATACTTTTTACCCTCTGTTCGAAGGGTACCTCTGAAGGGGGTTCGGAGGTTGGACCTCCGAAGGTGTTCGGAGGAGGGTACCTCCGGAAGGGTTTCGGAGGTGGTTTTACCGGAGGCTGTTCAGTGTTTGCTTGCTGCAGCTGTGCAGCGGAGTGTGCTCGTCGGAGGGGTCCGACAGTACGCAATGATTGGGTTCGTACCGAAGGGTTCGGTACTTTGGGCGGTACACCGGAGTGTGTGCCGGAGGTTGCTAACCCGGAGAGGTCTCCGGAGTACTGGTGAGAAACCAAGGGTGGTTTCGGTGTATGTGATGAGTGATTGACATGATTATTTACCCTCTGTTCGAAGGGTACCTCCGAAGGGTGTTCGGAGGTGTGTCACCGGAGTGTGTTCGGTGTTTGCTTGCTGCAGCTGCGCAGCGGAGTGTGCCTGTCGGAAGGGTCCGACAGTACACGATGACTGGGTTCGTACCAATGGCTTCGGTACTTTGGGCGGTACACCGGAGTGTGTGCCGGAGGTTGCTAACCCGGAGAGGTCTCCGGAGTACTGGATACACTTGTTTGCTTGTCTGTGGTGTGCAGGGACTTCGGAGGCGACGGACAGGGTTCGAGCCAGGTGAACTTGGGTCAAGCGGGTGGCTTGATGCCAGGGGAGCGGGGAGCTCCGTCACGGTGGCTGCGAAGGTGGTCCGGGTCGGTCCTCGGGTCGAGGCGTGCCAGGTGAAGGCAGAGAGTGCGGAGTGTGGCTCCGGCTGAAGGTACTCCGAGATAAAGTCCTCGGAGGTGAGGCACTTCGAAGGTACTCCGAATGGAGTGACTTCGGAGTTGGTGGAACAAGTCCTCTGCGGAGGCAAGGAGTTCGAAGTGTACTCCGGAGGGAGACACTCGAAGTTTACCCGACGAAGGTCTCTGAAGTCGAGGCGCATCGAAGGCATGGTCCGGGTGAGGCTCGTCGAGGAGTGTGCTCGGGGAGAGGCACTGCGACGGAGTGCTCATGGAATGCTTCATGCGGAGGCCTTGGACGAAGGAGGGACTTCGAAGGGTGGTACTCCGAAGGTGGGGGCTTCGGAGTGAGGATGACTTGTGGTGCTTCGGCCATGCATGGCTTCGGTACACGGACGGACGGTGTTCGAGCTCGGAGTAGCTGCGAAGCCGTGGTGATCCATTCCGGAGGTGGTGGTGCGAAGACCCAAGGGGATTTGACGGCTTCGGCTTAAAACCGTCACTGTATCGAAGGACTTCTTCGGCGGAGCGAAGGCCAACAGGCTGCAGGCTTCTCGCCGAAGCTACCGCACCCTCTGGTGCAAAGGGAGGTTCCAGAAGTCAACTCTGTAAAGGCTGACACTGTCTGTTCTGAAAAAGACTGACACTGTCCCCTCTGCAGCTGACAGAGAAGCCTCCAAAATAAAGGTGGACTACCTTTTGTACCCCTTAGTTCTGTAGAGACAAATCTGTTGTAAACCCTAGGGGTAAAGTAGTCAATTCCTTAGGATGAAGCCGTGGGCTATAAATATGGGGGCTCGGTAGGTAACATTTAACACTTGGAGCATTTACTGTTGAGCTCCTGTAGACAGACCTCACTGTATTCATTCTGAGTTCAATTTATTTTGTGTTCCTTGTTCAAGCGGCGAAGCCCTGCTTCTGTGTGCTTTTGCTTGAACTCGTATTGCTTACCTCGCTAGTCTTGTGCACCGAAGCTTGTTTTGGCGAAGGGTGCTTTTATCGCGAAGTGTGCTTTACAGTGTGCTGTCGCTCTGTGTAACACGAGGCAAGACCTCGCTGATTACTAGCGAAGCCCTGTTCTGTCCCGTAGTGCTTCTTGTGTCGAAGCCCTTAGCATAGTCCATTTGCGTGTGCGTGTAGACCTTCGGGTACGAAGCCCAGCACCCGTTGCTGTCGCCAAGTACTTGGTCGAAGTCCTCAGAGGGCTGTTCACTCTTGCGAAGGGTGAAGTGCGAAGCCTGCTCGAAGCACCTCGTGTGCGGAGCCTGCACTGACTTAGCAGAGTAGATTTTCGAGGGTTGTTAGTGGAGCGAAGTCTTCTTGGCTTCGAACTTTTGCTCCTCCGAAGCCTGTGTTCGAAGGTGTCGAAGTACCTCCGAACCAGACCTTCGAAGGTTGTGTTCGAAGCCTGTTCCGCAGAAGACAGAACAGAACCGAAGGCTAAGTTTTTAGCCAGAAATTTTAAAAGCTCCCATTCACCCCCCCTCTGGTCGCCGTTTCCGGTCCAACAATTGGTATCAGAGCAGGTTAAGATCACCAGTTGACCTTAACCGGTTTTGTGATCTGTTGGCGACATGGATAGAGGCAGTAAAATTCCTCTGTTCGATGGGACAGATTTTGCATACTGGAAGGTGCGCATGGAGGCTTACTTGTTAAGCCAAGGAAATGCAATTTGGGAGATTGTGGACTCACAATACTCCATCCCTGATACCCGCACCACTCAAACCGAAAAAGATCAGTACATTGCCAACTCGAAGGCAAGGAACATATTGTTCATTGGTTTGAGTCGGAGTGAGTTTGATAGGGTGCAGCACCTTAGGACTGCTAGGGAGATTTGGACAACACTCACTGTCTTTCATGAGGGCTCTGCTAAGATCAAGGCCAGGCGCCAAAGCACCTACAATCAACAGTATCAGCTGTTTGTGCAGGCACCTGGTGAATCTGTAGATGCCATGTTTTCTCGCTTTGACGCGATAGTGAGTAACTTGCGATCCAACGGGACGCTTGCTTACAGTGATCACGATAGGGCTATCAAGCTTCTCTATGCTCTTGACCGTAGCATATGGGAGGTGAAGATATCCAGCATTGAGGAGTCCACAGGCTATGACACTCTAACCTGTGATGAACTCTTTAGCAAGCTGAAGTCCACAGAGATTGCCAAGGCATCTCTTGCTGTGCACAGAAGCTCTTTGCCACAGCCATTGGCATTGGTTTCTAGCACTAGCCGTGGCACCTCTGCAGAACCAAGCACATCAGGCACTTGTGTTTTTGCAGATGGTTTTGCTTTGTCCTCCCTGGTCTCCGTCACAAAGGAGCAGGTGGATACTCTAGCTGATGACGAGCTTGCTCTCATTGCCCGGAGGTTCACCCGCTTTCATCATGAGAGACGGGATCAGAGGAGAAGTGGTTTTAGTGGCTGCTATGAATGTGGCGACACCTCTCACATAAAGGCCAATTGCCCCAAGATCAAAAAGAGAGATGAGAGTGACCGCCCCAAATACCACAAAAAGGAGAGGAAGCCCTTTGTGAAGGGCAAGCGCGGCAAGATGGCTAAGAAAGTAGCCAAGGCCGCTTCCAGAGCTTTTGTTGCTGCTCTCAGCGACATCGACACTTCCTCAACTGAGGAGTCGAGCTCTGAGGAGGAGGAGTCCCCAAGAAAGGAGGACAAGAAGGACAAGAAGGGACGTGACTTCACCGGCCTTTGCTTCATGGCCGACAGCGATCACAGCGGCGATGAGCTTGACTCATCTGAGGTAAACCTATCATCTGACCAGCTTCTGATTAAATTAGATGAGCTGAATGAAGTTGTGCTAGGTCAGGATAGATTGCTTGTGCAAGCCGCTAGAGAAAGAAAAGACCTTAGACTTAGGCTAGAATCTGTATCTACTGAATATGCCATGCTTAAGTCTAAATATGATGATGTTGATTGTGAATCATGTTCTGTTGTTATGGGTGAGCTTGCTCAGTTGCGTTCTGTACATGCTCAAACTCTTTCTGAGCTTGAGACTGCACAGAAGCAGCTTTTGGAGGTGGATTCTAGACCTCGTGATATTATTGATTGCATGAACTGCTCTTTATTGCGCGATAGCATTAATTTACGTGATAAGCATGTTCATGATCTAGAGGCTAGATTGGAGAGGGCCGGTAGTTCTAAGGATGTGCAACCTGTTTGTGACACTTGCATTACCCTTAAGGACCAGCTAGGCACTGTTAGAGAGCGAGCTGAGAACCTCATGTCAGAGAATGAATACCTTCTTTCTGTGGTGAACAAATGCACTGAGGGGAAGGGTAGGATGGATTTGCTCTTGGCCAAGACCAAGTTGTGTGCTGACAGAGCCGGGGTAGCTCTAGGTTTGGGTTTTGAGAGGATAGCTTCAGACAGTAATTCCAAAACTGTTTTCACCTCTCCCACCACCCTAGAGAAAGAGAGAGCTCTGTTGGACACCCCATCAGCCAAAAAGCCTACCCATCCACCAAAGAAAACCACACCTCCTACCAAGAAAAATCCTCCCAAGAAAACCACTCAAAAGAAACCCAAGGAGCCTGTGAGAGTTGCTCCTGTGACCCATGAGAGTGCCCCCAGGAGAGTGTTTCATTGTTCTTATTGTCAGCGGGCGGGTCATTTGATTGGTTTCTGTTTCCGTCGCATCAAGGATGAGCGGCGTGCACAGGCGATGAGCTATCAGGACATGCATTACCCATCTTTAGGTATGCATGAGTCTGAGTTTTACTCTCGTCCTGTTTTCGAGGCTCCTCGTGCTTCTCGGAGAGGTTTTGCTCCTCGAGGTGTTCACCATGTCCCATATGGTGGTAGACCTCGGGCGAGTAGCTTTGTACCTCGTCAGAGTAGGAGACCTCGACATGCTTTGCGTTCTTTGCATGTTGGTAGACCTCGCACTTTGCATCATTCTGATTATTATGTGCGTAGACCGTCTACTTTTACTGTGCCTACTACTCGTGTCACTCAGTGCTGGATGCCTCGCCATTATTTTACTCACCCCAGCACTGAGCGATCGAGGCGTTCTTATCATGTGTAGGCGACAGGTCGAGGCTTGGAGGGCACGTGGATCATGGACTCCGGTTGTTCGCGCCACATGACCGGAGATGCAAATTGGTTCTCCAACCTCACCACAACCAAGCAAAGGGAACATATCACCTTCGGAAACAATCGAAGGAGTAGGGTGAAAGGTAAAGGTGTGGTAAGAATTAACTCGAATTTCACTCTCAAAGATGTTGCTTTGGTTGAGAACCTGGGATACAATTTGCTGTCTGTATCTCAGTTACTTGATGAGGGCTTCGAAGTGCGATTTCATCGCGATACTTCGCAAGTGCTCAATTCTGATGGCGTTGTTGTGTGTAAGATCTTTAGGGTTGGGAGAGTTTTTGGAGCTGATTTTTCAGAGTCGTCTGGTTCTTCTCATTGTCTTGTTGCTCATTCGACTTCTGAGCTTTGGAAGTGGCATAGGAGACTAGGGCATATGAGCCTTGAGTTGCTCGCTCGTTTGAGCGCCCTAGGTTTGATCCGAGGATTGCCCAAGCTCAAGTTTGAGAAGAATTTAGTTTGCGCTCCATGTCGACATGGAAAAATGATTGCTGCTTCGCATTCGCCAGTCACCACAGTGATGACTGAACAGCCCGGAGAACTTCTCCATATGGACACTGTAGGTCCTTCTCGGGTTAGTTCTTTAGGCGGGAAGTGGTATGTACTTGTTATTGTCGACGATTTCTCTCGCTACTCTTGGGTCTTCTTTCTTGCCAGCAAGGATGAAGTGTTTTCACACTTTCGGAGCTTGGCTTTGAGACTTTTCACTGAACTCCCAGGTGCATTAAAATTCATTCGAAGCGATAATGGCACCGAGTTCAAAAATAGTCTCTTTGTTGATTTTTGCATGGAGCATGGCATAGAACATCAATTCTCTGCTCCACGGGTTCCTCAACAGAACGGTGTTGTTGAGAGGAAAAACCGCACTTTGGTTGAGATGGCTAGGACGATGCTTGATGAGCATAGGACTCCTAGAAAATTCTGGGCTGAGGCCATGAACACTGCTTGTTACATCTCAAACCGAATTTTCTTGCGCTCAATTTTAAATTTGACATCTTATGAGCTGCGTTTTGGGAGACAGCCCAAGGTTACTCATCTTCGAGTTTTTGGCTGTCGCTGCTTTATCCTAAAACGTGGTAACTTGGATAAATTTGAGTCGCGATCTTCTGACGGGATCTTTTTGGGTTATACAACTCATGGTCATTCTTATCGTGTTTATAACTTGGAAACTAACACTGTCATCGAGTCATGTGATGTGACTTTTGATGAATCAACCCCCTCTGTTAGTTCTGCTTTTGAACAGGCTAATGAACACGACATGGAACAGACCTTATTCGAAGACGAAGATCCCGGAGAATTCGAGGATGAACCCCTACTACCCTCGACATCAACCCCCGAAGCTGACCCCGCTTCAACTACTTCGGCACGAGGTCCCGAAGCGACTACCTCAACATCGGTCATCTTGGACCACTCCAACGCACAAGTTGAGGGGGAGACTGCATCCCGCCGCGAGGCTCCACATCATGTTCAAAGGATGCACCCTCCCGAGCAGATCATTGGTGAGCTTGATCAAAGGGTAACACGTTCTCACGCTCATTTTACTAATGCTGCTTTTGTTGCTTCTTTCGAGCCCTTAGATGTTAGTCATGCACTTTCTGATTCTAGTTGGATCAATGCCATGCATGAAGAGCTTGAGAATTTTGAAAGAAACCAAGTCTGGACTTTAGTTGATCCTCCACCAAATGTTCATTTCATTGGAACAAAATGGATTTTTAAAAATAAACAAGGGGAGGATGGGACTATAGTTAGAAACAAGGCTAGACTTGTAGCTCAGGGCTTTTCTCAACTAGAAGGGATTGATTTTACTGAAACTTTTGCACCTGTTGCTCGCCTTGAGGCCATTAGGATTTTGCTTGCCTTTGCGACATCCCGGGGATTCAAACTCTATCAAATGGATGTCAAAAGTGCTTTTCTTAATGGCTTCATAGGTGAAGATGTTTATGTAAAACAACCCCCTGGTTTTGAAAACCCCAAGTACCCACATAAAGTCCTTAAACTTCATAAGGCTCTTTATGGACTCAAGCAGGCCCCTCGGGCATGGTATGATAGACTTAAGTCTTTTCTGCTTGAGCGAGGGTATTTGATGGGCTCTGTTGATAAAACTTTGTTTACTCTCAAGCATGGCAAAGATTTCCTTCTAGTGCAGATTTATGTGGATGATATCATCTTTGGTGGCTCTTCTCATGCTTTGGTTGCCGAGTTTGCAGATACCATGAGCAGGGAGTTTGAAATGTCGATGATGGGTGAACTCACCTTTTTCCTTGGTTTGCAAATCAAGCAAAGCAAACAAGGTACTTTTGTCCACCAGACAAAGTACACCAAGGACCTGCTCAAGAAATTCGACATGTCCGATGCGAAGCCTCTCGCCACTCCAATGGCTACATCTGTAGCATTGGACCCTGACGAAGATGGAGAAGCCGTAGATCAGAAGGAGTTCCGGAGCATGATCGGCTCCCTCCTCTACTTGACTGCCACGAGGCCGGACATACACTTCGCTGTGTGTCTGTGCGCTCGTTTTCAGGCTTCACCACGAGCTTCGCACCGCCAAGCGGTTAAGCGCATCCTAAGGTATCTCAAACACACCCTTGAATTTGGCATATGGTATTCATCGTCTTCATCTTTATGTCTTAGAGGCTATTCTGATGCGGATTTTGCTGGGTGTAGAATCGATAGGAAGAGTACCTCTGGTACTTGTCATTTTCTGGGTACGTCTCTGGTTTGCTGGTCTTCCCGCAAACAGTCTAGTGTTGCACAATCGACGGCTGAGGCCGAATATGTTGCTGCAGCTAGCTGTTGCTCTCAGATTTTGTGGATGGTTTCCACTTTGCGGGATTTCGGGTTAGATTATAAGAGTGTTCCACTTTTCTGTGATAACACTAGTGCTATTTGTATTGCAAACAACCCGGTTCAGCACTCCAGAACCAAACACATTGATGTACGGTATCATTTTCTCAGAGATCACAATGAGAAGGGTGATATTGAACTTCAATATGTTGATACCCAACACCAGCTTGCCGACATTTTTACAAAACCCCTCGATGCTTCTCGATTTGCTTACTTGCGTGGGGAACTTGGCATTTGTCACCCTTACGGCATTTTGTGAGGGGGAGCTGATTTTAATTGTCTTGCATATGCTCATTATGTGTGGAATTGCACTTACATCTTTTGCTATTATATGCCTGCTTTTAATTCAAAAGAAATCATGACAGCTCAGCTCTATGAAATATGTCTGGAACATTGATTATGCATGATGTTTTATTTTCTAAAAATCAAAACTTGCTCACCGCATAATCTTGTATCTAGCTTGTTTAGGCTGGACTGCTTTTAGCTATCTTTTATCTACTTGACAGCAAGACACTGTTCCTTGGATGCTAAATTTTGCAACTTGAAAAATTGTAATCTTTATTCATGGATATTCATCAAAATATTAAATTCATCAAAATCAAAATCAAAAATCCATGTTTTGCCTGGTTTCAATGAAAAGATCCAGGAGGGTTTGTTTGTCGCACTACTCTATTCTAGACTGCTTACCATTGCACATTGGTCTGATCTGGGATAGTGTAGTGTATGCCAAAATCACCGCCTTAAGCTTCAGATGGCTTTCTTGCCTAGGCTTGGCTTGATTGGAAAGTATAAGGTGGACAAACAAATAACCCCTGGCAATTAAGAAAAGAACAACAAATTTAATAGCTCATCAAGTTTGCTTTCAAAGCTCCTTTTGAACAAGAATTGTCTGTCTAGGGTAGAAATTGTTAGCTTTGCGCAGTCCTTGCCTTCTCATGTCTAACTACTATGATTAAGTGGTGATGCTTTTACTTCAAAATGACAAAATCACATGCCATCATCTTGTTTCACAGATTGTTAAATTGAGCTGAGCACATGATCATTTGTGTTAATTTTGGCATATTTTTGCATTATATGTCTTTGCAATTCTATTCATTTCGCAGCTTTGCACCTTTTGAATGCTCCTTGATGCTTGCATTGCCAAAGGGGGAGAGATTTTGCTTATATGTTCTCTGCTGCAAGAAGGCATTATTTCTAAAGGGGGAGAGATTTTTGACATAAAGGGGGAGAAACTTTTGCTCAACTCAGGGGGAGTTTTTTATCCAAAGGGAGATTTGCCAAAAAGGGCTTTTACTCTTTTGAGAAAGGGGGAGAAAAATTTCTTTTATCAAGTGGCATGCTTTGGCTCTTTTTGAGTTTTTATGGTCACTTGTGTGCTGAAAATTTTTACATTTTCTTGAACTTCAATTTGGTTGTCAATGCACTCATCAAGGGGGAGATTGAGAAACCAAGGGTGGTTTCGGTGTATGTGATGAGTGATTGACATGATTATTTACCCTCTGTTCGAAGGGTACCTCCGAAGGGTGTTCGGAGGTGTGTCACCGGAGTGTGTTCGGTGTTTTCTTGCTGCAGCTGCGCAGCGGAGTGTGCCTGTCGGAAGGGTCCGACAGTACACGATGACTGGGTTCGTACCAATGGCTTCGGTACTTTGGGCGGTACACCGGAGTGTGTGCCGGAGGTTGCTAACCCGGAGAGGTCTCCGGAGTACTGGATACACTTGTTTGCTTGTCTGTGGTGTGCAGGGACTTCGGAGGCGACGGACAGGGTTCGAGCCAGGTGAACTTGGGTCAAGCGGGTGGCTTGATGCCAGGGGAGCGGGGAGCTCCGTCACGGTGGCTGCGAAGGTGGTCCGGGTCGGTCCTCGGGTCGAGGCGTGCCAGGTGAAGGCAGAGAGTGCGGAGTGTGGCTCCGGCTGAAGGTACTCCGAGATAAAGTCCTCGGAGGTGAGGCACTTCGAAGGTACTCCGAATGGAGTGACTTCGGAGTTGGTGGAACAAATCCTCTGCGGAGGCAAGGAGTTCGAAGTGTACTCCGGAGGGAGACACTCGAAGTTTACCCGACGAAGGTCTCTGAAGTCGAGGCGCATCGAAGGCATGGTCCGGGTGAGGCTCGTCGAGGAGTGTGCTCGGGGAGAGGCACTGCGACGGAGTGCTCATGGAATGCTTCATGCGGAGGCCTTGGACGAAGGAGGGACTTCGAAGGGTGGTACTCCGAAGGTGGGGGCTTCGGAGTGAGGATGACTTGTGGTGCTTCGGCCATGCATGGCTTCGGTACACGGACGGACGGTGTTCGAGCTCGGAGTAGCTGCGAAGCCGTGGTGATCCATTCCGGAGGTGGTGGTGCGAAGACCCAAGGGGCTTTGACGGCTTCGGCTTAAAACCGTCACTGTATCGAAGGACTTCTTCGGCGGAGCGAAGGCCAACAGGCTGCAGGCTTCTCGCCGAAGCTACCGCACCCTCTGGTGCAAAGGGAGGTTCCAGAAGTCAACTCTGTAAAGGCTGACACTGTCTGTTCTGAAAAAGACTGACACTGTCCCCTCTGCAGCTGACAGAGAAGCCTCCAAAATAAAGGTGGACTACCTTTTGTACCCCTTAGTTCTGTAGAGACAAATCTGTTGTAAACCCTAGGGGTAAAGTAGTCAATTCCTTAGGATGAAGCCGTGGGCTATAAATATGGGGGCTCGGTAGGTAACATTTAACACTTGGAGCATTTACTGTTGAGCTCCTGTAGACAGACCTCACTGTATTCATTCTGAGTTCAATTTATTTTGTGTTCCTTGTTCAAGCGGCGAAGCCCTGCTTCTGTGTGCTTTTGCTTGAACTCGTATTGCTTACCTCGCTAGTCTTGTGCACCGAAGCTTGTTTTGGCGAAGGGTGCTTTTATCGCGAAGTGTGCTTTACAGTGTGCTGTCGCTCTGTGTAACACGAGGCAAGACCTCGCTGATTACTAGCGAAGCCCTGTTCTGTCCCGTAGTGCTTCTTGTGTCGAAGCCCTTAGCATAGTCCATTTGCGTGTGCGTGTAGACCTTCGGGTACGAAGCCCAGCACCCGTTGCTGTCGCCAAGTACTTGGTCGAAGTCCTCAGAGGGCTGTTCACTCTTGCGAAGGGTGAAGTGCGAAGCCTGCTCGAAGCACCTCGTGTGCGGAGCCTGCACTGACTTAGCAGAGTAGATTTTCGAGGGTTGTTAGTGGAGCGAAGTCTTCTTGGCTTCGAACTTTTGCTCCTCCGAAGCCTGTGTTCGAAGGTGTCGAAGTACCTCCGAACCAGACCTTCGAAGGTTGTGTTCGAAGCCTGTTCCGCAGAAGACAGAACAGAACCGAAGGCTAAGTTTTTAGCCAGAAATTTTAAAAGCTCCCATTCACCCCCCCTCTGGTCGCCGTTTCCGGTCCAACAACTGGAAACACTTGTTTGCTTGTCGGTGGTGCGCAGGGACTTCGGAGGCGACGGACAAGGTTCGCAGCAGGTGAACCTGGGTCAAGCGGGAGGCTTGATGCCAGGGGAGCGGGGAGCTCCGTCACGGTGGCTGCGAAGGTGGTCCGGGTCGGTCCTCGGGTCGAGGTGTGCCAGGTGAAGGCAGAGAGTGCGGAGCGTGGCTCCTGGTGAAGGTACTCCGAGACAAAGTCCTCGGAGGTGAGGCATTTCGAAGGTACTCCGAATGGAGTGACTTCGGAGTTGGTTGGAAGAAGTCCTCTGCGGAGGCAAGGTGTTCGAAGTGTGCTCTGGAGGGAGACACTCGAAGGTACCCGACGAAGGTCTCAGAAGTCGAGGAGCATCGAAGGCATGGTCCGGGTGAGGCTCGTCGAGGAGTGTGCTCGGGGAGAGACACTGCGACGAAGTGCTCATGGAATGCTTCATGCGGAGGCCTTGGACGAAGGAGGTACTTTGAAGGGTGGTACTCCGAAGGTGGGGCTTCGGAGTGAGGAAGGCTTTGGAGCAAGGCTAGCTCCGGAGGAAGGTTGACTTGAGGTGCTTCGGCCTGCATGGCTTCGGTACACGAACTGACGGAGTTCGAGCTGAGTGAAGCTGCGAAACCGTGGTGGTCCACTCCGGAGGTGTTGGTGCGAAGGCCCAAGGAGCTTTGACGGCTTCGGCTCAAAACCGTCACTGTATCGAAGGCCATCTTCGGCGAAGCGAAGGCCACCAGGCTCAAGGCTTCTCGCCGAAGCTACCGCACCCTCGCGTGCGAAGGGAGGATTCCAGTAGGTCAAAGACTGCAAAGGCTGACACTGTCTGTTCTGTAAAAGGCTGACACTGTCCCCTCTGCAAAGCTGACAGAGAAGCCTCCAGAATAAAGGTGGACTACCTTTTGTACCCCTTAGTTCTGTAGAGTCAAATCCTTTGTAAACCCTAGGGGTAAAGTAGTCATTTCCTTTGGGTGAACTGTGGGCTATAAATATGGGGGCTCGGTAGGTAACATTTAACACTTTGAGCATTTACTGTTGAGCTCTTGTAGACACATACCTCGCTGTATTCATCTAGAGTTCAATTCATTTTGTGTTCCTTGTTCAAGCGGCGAAGCCCTGCTTCTATGTGCTTTTTGCTTGAGCTCGCATTACATACCTCGCTAGTATAGTGCACCGAAGCCTGTCTAGGCGAAGGGTGTTTTGTGCGAAGTGTGTTTTTCAGTGTGTTGTCGCTCTGTGTAACCTGAGGCCAGACCTCACAGCTTACTAGCGAAGCCCTGTTTGAGGCCCGTTTTGCTTCTTGTGTCGAAGCCCTTAGCGTAGTCTGTTTGTGTGTGTGTAGACCTTCGTGTACGAAGCTCAGCACCAGTTGCTGCCGCCAAGTACTTGGTCGAAGTCCTCAGAGGGCTGTCAACTCTTGCGAAGGGTGAAGTGTGAAGCCTGCTCGAAGCACCCTGTGTGCGGAGCCTGCACTGACTTTGCAGAGTAGATTTTCGAGGGGTGTTAGTGGAGCGAAGTCTTCTTGGCTTCGAACTTTTGCTCCTGCGAAGCCTGTGTTCGGAGCTGTCGAAGTACCTCCGAACCAGACCTTCGAAGGTTGTGTTCGAAGCCTGTTCCGCAGAAGACAGAACTGAACCGAAGGCTAAGTTTTAGCCCGAAATTTTAAAAGCTCGCATTCACCCCCCCTCTGGTCGCCGTTTCCGGTCCAACAACATGATAGGTAATATTCATTCAAAGTTGAACTAAGAATCTATGAAATCTAGGTTATACTAGCTTTTAAATTTGTACTATAAAAATCTGCAGATTCTGCAAAAACCAGGTGACTAAAAGAACTGTTTAGTTTAGATTACAGCTTCTAAACCAGAAAGCTGGTTCAAAAATCTAAACCAAACAAACCCTCGGTAGTCAAACCTATATACTCCGTATCGTCGGGTGACAGCAGGTGCCCGCTCGTTTAACAAAATTTATTATCTGGGCTACTGAAAGATTAATTAATTATCTGCATGCATACATGCCAAAGGCTAGCGACGCCACTACTGCACTGGCTGATTGATGAATACCGTCCCTTTCTTTCCGCCGATCATGTCCCCCGGCCCCCGCGACTCACGAACGATTGCATGCGGCCGCAAATGCGATGCAGCTAGCGCATATACATACATATAATGCATGCATGGTCGGCCGGCCGGCCGGCGTGCGCCAGATCCGCGCGCGCGGCAAAAGCTTCCGGCGGCCGGGCCGGCCGGCCGGCCGGCCGGTCGTGTTTCCTGCCGCTTGTCGCGCGCGACGCCCTCTCAGCGAGTGTTTGCCCGGTGACTCTTTGCACCGTACGCGGCGGCAGCAGCGCGAAGCAAAACATAGCTATCCATGGCTGGAAAAAACAGCGCGAAGCGAAAGCGGAAGAGAGCTTTTAAAACACCGGACGATTAAGAGAGGAGTTCACGTTGGGAATCCCCGGACTCTTCCTACCGATTTTTTTTCCGTGTGTTCGATCCGTCCATGCAAGCTAGCGAATGATGCATGCATGCTCCCACGATCGAGCCGATGATACATCATCGATCTCTATCCACGAACGACTCGATAGATCTAGCAACACGCACGCGTACGTGGTCCTGCATGCAGGCGGCGAGCATGCAGCACAGGTACTATATACGTACGAACCAAAGCTGTCGATCCATTCCGATCGCGAGCAGAGCTAGCTAGTAGCAGATCTAGCTATAGGACTATAGGAGCACGCACAGAACGCACACAATTACACATGTTGTTACTATGCTATGCTCATGTCCATTCCATGCATGCACGCACGCACGCATGGTCTCGCGCGCGCGATGTACGTACTCATAACTCACTGCAACGGAATGGCTAGAAAAACCACCTCGCAGTCGCATAGGATCTTGGCCACACCCTGCATGGCACTAGCGCTCGCTCGCCGTACGCGCCACCGGCCGGCCGGCCGGCAGCGCGCGGCAGCGAGCGATTCAGAGGCGACAGCGATCAGGTGGGGCTGGGCACTTTGCAGTGATGCATCGAACTAGCCACCGCACAAAGCTAGCTCGCTCGGGGAGCACCTAGTAGAAAACAAGAACGTCAAACACGGACAAAGGCCGGCCGTTGCAAAAGCTGCTAGCTGTGACCGTGTCGTGTCGTCGTCTCAGTACGTACGTGCATGGCTGGGTAGCAATGCAAGCTAGCTAGCTGCATGCATGCCCCCATTATTTCACATGCATGCTGGCCACCGGTACGTGCGTGCGTGCGTCCGTCCCTGAATTCGGCAGTGCACAGTAGGAACACTGTGGGAGAATAAAATGGCACATGGGATCGAGCTGCAAACGGCACGTACCACACATGCATGTAGCACAAGGTGGCCCGTGCCCGGGCCGAACGTGTACAGCAGCTGCAGCATGCATGCTAAATTTGCTAATTGCCATCAGGTACCCCGATGAGCAATAGATGGTCAAATCAGACGATCAAACAGAGTAATTAATGTCTAATTAATTAAAGGTACCCGCGCAGCAAATCACCGAGTTCATCCGCGTACCACCACTGCACCCTCTTTCACGTACAGTTTCGCAAGGGTCCGGGTAGCACGTAGCAGCACTGGTACGTACGAGAGTACATTAAAACATCCCATTAAAGCCTCAGTCTTCGCCGGTAAAAACTGGTTTTTTAATTCTGGCTACAGGTCTTTGTTGCTGTAAAGAAACTTTGTCAAAATTCTAAATTAATCGAACTTATTCAGGTAAAACAAGGGTGGGTTAGGTTGATTTTTAGATTATGAAAACGCTGCTGCATGCGAGATGTGAAAAAACTTTTGCGAGTCGAAACTCTTTGGTGTAATATCCGTGGATTTTTGTTTTCGTAGCTCATGATGTTTGGTTACATTATTAATATATATATTTGTATTTAAATTACTATAATCATTAATTTTTTGATTTATACTAAAATTATACATTTTTGAATTAAACTAAAATGATATATTTTACTAAGATTTCATAATTTTACATGAAATGATATGTTATAAAAGCGCAGTGAGTAATTTTTGTTCAAAATTGAACTGAGAAACTATGAAAGTTGGGGTCCCCAGCTTTCAGTTTATACTAAACAACTATTTGACTCTGGATCTGTTTAATTTAGCTTCCAGCTTCATGGGAAATAACTTTACCCTAATATATGTGCCAATTGACATTATCTGTGAAACCTCCAGAAGATTTCGGTTCAAAGCCTACGAACCGATTCCAAGAACTAATTATGAAACTGTCTAAACCCAGCAGCCACCCTCTGAGATCGTAGATAAATCTATCAAATGACAGAATGACGTGACAGAAGGAATACAATATTAATATTTTCAAAACAGAGTGTCCGAATCCCCGGAGGCCCAGCACATCGCCGTCGGATCCTCCCGCTTCTCCGCGCTCCGAACTGCAACCGGCCCGGAAACCCACCCTACCGCCGCGCTGCACGCCGGCCCGGCCCACTCACGCGTCGCCGGTGTGCGGCCCGTTTTACACGGGCCCGTTGCTCAGGGCCCGGTGATTACGGGCCGGAGATGGATTTCCGCATTTCCGGTGTGCGAGCCGGTCGCCATGAAAGCCCGTACTGCAGCGTTTCATTTTTATATTTGTTCTTGCATTTCGATTCGATTCGAAAGAAAGACGGATACACGGAAAAAGTCGTTGCTTATTGGAACTAAAATGTCGTACACACTCTATTCTCATTTATGAACCCCTCATTAAATGATGTTTAGTCTCTACATCCAAACAAGTTTTTAGTCCCTAAAATAAGCAAGGTCGTTCAAACGGGCCACAGTATTGGATATGAATATAGATCGAATTTTATATGTATTGGATTGAAACGAATATGATTACGGATATTTATTAGGAAAAAAATCGTAAGTGCAAACAGAAAATGTCGCAAATTATTTCCTCTACTTTAAAAGTAAAACATGCATGCTGAGAATATAAATCTTTTTTATTGGCAATCTCCACTATTGTTGTTGTTTTTTAATTATTTAGAGCAATATTAAGTTTCCTTATTTAAAATGGATTTATATCGTACTATCCGTATCCACATCAACGTACTTCTCAAATATTACTTCCTATCTATTCCTTTTTGAATCTATCTATATTCTATCAATATATTTTAACTATCAGTGACTATATTTTTTTATTATACTTGCTACAAAATAGAGTAGCAAGGAGACGAGAAGTTTTCGTCATTTGCTTACTTTATATATTATTTCAAAAGAAACCAGCGATGATGAGTTTATCACCACTATCGTTTCACTTATTTTAATATTGGAATTTTTTTCTTGTTGCAAGTTGAAACCAACTAAAATAGCAAACTAAATACTCTTCATTTTAAAAAAAGAAGATTTTTTTCCTGTTGCAAGTTGAAACCAACTAAAATACCAAACTAAATATTCTCTCCGATTTAAAGAAAGTCATTTTAAGGGGATGTTTGGATACACGAGCTAAATTTTAGCCCCTATCACATCCAATGTTTAGATATTATTTTGGAGTATTAAATGTAGACTTTTTATAAAATTCATTCATAATCGGTGGATTATTCACGAGACGAATCTAATGAGCCTAATTACGCCATGATTTGACAATGTGATGCTACAGTAAACATTTGCTAATTATGGATTAATTAGGCTTAAAAAAATCGTCTCACAAATTATCCTCTCATTCTGTAATTATTTTTATAATTAGTTCACGTTTAGTCCTTCAAATTGATGTCCAAACATCCGATGTGACATGGACTAAAATTTAGCCCATGTATCGAAACACCCCCTAAGACTGTATTCTCAAAAAGTTGTCGTTTTGTGTATTCTGAATGTTTTTATCATTAAAAAAGTATTCTTTAATATTTAAAATCATATCTAAAATGACTTTATTTTCAAAAATCATATCTAAATTGACTTCGTTTTGAAAACGAAGGTAGTAACAAGAAACCATTCATGCGAACTCCTATGAGCAAACCCTAGTGGTTTTGCCACCGGGGCGCATGTCGGCCCACGGCGCCACGCCAAGGGGCCACCACCGCCTCCGGCGATCCAATCGCCGCCGCGCGTGAGGCCAACGTGTCGGTGTCGGCATGTTTCGCTCGGCACGCCGCGCAATAAAACCAACCTAACCTACCCCGAAGCCTCGCGAGACAACGGCCTCAGAGCACGTGATGCCCGGCATGGCGGCCGCCGGCAGGCTCACAGACGAGCCCAGAAGCTTAGCAAGAGAACAAGAGAGAGCTCACCTTTCGCTAGAATGGCCGGCAGAAGCGAACACCAGTATGGCAACAACGGTTAAAAAACATATGTCCGAGCACAACAACAACTGCTACGAAAGAATCACTAGGTCTCTCTGCTCGCGTCGAGTTCCATCAGAATTCAGAACAACATTGCCACATGGTAGCCACCACCAGTGCCAGGAAGGAGAGTTCGTCAGTTTGATAATGATACTACTACTGAATGATACTGGTCGGTCGATCAAAACCCAGCCGGAAAGGCGCGGACGACGGACGGAGACAAACACCAACGCCGCAGCAGCATCCCCGATACGGTATCAGCTGGCTGCTGCCCTTTTCCGCCCTGCCTGCCTTACACCAGGTGGAAGAGGAACGGCGCGGCGGCAGCGGCGAGGAGGGCGGCGGTGGCGAGGTGGGAGCGAGCCGGCGGCGCGGCCTCGTTGTAGTCGGGGTTCATGCTGCCGGCCGCCGGGCCGTACGCGCCGCCGAACGGTGGGCTCAGGGTGCTTCCGGGGGTGCCAGCGGTCGTCGAACCCGGCGTTGTGATCCCGGCGCCGGTGCCGGTGCCCATGCCCCCGCCGGTGCTGGTCCCTGTACCAGTGCCAACGCCAGTGCCGGTGCCGACTCCAGTCCCGGTGCCGACGCCGCTGCAATCAAAAATTCAGATGAAGTGAGCAAAAGTGATCCGGAAAAGGGATTGCTTTAAGCACCGATTTCAGACGCCTTTAATTTCACATGGCAAGAACCGTATGCAAATGCGTCCAACCAGCTATGAACAAGCTACAGATGAGATGCTACCGGTACCACTTTTGCATGTAAAGATGCAACTTTTCCCAGCACTGAACATTGTTTCACGACATCAATCCAGAGTTGGTGCTGCGGCCAACTTGCAGATTTGCAATGCCCACGGTTCTGATTGATGAATATACGTTCTTGGCAGAAGCAGATACAGTATATACTCCGAAGTCTGAACTAGTGAGGTCTACTCTAATTAAAAATGAACTGTTTGAGCATGTTCATCCGTGCGTGCCCACATAAAAGAATCTAGATTGATGCAAAGTAACCAAGCACCCGTACTGCACATTGATTAAGATTCTCCCATTCCAAGATTCGAGTACACTAATCACAGATATTAAAGTCCAATACGAACAAGAGAACAGCTAATAATGATGTAAATAAGCAAGGTGAAGGGGGAAATGGAGCTTTTTTTCTTCATTTTTTTTACCTGGCGCTGGCAGGGTACTTGCAGGTGCCGGAGCTGGGGTCGGTGGTGGCGAGGGTGGCGACGCCGCCGAAGTCGCAGGTGGCGCCGATGGGGCTGTTCTTCTGGAAGTAGCTGTTGGTGGCGTAGGAGCAGTGCGCCACGATGGTGCTCGGGTTGAAGCACGCCCCGCTCTGCATGATCTGCGTGCAGTCGGCGCCGCGCCAGCACGCGTAGTCGATCGCCTTCTGCATCGCCGCCGGGCTCTGGTCAGGCTTGCAGACGCAGAACGCCCCATCTGCCGCCGCCGCCGCCGCCCAAAAAGGAGACTCGTTAGCTCAAATCGGCCCAGCTGACGCCATGACTGAAGTAGTGCAGAACTGAACGCAAGTTCGTTTCACATCCTTAGTCCGATTCAAATCTCGCACTCTCGCCGAGCCTCTTCACCTTGCGGGTGACGCAAATCTATCCTATCATTTTTACTGCGCACACGAAAAATAGGGGAAAACGCAGAAAGCGAGGGACTTTGCAAGAAATCGTCTCCGGCAACAAGGATTCATAAGCCAGAAAGCGCAAGAACACTAAGGCCGCCATTGCTCCAGAGCAAAAAGATCCCTACAACTCTACAAGTAACCGAGCACGGTGCGAGCTAGAAAGGGCAGAAAGCGCAAGAACACCCACAAGTTCTTGCCCCTTTTTGCCGTGACGACGCAGGTTTGAGCCTCACCTGAGCCAGTCGACATGGCCAGCAAGAGCAGCAGCAGCAGCGGGATCGCCATGGCAGCCGCCCAAGAGCTCTCTCTCTCTCTCTCTCTCTCGCAAGACAAGTCTGGAGAGACTACTACTACTCGGTGCGGCGCAGTGTGGGGAGTCGGGACAGAGGAGTGGTGGTGTGCAGCGCTGTCAACCTCTCCGAGGGCGTGTCCCCTTTTATCGGCGAGCAGCGAGCAGCAGCCACCACCACCATGCGCCGAGGCCGTTTTTCTTTTCATTTCATTTCTCTTTTTTTATCGCTCTGAGCACCTCGCCAGTGTGGCAGGGCAGCGTCTCTGCCGTCCATCGCCGTGCGCGCTGTGCGCGTGTGACCGTGTGCAGGCGAGAGACGAACGAGGCCGAGGGAGGGGGTCGCCGTGTCCGTGTCCGTGTCCGCATGCCAACGGCTTTATTTCTCCGGCAAAAGCCAAGGCCCGAGGCGGTGGCGGTGACTCATCGTGCTCCTCCCTGTCCTGCTTTGGCGTGGCGTGGCGTGGCGTGGCATGGGAGACGATGCGGCGCTTGTGTTTTTTCGAGCTGGGACGACATGGCAGTGGTGCTTTTTGCCCTACAAAAGTGGCCGTGGTTGCGGGTGATTGATGGACACGGCCAACCTGAGGAGCTAACGTTCGGATGCTGTACTTTTCTTGATTTTTTTTCATTCTTCCTTCCAGCGTGAGCTAAAGTGAGCAGTAACTTCCTAGGATTTACTTCTGTATATTTGATTTTGTTAAATAAGATTTTTTATGTGTTTTATATATTCTGAACTGTCACTTTATAATAATATTTTTTTACTATTGAGTAGCATTATGTGTTTAATGTTAACCACTAATTTATCATTTTTAAACCAGCTTGACAGACTGAGACTAGTCTAGAACTAAAGAATTGAGATGTCCATGGAGATTTTGCTGCAGAATCTAAAAATTAAAGACTGAAAGATGTAAGTTCTCTCGATTAGGGTCTGTTTGGTAGGGCTTTGGATCTTAAAATCCATACTGAAATTAGAGTGAGACACTTCAAGCTGGCTAGACCATTCTCTACCATGTCAATTTATTTTCCTGGAGTGCTCGGATCCACATTTGCATAGACAACCTGTGCTCTAGGGAGAGAAAAAAATGATGTGTTCTAGAGACATTCACCCCTTTGAGATGGAATGGATGGACCACTCAAGTGTGGAACTATCACTTGCTCCGAAAATTTTCCTTTCCATGTGTTTTCTTTTTATTTTTGAAAGTGGTAGGAGAGCTGTCGGATATATTGAAAAAATAAATATAATTTACAAATATGGAAAATGTAGGTTACAAAGAGGAGGATAGAAGGAGAATTGTAGTTAGGTAGGAAGGAATGGAGGTGTCTGTTTGAGACTAAGTTCTGGCTTCCTTCTTGATTTTTTGTAAAATCAAAAAGAGACTTATCTCCGACATTTTGGAAAATTCTAGAGTTATGTTCCTTACAAATCTTCCATATTACAAGAATAACAAGGGAGAATATTGTTCTGTTTGGCTGTTTTGGTCTAGTGACGAAATTAGTTCATCCGAAGGTTCGAAGGACATGCTCACTGCTCACTTTGTAAGTAGATTTAGATCCTCTATGTCCCGAAGTTGTTGCTAATATTGGTCTGATTTAATTAGTTTAGAAATCGTTGTTATCGAACAAAGAATAATAACATTTAGTAGCTGTTTTTATTAAACATGACTATTGGGGACTATTGGAGCGAAATAATTCCATAATGAATATAAATAATTGAACTACTTTGGAGGGTACTTCGAAGTAGGAGATGCGAATCCTTCTTACATATCCTCGGAAGATCGTCGTGAAGGCATCTCGAAGCCCCTTGGCAGTCGAGACATTCCGGAGACCTTTGTTTTTCGGTTGTATTCATATTTAGCTTTACTATTCTGCTCCTACAGAGTCTAGGGGTGGCAAAGGGGTGGGGTGGGTCCGGGTTGGTGAATACCAGACTCGAACCCGGACCCAGTAGGACCCGGTCCCGTTAGCCCCGCGGGTGAAATTTTTCACTCGAACCCGGACCCGTCGGGTCCCCGCGGACCCATTTTAAAATTTAAAAGTATACAAATGCCATAATTTATAAATCAAAAATATAACAAAATTCAAACTAAATATCAACGTAAATCATCTTGTTTACATTTTCCAACATTCCAACAAATAAAATTCATTAATATTAAAGTTAGGTTTTTTATCACCTTACATTGGACCAATATATATATATATATATACATATACATATATACATATATATACATATACATATATATACATATACATATATAATATATACATATATAATATACATATATATATATGAGCTTTTTATTTATTGGGTCGGGGACCCGCGGGTCAAATAATCAACCCGAACCCGACTTTATGCGGGGCCCCGACCCGATGAACCCGCGGGTGAAAAATTAAACCCGTCCTCGGCCCCAACGGGAATATTGCCACCCCTAACAGAGTCTTACGAATAAGGTCCACAATGACGTTTGTAACTAGAAGACAGAACAATACTTCCATATTGTATATTTGTCTATCAATATCTGCCCTTTCTATTGTAATGAGGACCCAGAACTTAATCTAACGATATATTTCAAACTGGGTGTAAGATTGTTATTCCTCTCATAAGCTGGAACTAGTGCAATCTTAAACTTTGTCTCTAAATGACCCTTTCAGGCTATCTGAACCTATATGCATAATCTTTAATGCTAATAATGACTAATTCACGGTTATCCGAAAACCCGGATAAACGCAATTTCATTAAAGCATTTTTTGACATGCCAACAAGGATTTTAGATGGCCAAACAAGACCGACACGATGACTTCGCGTAAGAGCGGATTCGTTAACATAATAATCACAAGAAAATAATTTGTGCTTACTCTACTCAGCATTGCATTGGGCGTTGGCCCTTGTCCAACCCAGCAAGAACAGACGGTGCTCAAACACGAGAAAATTGATAATTTTCCATTGTTAACTTTGGGTTTCAACTATTTGTCACCTTAAACTTTGACTTTCATAAAATAACATCTTAAATTTCATCCTACTTGATTTTTTGCCATTCTATTCTATTTTAATTCATTTCTTAATTTTATCTCCTTAGAAAAAACCAATCTACACTATCAGAAAATATTTACTCGCTATGTATAAGTGTGGTGTTGTCATTTTCTAATCGAATAAATAAAATAAAGATAGATTGATTTTTTTTCTAGAGAGAAAAAATGAGAAATGAGTTAAAATATAATATTATGATAAAAATCAATTAAAATAAAATTTAGAGTGATATTTTATCAAAACCACAGTTTAAGGTGAGAAATAATCAAAAACTAAACTTATCGATGGCAAATTATCAATTTTCTCGCTCAAACGTCGTCATGGCGGCAGGGCCTCGAATTCTTATCAGGCCGACCGCTGATCGGATGTGCCGGTGGTGCTCGTGGAGATGGGCCTCCACCTCTGCTCCGCACACAGCCGTACTTGTCCTTCGAGCACCCTCCCGACGGACCCCTCGCCGTTTCCGGGGGGATGGAGGCGGCCGCCGACGAGGAGCAGCGGGAGGGGATCTCCGCCCAGTCGCCGCCGTCCTCCGCCTCGTCCCTTCCCAAGTTCCCGCCCTCCCTAGGGTCTCCTTCTCCCACTTTTGGTGTTCAGTTTGTGCGCGCCTGCGCATGTGGATGTTATGTGAAGCTGACCATTCTTCTCCTTGCTGCTGTCCGGATGTATAGGGGCAATCGCAGGTGGAGATGGAGCTGCGCGTGCTTCAGGCTCTCGAGTTCTACCCGCCGTCCATGCTAAAAGGTTAAATGCTTGGCCGTGCACTTCCCTCAGCGTCCAATGTGATTATGAATGCTTTGTAGATTGAACTTTTGTTTGCTGACATGATGATTTAGAGAGAGAGAGACAGAGAGAACTCTGTATCACTATATGACTTTGAAGGTTGGCTCGTCTGTTTAGAAACCACAATAACGCATTTAATGCAGTTGAGACTAGAGAGTATCTGCAGGAACCATGATTAACTGAATAACTAGTTTTCGAATCATGGCTGCGGAGTTAACTAATTCTAACAGTTTGGAGACGATCTGGGCTATGATAGTAACATCAAAACGAGGCAAATAATGAATGAACATCTTGGTACTCTATGGTGTCCATTCTCGCGTCTAAACTTATTACACGATTGGGTTTCACTGCTTCAAGTTCATTCATGCACACTGCCATGCCCTTAAAGATCTCCATTTTTTTTCAGAATGTTACTGTTTAATGAATAATTTATTCATTTATCTAGTAAGTTGAATAGTTGATGTAGAATATCAGGAGTTAAAATTCGAAATTCAACTAAAGTAGGCAGAGTTAGTTCCCTGTTCAAATGTTATAAGAGGCAGGACTTGTACACCAATTCATGAAAGTAGTAACGAAGTTGTATTTATCTAGAAATTACTAATAATTTCTGGTGCGGCTAGGGCTGACATAATTAGGCTTTGTAAGTCATATTGCTCTTAAAATACACTTGATTCCACTCTTCCATTGATAAACACAATTTTTAATGTATCTCTCTTGTTATTGTCACCCCACAACTTGGTAGTATCAGCAAAACCATCTACCGTTCTAGGTAACAAAACTTGAACAGTTGACCAATTAGAAATTTATGATACATATTACATAATAATGATTTTCCATGCTGTCTTTTTGTTGTGGCTTGTATCTAGCTTCCACACCATTATAGTGGGACAATATGGTCCACATTTTAGGAATTCCTATATTTAGGATATCTTATTTCACTAGGTGGCAGGGTAAATTAGCAATAGATCTTAAAATGAAATAGAATAAGTAGGCTAGATAACTAAGTAAACTCAAAAGATTAATTTTGCTGGGGGACAAACCATGGTCTTGCATAGTTGCAGTTATACTGTTCATTGTTACAGGAATTTTTTGGCGCCAAGTGCATGCAATATATGCACCTTGCAATATCTGATATTCTGTCGCATCTAATCTTTTATGAACTCAGTAGATCTTTGTTAGATTTCGTGGGGTTTTAGTTTAAAGGGATGATCAATCTTTATTTCAATATTTACATTGCTCTGAGTTATGGATCTGGCAATTTTGACTAAAATGGTTATCTTTTGTGAACCTCGCTGCAGATAGCTTTGTTGAGTCTTCTGAGTTGTGAAGGATCAAGGATGTCTCTCTTTGTTGCTCTTATACACTAAATCTGCTGTACTTATTTGTAGGCATTCATCGCCACTTTGTTGTTCTCTATGCTCTCATGGAATACTTGGAGAAAAGGTGACTAGGTGTTTTGTTTAATTTCCGCTTCAATGAAATTTGGATCTGTGCTGACTGTCTTTAAATTCCTCCAGTCTTATTAGACAATTCTCTGCTGATGAAGTTTTGCAACTACTGCACCGATTCTTCAACCTAGAAAAGCTGGTAATTTGAAAGCTTTTCCTTACCTGAAAGCTTTTTTAACAAGGAAGAATGCTAGTGCAGGGAGCATCCTTGTTAATTAATTTCGCAAAGGTAATCACGAGGTGCCATGGCTTGTCGCCCAAATGTCCAGTGAAATCTTATATGCTGTGTTGTTTTCACCTACACATGGATCATAATTCGCTTCCTCCGCATTGCAGGTATTATGAATTTCAGCTGTTCCCAATGACCCCCCCTAGTTTCGTAGACATTTATTAGTGGCAAACGCTTTGAACTGAAGAAATGAACCCATTCCCTCGTCTGTGTCTGTGTTAGTGCTTGCTGACTTGTACAGATGATGGCTCTAGGATATGCAGTCAATGGTACCGGATTCCAGTACCGGTTAACTTGTGTTATTCTGCTCTACCCATTTCTTTCCAACTTAGGCTCCAATTCAGCTTATTAAAATAAGTTAGGTTGGAATATTTTATTAGATTATTATAATATGCATTCTATATTATAGTAACTGATCTGTTTGTTTCAGTTTACGAAAATAAGTTAGATTATTACAATCTCAAAATCACACCGATCTGTATGCACGATGATACCGTCACATATGGGAACAGGATCAGATGAGCCATTCAAGAGACAAAATGACAGATAATGACTAGGATGAGGGTCATTTTCGTTCCTTTTCTCTCCACCTTTTGCTTTCAGCTTATGCTCTTTTGTGAATGCAAATTTAGAGAACGTTAATATCAGTTTACAGTAAAATATTTGCAGAATTCAAATTAGTGCTCAAATGAGATATGGGTTATCATGTGTTAATTGCATTGTAATATTGAACATGTTCATCATATACAATTACAACTGCTATTGCTATTGCAATTTACTGTAAACTGACTTACTGAGATTAACGCAGGGGTGTAGCAGGTGATCACTGCGAGGAAGATAGAACTGACAAATGGGGTCCACTCGCCAGCGAGAGAGATCTAAAACTGTCTGTCTTTTAAGTGTTTTATCCTTGAGTTGTAATAAGTTTACTGTACATTTTATGGCTGTGTTTATCTAAATAATTTGAGTAGTATTCACTGGAAAATACAATAAGTTAAAAATCAGTAAATTTTGGGTATTACAACCTATAACTACAGATAAAATTGCTTTTCCTACTAACGGCTAATTACATCCCTACAAGTAGTTTGTCTTTTTAAAGTTGATTATTAGACTATTAGTTAGGTTAACCAAACCAACCGCAGTTAGCCGCGGCTGTTGGATGGTGTTGATAGAACATAAAACCATGGTTTAGCTAACATTTTTATTTATTTAGGGATGATAATGGTTACCTGAAATCCGAAATTCTATAGTTTTTTCTTCTTTTTAAGATATTGATATAGTTTAAACTTAGTATATTAATGAATAAAAAGATATATCCATCAAATATAGATTATATGTATAGTGTCTAAGGCTGTGTTATCTAGAACTAAAGTTTAGTTTATGGACTATACTTTAGTCTATATATTATTGGTTTCATAGACTAAAATTCATAAATAAAGTTTAATAAAGACTTTTTTATCTCTAGAGCTCTCTGTTTTGGCATCATTTCTTTGGGTTGGAGTGTCTTTTGTACTGTTTAGTCTCATTTAGTCTACTTATTTATTTGGGTTAGGGTGTCTTTTGTACTGTTTAGTCCGGTTTAGTTCATTCTTTGGATCAGTTTTAGTCGACCTGTTTGACACTTGAGGGACTAAAAATACCATAAAACTGAAAACTAAAGTTTTAAAGTTTAGTCCTAAAGAACTATTCCTCAGGAATCAAACAAGTTCTAAAACCAATAAAAATATGTACATAATAATATACCCCTTATAATTTAACCTACACAAAATCTATGCGTACACACAACGTGACAATACTACAATAGCCTGATGGTGGCCCACTCGTCAGCGACGAAACCGCGGCGCCGCGACGTGCGAGACAGTTCGCTGATGCCCCGCACATGCGCCGCGCTCACTTCGTCTCCAACAAACCGCATCCGCTTTCCCCTCGTCCCTCTCCATCCTCTCCCGGTGCGATCCCGCCGCCGCCGCTCTATCCTGCCTGCTGCCCCCTTGCCGATCTGATCCGGTCGCCTTCTCCGCCCAGGAACCCACACCACCAGATCACGCGGAAATGTCTCGCCAACACTACCACCATCACGAACCGCCTCCGCCCGCCTGCTGCTCCTGCTGCTGCGGCTGCGGCAGCGCCTGCTCCGCGCCGGCCAGCTTCTACTACCCCGCGCCGCCCCCGCCTAGCTCCGGGTCTGACCACCTTCTCCACGCCATCGCGGCCCACCTCCTCGGCTCCGCGCCCCCACATCAGGCTCCGCCGCAGCCCCAGCCCCAGGCTCAGGCGCCGCCAGCGCCTCCCCCCGCCGCTGCGCACCACGCGTATCCCTACCCCTACCAGTACCAGTACCAGCAGCCCAAACCCCAGCCGCAGCCGCAGGCCAACCCGTCCGACCACGGCCACCTCCTGCTCCACTCGCTCCTGCGCCGCGTGGCCGCGCTCGAGTCCACCATCCCGCACTGCTTCCCTTCCGCTCCAGTGCCGCCGCCGCGGGCAAACCATCGTCGGCACCGCGTGGCCACACACCAGGACGAGGGGGAAGATGATGGGGAGGAGGATGCACCGCCCTCGCCGCCACGCCGTGCGCGCCCTACGTCACCTGCGAGGGAGCGCGCGGCGCGAATAATCCAGGCGCACTTCCGCCGCTTCCTGGCACGGCGCTCCCGCACGCTGCGCCAGCTGAATGAGCTCGCGGTCCTCCGGTCCAAAGCCGCCGCGCTGAGGAGGTCCCTCTCTGGCCGCCGCGGTACAGGCGACCCCGCCTCCCTTACCGAGGCCGTCAAGGGCCTCGTCTTCCATCTCCACGCCATCCAGGTGATGCAAACCGTACCGTGATCTTGTGCGATTCCGTCACCATTCCATTGGAATCGAATTCTGATTTTGGGTTTGGGATTAGGGCGGGGATCCGATGATCCAGGAGGGAAAGCGTGCCATCAGCGGGGAACTTTCCCAGATCATGGAGTTCATTGACAAGGTGCTGGTCAAAGATCATAAGAAGATGGCAACTACTGGCGTATTGGACTCTAGCAGCTGCCATGAAAGTTGCAATGGTGCATTTGCTGGTAATACCCCGGCAATGAACAAGAAGGTGAGTTTCTGTAGTAATGGTAAAGGTCGCGAGCTGCGTGATGATGCAGAGCATGGTAGTGATGCTGAGGAGAGCTCTGAGACTTCGAGCTCTGGTGAAGCTGATGAGAGAAAGGGGACATGCAGCAAAAGGAGTGCTAATGGTAAGCCCGGGCTTGCGGCTCCATTGCCTGTGTACATGGAGTCGAGGAGGATCGACGGAGAAAGGAGATAACTTGTGGCTTGCATCCTTCGTTGCAACCTCATGTTTAGAATCCTGTTGATTGTCATGGTGTTTTTACATTTCTACTTGTCTTTTTTTGCACTGACATTTCCTGAGAAAAGGTTGGAACTTTTCAGATGGTAGAGTTCTTGCTTCATCTATGCTCAAATTATCTGTTCGTCGCTGGGTTGTACAATTGCACTGTTAGCCTTAGGGATTGACTGTTCTAGCTTGGATCATTTTGTCTACTAAGATGTCCTGCTTCATGTGCGATCTTTTGGATAAGTCTTTGTGCTGTCAATCATGCCCATTGAACTGATTAATTGAAATTCCATGTGGAAACAGTCTACTACGGAGAGAGATAGGAGAACCTGCTTTAGGACGGGAGATAGGAGAAGGGGGAAAATCATGGCGATCGCCTCGGATCGAGGCTCTGTGGTCCTCGTCCCGCCTTGGTCGCAGGATGGGGGTGGTGACGGCGTTGGGCCGGGTAGGGATTCGATGGAGGCTTCTTCGTCCTATGGGCCTGGTTTGGAATTGCAGCCCAGAGGGATCGGTGCTGTTGGGGATATGGAGTTTGGGCCGGTTTGCTCCTTGGGTGAGGGTTTCGGTCTCGCAGATATATGTAGCCACTCGTGGCACCCAGCGCCGTCTTCGTGGCTGTGGTTTCCGCGTGGAGTCGCTCTCTCGGAGGATGCCATCGGGCTAGGGTTTGCGGCTTCCCAGGAAGACATTCGTCGTTTTGGCGCCGCGGCGCGAAGGATTCATCGCTTGGCTCCCAGGTTCGTAGATTCGCGGTCGTTTTCTGAGGTTGTTGCTGCTGCTCCCATGGATCAGAAGGGTTTTGAGGGTAAAGCTGGCGTCGCTCGCCGGGTGGAGGATAAAGGGGGGCAGCAGGGGGAGAAGGTGTTCGGGCAAGGTTTTGACGGGGCTGCAAAGGGAGGTCAGAAGAGGGGGTGGGAGGGGTGGTCTGGTGATGGTGGTCGGAAGTCTGATAGAAGCTTCGTTTGGCAACGTGAAGGAGGGTTCGGGCAGGGTCAGCCTCGGAGGGAGTTCAGAGGTTCCAGGGAGAACAAATCTGAAGAGATGACGTGTTTTAATTGTGGGATTTTTGGGCATCATCAAGCAAATTGTCAGAATCCTACTTTATGTTTTGCTTGCAAGAGGCCGGGTCATATTTCCACCAACTGTCCAGGTTTGGATGATAAAGGGGTTGTGAAAATTGTGCCGTCATTGGAGCTTTGTGGATATGGGTTGCCTAATCAGGCTTTTCATCATGTTGAAATTTTGGTTGAACCTAAGCATGTTGATCCAGTGGCGGTGACGGGGATCTTAACGGTGGAAGAGGGTATGTGTTCTGAAGCTAAGATTCTGATTGAGCTGCAGCATCTATATGAAATTAAGTGGGATTGGAATGTGGTGCAAATTGATAAGGAGCAATTCTTGGTTAATTTCCCTTCCAAAGAAACAAGGAGAGAGCTGGCTAGACTTAAGTCATTTGATTTTCAGAAGTTCATGATTAAAGCTAACATCAGGGAGTATGAGAAGGCAACTGAAGCTTTTGCTGAATTACAGTCTGTTTGGGTCAAGGTTTTTGGAATACCTCAGCTAGCCAGGGAGGCTTGTCATGTTAAATGTATTGCTAAGCTTGTGGGAAAGCCTGTGGAAGTTGATTCTAGCAGTTTGCTTCATGTTGGCCCTGTGAGAGTGAAAGTGGCGTGTCGGGATCCGTGGCAGATTGGGGGTGTCTCAGATGTGTTCATAAATCTGAAAGGTTATAAGATCAGGTGGGTTCCTGAGTTGGAGGGGATGGGAAAGGACAAAAAGTGGCCTCATGATTCCAAGGTTTTTTTGGGGGAACAGAAAGAGTTTGGTCCTGATGTTGGGGATGATGTAAGGGATGAGAGTAAGAAAAATTCTTCAGGTTCAACTGCTGATAAGAATATGGATGTGGATGATCAACAGGATAGGCAGCAAGATGATGAGGGTTTTGATGGTGATTCTGATGGGGTATCAGATGATGATGCATTATCTAAAATACCTGTTTGTTACTTTAATCCGAAGAATGGAGGAGGGGATGCAATGACTGAACCTGAGAGTGCGAACTCTATGGGGGAATTGCCTGTTCTCTCTCTTGTTTGTGTGGGGGGCTCGGATGGATGTGGATATAAGGAGGAGGGCTTGGGTGGGAGTCATAAAGAGGTGTTGGAGGGTGTGGACACTAACAAAACAGTCATACAGGAAGAAATCACTGAGCAAGGTTTGGGCGGGGAAGTGATTCATTCTGATGAGAATGTGGGAGTGGATACAGTTGATATGGGGAAAAAGCTGAGGGGTACAGGTAGAGGGCTGAAGAAGAAACGTCCCCCTGTTGCTGTGAGGCAGAGCGCAAGGATAAGAAGAGATGGTGTTCCCATCTCAGTCAAAGCTCAGCAAAGGGCTGACCAAAAAAATGACATATCAGGTATTTCTAGATTTACCGTTTTACAAAAAGCTGAAATGGGGGTTTTAAAACAGATTGTTATTGATGCTGGGATTGTGTTAGGGGGTTCTGAATGTGCTGTGGAAGAGTGCATTTCTCTCCTTAAAGCTAAGGAATTAGCTCAAGCTCAATTGTGCATGGCTAAGGTTAGACACAAGGAAGATAGTAAGAAAATAGAGGAATCGGAGAGGATTGGGAAGGGTAGTACTGAGGATGTAGAGGTTAACAGGGAGGTTGGGAGTGAGCCTAATGGGAGCAAGGGGGTGATGGATCATATTGATAATGAAAGCTGTATTTTGGAATGTTAGAGGTTTGGGTAATGGAGGTAGGAGGAGACAACTAGCTGAACTCATTGCTAATTATCATGTGGATCTTGTTTGTCTTCAAGAGACGATTAGGGTTTGTTTCACGTCTAGAGAGCTGAATAGTTTTTGTGCGAGGAGAAATTTTTTTTGGCTCACTAAGCCTGCTGTTGGTCATTCTGGGGGTTTGCTGATGGGGGTGAATATTGATTTGTTTGATGTTGTTAGTACTGATCAGGGTCAGTTTTTTATCAGTATGGTTCTTAAGGCTAAGCTTGGTGATGATATTTGGGAGTTGGTGAATGTTTATGGTCCTGTTATGAATGAGTTTAAGTCTAGTTTTTTGGCTGAGTTGAATAGTAAAATGGTGTCTATTAACCATCCTGTTGTTGTTGGGGGGGATTTTAATCTCATCAGGTCTCGTGGGGAGAAATCCAAAGGGGTTGTGAACTGGACTTGGGTGGATGCTTTTAATGAGTTTATTAATGATAATGTCTTAGGGGAACTTCCTACATCGGGTGGGAAATTCACTTGGTCTAATAGGCAAGTTAGTCCTACTAGGGAAGTCCTGGATAGGGTTTTGGTTACTAACAACTGGGTTAATCTGTTTCCTCTTGCTTCAGTGGTTGTTCTTCCTGGTATTGGTTCTGATCATTGTCCTCTCCTTGTTGATCTTGATAAAAAAGTGTGTGGTGTAAGACAGAATTTTAAATTCGAGAATACTTGGTTGAGGATGGATGATTTCAGAGAGTGGGTGATTTCTAAGTGGCCTCAAAGGGGTCATGAGAGGATTTTGGACTTCTGGAAAAAACAGGGTAATATTCTTAGAAGAATTATGAGGGGTTGGGGAGGTAATCTGAGAAGAAGTCAATCTGTGCAAAAGGAGGGGATTATGCATGAGATTAAGGTTTTAGATGATAAAGCTGGCTTGGCTGATTTGAGTCATGCGGAGTGGGAAGAGAGGTATTCTTTAGATAGGATTTTGGGGGAGATTTATCAAGTTGAAGCGGAGTATTGGTGCAAACGCAGTGGTCAACAGTGGCTGTTGGAGGGAGATGCCAATACCAGCTATTTTCATAGAGTGGCTACTTGTAGGAAAAAAAAAACTAGTATAGTTTTTCTTGAAAGTGATGGTGTTACCATCACTGATCCTGTTGGGTTAAAAGATCACATTTATGAGTTTTACAAAAAGTTGTTTGGGTCCGAAGGGAGGATGAATGGTCATTTGAGTGAAGATTTTTGGGGCAATGGGGATAGAGTTACTGGTCCTGATAATCAGAAGATGATCAGTCCTTTTACTGTGGGAGAGCTTGATGCTGCCATTAAGAGTATGAAGAAAAATACTGCTCCTGGTCCGGATGGTTTTTCTATCAACTTCTTTCAATCTTTTTGGGATATCTTTAGACCTCAATTCAAAGAAATGTTGGATGATTTTCATAAGGGGGTTCTAGATATTAGCAGAATCAATTTTGGGGAGATTGTGCTGCTACCTAAAATTCAGGATGCTTGTTCTATTTCTCAGTTCAGGCCCATTTGTCTCTTGAATGTGTGTTTTAAAATTATCACCAGGGTGTTGGCTGGGCGTTTTAATCAGGTGATTCCAAAATATATAGATGGTGCCCAGTTTGCTTTTCTCCCTGGTAGATATATCCTTGAGGGAGTGGTTAGTTTGCATGAAATTCTTCATGAAGTCAAAGTTAAGAAGCATAAGGGGGTGGTTCTGAAGCTCGATTTTGAAAAGGCTTATGACAGAGTTAACTGGGATTTTCTCTTTGAGGTGCTTAGAAAAAAGGGTTTCCATAATACTTGGGTCGAGTGGGTTAAAAAAGTTGTGATGGGGGGAAGGGTTGCGATTAACATTAATGGCTCAATTGGGGGTTTTTTTAAAACGTATAGAGGGGTCCGGCAAGGGGATCCCCTTTCCCCTGCTTTGTTCAATGTGGTGGTGGATGCGTTGGCTGAGATTCTGAATAAGGCTAAGAGGAGTGGTCATTTGGAGGGTTTAGTGCCTCACCTCAGGCACGGTGGGGTGACTCATTTGCAGTATGCAGACGATACTGTGCTCCTTTTTGGTTTTGATGAAAGAAATTTTGTCACAGTAAAATTGTTGTTGTTTTGTTTCGAGGCGTTATCTGGAATGAAGATTAATTATCATAAAAGTGAGATATATGCTTTGGGGGTTTCTGATGTTGAGGCGCAGAGGGTGGCGGATGTGTTTAATTGTAATTTGGGTTCCTTCCCTGTCACTTACCTAGGTCTCCCTATCAACCATTCTAAACCCTCTGTTGCGGATTTGGGGGGCTTGTTGCATAAGGTGGAGAAAAAACTTTCTACGTGGAAGTGTGGTCATCTTTCGTATGGGGGGAGGATGGTCCTTATTAATTCTTGCTTGAACAGCATTCCTCTATATTGTATGAGTATGTTTATGCTCCCGGAGTCTGTCCACGCGCAATTGGATAGGGCTCGGAGCAGATTCTTTTGGGAAGGTTTGCAAGCGAAACGAAAGTATCACATGATTAATTGGAAAACATTATGCTTGCCAAAAAACAGTGGGGGTTTAGGTTTCTTAGACACTAGGTGCATGAATATTGCTCTTCTTGGGAAGTGGGTTGTTAACATCTTGAATGAGAGTGAGGGTTTGTGTTATGATCTGTTTAGAAAAAAATATAAACTGGATGAGATGCCTTTTGGGAACAATGAGGTGAGGGGATCGGGGTTTTGGAACTCCATTCAGAAAATTAAATCTTGTGTTATGATGAATTGTGAGTTTCAGATTGGGAATGGTCGGAATACTAGATTTTGGGAGGATTTCTGGACAGGTGACATGTCTTTGAGAACTCAGTTTTTTGGGTTGTACAAAATTAGTGAAAACCATAAAGTTGATGTTGAGGGTGTGTTCAAGGAAGGTTACTCTTTACAGTTTCGTAGATCTTTCTTCGATGATGAGATTGTATGGTGGAATGAGCTTATGGTTGTTTGTGATGGGGTTGTTCTGGATAACGGTAGTGATAGAGTTAAGTGGCTTTTAGATAAAAAAGGTTTTTCTTCCAAATCTTTTTATCGCTGGCTTGTGGATAGGGGTGTCAGAGAGGAGAGATTCAGTCGTGTCTGGAAAATTGTTGCTCCTCTCAAAGTTAAAATTTTTCTGTGGCTTGTTCTTCGTGGTAAGATTCAGGTAAAGGATCAATTGGTGAAAAAGCATTGGTTGGGTGATCCAAGGTGTGTTTGGTGTGATGAAGTGGAGACAGTTGAACATTTGATGTTTTTGTGCCCCTTCTCAAAGTTTATCTGGTGTTTCATTAGCGATTCTCTGAGTTTGCCGGGCGTTTTGTCTAGCAGTACTCAGATCTTTGAAGTTCATACATGGATTATGAGTAATCAAAAAAAAAATATGTACTTGGGGGTTGTAGCTGCTGCAGTTTGGACCATATGGCTTGTTCGAAATGAACGCGTTTTCAATAATAAGTTCCCGGTGAGTGTCTGTGCGGTCATATATAAATTTGTTAATTTTGTTTTTCAGTGGAAGAAGATGGCTCGGGGTCGGTGCTTGGAGGAGGCCGAAACGTGTTGTGCATTGCTCCATGCAGCCGCCGCCAGGTTCCAAAGGGAGGTTGTTCCAGGAAGAGTTTGAAGGTGGCAAAGTGATGGATGGTGCTTTATCTTTCAGTGTTTTGTGTTCGTAAAGACAGTTTGCTGGATGGGGGTTGACGGTTGGGACTGTTTCGGGGTTGGTAGATGTTTTGCGTATTCAGCTGTGTTCTGTGGCGGCTGGTTTGTTGTCGGGGTTTTTGGGGGGTTTCCTGCTTTTGGATAGTTGTTTATGCATCTATATGTCGTTTGTAAGTTGTGCTGGACAAGAACCGTATGTCCGGTTGTGACTTCTTCGCTGCTTTCAAATAAAGCAGGACATACCTTGTGGGTATGTCTGTTCTTCAAAAAAAAATTGAAATTCCATGTTCCACCATCTGAACTTCTGATGTTGTCAGCACTGACCGAACAAATTCACTCCTTAATACCTTCACTAAGATTCTATCTTTGTTCTCTGGCTAACTCATGTTAATTATCATCCTGGTTGGTTTGGTTGCATTTATTCTTCTTGCTTATAATTGTTCCCCAGAAGTTGAGCAAGTTCATCCGTTGAACTCTTCAGCATTGTTGGTTTTGTTCATTCTTTCTCTATCTGTGTGGTGACTGAAACCAGACTTCTCAATCCAGAATCCTAGATATTAAGTGAATCTCAATTGGGGCTTGCTAGAGTCTTATATTGTTTTGGTTTAAATGCAAATTTCAGCATAGGTTACGTGGGGACCTGACAGAAAATCTTGAACAGTGGCTGTGAACAAAAAGTTTTCAATCTTGTGAGGCTGTGATAGTAAAACCACCAAAAAAGATTGCTCCTTTCTTGTGGCCGACCTGTGAGTGCTGGTTAATGAGCTTGTTATGCTCATTTTCTATACAGGGCTGGATCATGTTAGCAGGACCAGGAAAAGAACAGCTCAACTGCAGGATTAGTCGCTGACTCTACGTCAGTCAGGCCTTCCCAATTTGCAAGTCTAATGTCCCTACTGCAGCGGTGTACACGATGGTTGGTGAAAAAATGAATGAAACCAACCTCAGTGGGGTGCACCTGTACCTCAGCAGACCCCTGCTGTCTATCATCCCACACTTACGGAGATGATGACAAAACAAAACCAACTAATCGCCACACTGCTTACCCAGATGCAACAACTACAAAAGCAGATGCAAGAGCAGCAGGCACAGTTGTTCCGTCTCCAGCAACACCAACACGAGCTCTCCCTTCAACTAATCTACGGGGACTTCGCCAACTTTCAAAGATTGGTGAACAAAGCAACTATAACAGAAACCAGTGTGATTCCAACCCCTGCCAAGCCACAAACCACCCCCGGAGGGCCAGGCACAGACATCCCACCCCAAGCACCGCCAGCCAGAAGAACTCCAGCACAAGCCACCGGATACAAGAGGGACAGGAACGGCAAGCCGATAGTGTGCTACAACTGTCGCCAAGGAGGCCACTACGCCAACCAGTGCTCCTACCCCAAGCGGGTACCATCCTCCATCCCAAATCCAGAGAAACAGACTCTAGATCACCACAAAGAGAAACCAGATACAACCGAAGACACTCCCAATTTGGTCTCAACCAACCCAGATCCGGAGATCGCTTTGCCAACTTCTGATGTAACTCCTTCTCCTAACCCAGAGCACCCGTAGAACTCAGTCCCTTAATTTTCCCGAGGTTCGCTTCGAATCTCGAGGACGAGATTCTCTGTAAGGGGGATAGGATTGTAACAGCCCCAAAATTAAAAGGGAATAAAATAAAAGAAATATAATAAAAAAAAAGAATTTCTGAATTTTGTTATTAATAAAACACCTAAAAGAGCCCTATTAAAGCCAAACAGAGACAAATATTCAAAATTTGGACTTGAAAATTTTATGGGATAAACTAGAAGCCAAGAAATATTTTTGAGAATTTTTACAAAATTTTATCAACAGTGCTTCAAGCCTTAAATCAATAAACCAATTTCTGGAATTAATTTAAATCGAAAAAGGATTTAAATTGTTAGTGGGCCGCCTCCCTCCTTTCTGCTTTAGCCCAGCCCAGCCCACCGCCTGAGTCACCGACGCATGGGACCCGCCTGTCGGCGCCGCCCCCTTCTCTTCTCTCCCGCGCCTCGACCGGCCCCACCTGGCAGCCGCACCCCGCGCCCCGGCCTCTTCCATCGATGGCCCACTCGTCAGCACCGAAGCCCTCTCCCTCTCGCTGCCAGCTGGTCCCGCTTGACAGCCCTCTCTCACGCCCGCCGACTGACAGGTGGCCCCCACCTGTCAGTTCCGTCTTCTCCAAATGGAAGGGGATCCCTCCCTTCCATCCCGACGGCCCCCCTTGCCAAACCGCCGCCAGCAGCCACCAACCGCCAGACCGAGCCCGAGACCCCCTTCCCTATTCGCCGGCGATCCCATTCCGCTTAAAAGCAATGCGGTTCCGGCACATTTGGAAGGATGCCGTGCGGATGGAAACCTCGCCGGCGCCAATTTTGGAAACCTTCGGGTTTCCTCGGTTCACCTTCCAAATCCACACCGCCGGCGATCCTATATAAACTCTGGCCTTCACCGCAGCTCAGGCCACCCACAATTAGCCTAGCCACGCCTTCCCGAGCCGCCCCCTTCGGTTTTTAGCTCTTTTTCCCGACTACAACTCCGGCAGGCCCTCGCCGGCGCTCCAAGCCAACACCGCCCTCGCCGCCGCCCCCGTCAGGACCACCATCACGCCCTCTGACTCGGCCCCACCTCCGTTGGACCGAAGCACTACCGGAACTCGCCGTCGCCATTGGACCCGAGAACCTCGCCGCCCGCTCTCCTCGCCGGGTCGCCGCCGGTCACCTTTCTCCACCGGCTCCGGTACGGTCGTGACCCCCTTCCCCTCCTCTTTCCATTTTTGTCAACCCCGAGGGCATTGGGCCGCCGCACGCCATCGCCGGAGCTCACCGCCGCTCGGCCGGAGTTGGGGACGAAGCCTCCTGGCTCCCCCGTGCCGCCGCCGTGCCGGATCAAATTGTGGCCGTCGGATGCCACGCGGACGGCTGCGATTAAGACCTGAGATCGAGGGCCCGGATGGCTTTGACCTGGGTTGACCGGTATCGGTCAATCCGAGCCCTCCAATCTCACTTAACCACCCCGCATCGCATCCAACCGTTAGATCTGGATCGGACGGTCCAGATCTGGCCGGTCCAGCGCACAGTGCGCAGGTCCATGGTGGACCTGGCTCACCGTGGACCCGCAGCTGTTTTCAGGATTAAAAATAATTCAGAAAAATTGTTTAAACTTTAAAAATTCATATCTTGCTCAATTCAACTCCAAAATTCACCATTTTAATTCTGGAAAATTTGTATCTTTATCCTCCACACTTTTATGCAATAAAAACAATATGTTTATTTGGCACATAATAATCTTATTAAATAGTAAAGAAAAATCCCCTTTAGAAATTAATTAATATTTCAATAAAATAAATCAGATAAACCCTTAACAATTTATAAAATAATATCAGAAGATATAATGGCTCTATTTCACTGTTGTTAATACAATAAAAATGGAATAACCATTTTGTCCATGACATTTTATTAAATTACATTTCTAAGTCCCCTTTAGGATTTAAATCATATTACATTTAAAATAATCCAGAAAAATCCTTAAGTATATATATATTAATTTCTGGGGACACAATGACTCCCTTACACTGTTGATAAGCCAATCAAAATATAATGATTCATTTTGCCCATTTCATTTTATTGAATAACATTTTCAAGGCCCTTTAAAATAAATGATTAACTCATATGATAAAAATGCAACCCTTTACAAAAATATCATGAATACTTATTCAATAAATTCAGAGGACTTAAAGAATTTATTCCACTGTTTTAATACAACAAAAATAAACATGTTCACTATGCCCACTTTAATCTATTAACTAATATTGCAAAGGCCCTTTTAGGACATTTTATTAAGGCATTTAGGAAAAAGTCAACCCTTTATGAAACTATCCTAAAACTTATATAACAAACTTCAGAAGATCTAAATAACCTAATGTCACTATATTAATGCCATAAAAACGTTAAGGTCATTTTATAACTTTTTACTTCAACTTTAAAAGGGGATAAATAAAACCCCCTTAGGAAGAATAATTATATCAAGCTATAAAAATTAAGGAATCTCATTAAAAATTAATCTTAAATGTTTAAGTAACAAAACCCTAAAAGTTAAGACTCTATCTCCTTTACTTAATCCAACATAAACATGTATGTTAGTATGGTTGTTTGTTTTGGATTGTTTATTGAATGTTTTATTTACTTTTCCGTATCGAGAAGACTACTACGACGTCGTCGAAGATCCGGAGTTCTATCCCGAGGTTCCACCTTCACCCTTTGCAGATCAAGGCAAGTCATCGACCATCTCTGTGGAAACAGTTGATCATATTTGAGCCCATGTTTTAATAACTTATCGCTATAACCCATAGGTTAAATATTGCATTAGTCAAATACTCAAGCCTTACACTTATATTTATTAGATCCCCGTCCTTGTGTGCAAACCCAAGCCATGCTTATTGAGCCTTAACTCCTTGTCACTCTACTATAAATATATTAGCTAGTGCCCAATGTACCGGCACACCTGCTATAGGTTAAAAAGAACGAGTCGTAGATAGCTGGATTTCTGTATATGAATTTCCCTGTTATTCTCGTCTCTGGACTCTGTTGGAGTTGGCTAGGTTATAAGTATGGTGGGTTCCGGGTGCAAGCTCGGGCACTGGTTTGTCGCACCCGGGGCACTATAAGGACCGGTCTGCGGGATCTGTTGCAAAGCACTTCCGTACCAACCACAAGTCTAATGGGTAAGTCCTAACTGGAAGTGTGGAACTCTTCGGCTCTATGCACCATAGTGGAGGGGTACAAGGGGCTAGCCTGCGGGCGACTTGTACCAAAGAAGGCTCAAAGGGGGGTATGGTGAGCACTCGACGCGTCGAGACACGATACGAAACCCATAAGAGGGTGTTGTGGAGTCGGAGGGAACCATATGGAAGGTTTTGGCACGAGTTCCCGTGAAATGGGTCATCTCGTTACACTTCGGTGTAGGTGATGAGTGCGTGCCTTGTGGGTACAGTGGTACATCTCTGATCAGAGTAATTTAATCTTTTCGAAAAGCCGAGCCCACGGTCAAGGGCGGGTTGTGTGACTACTCGCAGTTAGTTTACAATTGTGTGAATGTTCGGATTATTCATGGCACGTAAGGACTGTTGAGCGAGGTGGGGTGACTGTACCCCTCGAGTTAGAAGATGATGATACACATGCACATGTTTACTTTTCCGTACTAATAAATTGCTCTCATTTAAAGCTTTACAATTATGCTGCTTCCGCAAAATTAGCCACTATCTCCCTTGTTAGTACCTTGCATTATATTTGCATTCGGTGGCTTGCTGAGCACATCAGTACTCACCCCGTTGACTTACAACATCAGAGCCCGTCTACTACGAGGAGGATGAAGGTCTGGAGTAGCGACCCAGTCAAGGCGAGACTGGAAGGAGGCGTTCATCTAGGACCCTTGTTTTATTAGTTTCTCTTCGTCTTTATTCACTTTTGTATTAATGCGGTCTACGAACCGTGAATGATTGCCGTATTGTACGTGGTCGCATGATGAACGTCTTGTTTTATTGATTTTCTATGGAATTTCAATAAAGTCCTGATTTATTAAATCGGGGCGCGACAAGATGGTATCAGAGCCGACTTGACTGTAGGAAGCCAAACAGACCTGACCTTAGGACTTATATATATTCACTATATTTTGCAAAAATATTACTTATCCTCTCATCTTCTGAGATTTTCACAAAAATATTCTCTCTTTTGTAGATGCCGGTTCATACCATGAGCGGGACTCTTCGTGATGAGGCCGGATTCATCCGCGAGCTTCGCGTGCTCGTCGACTTCTTGGGGTTTCCCCATGAGCCTGCGTTCCACGGGATCTTTCCCGATGCGAACGAGAGCTACTGCGAGGTCACGGTTGTGATCCGCCCCTCCTCCACGCAGCCACCCTTCTACACCCATGGAGTCGGAGGACCTTCCTTCGTGGTGGCCAGCCAGCGAGCCGCTCTTCAGTCCCTCGCCGAGCTTCGACTGGTCTACGACTGCCACCTTCGCGACACCATCTACCGCTTCATGCCCATGCGTACACCCGGGAGTCACCGCAGCATCTACATCAACTCCCTCCCTCAGGACAACTCCGCCATCGCCCGCACCATAAGACTCTTGGAGGCTATGGACAACCTTCACACGGAGGCCGTCCTCGACGCAGATAGTCAGCACGACACCATCGACTTCTACCGCCACACTTCGGAGAACCTGACCCGCGAGAATGCAGAGCTCCGTCGACAGCTTCAGCAGAACCCCCAGTTGACCCTCGAGGTAGAGGAATTGAGGCGCCAGAACGAGCTTCTACGTCAGGGCGCCATGGTCAACACCCAGCTCCGCCAGCAGCTGAAGGAACTAAAGAAGGATCTTGAGGAGATCGCACCTCTTCTGCCTCGCAAGAAGAAACCCCTTCGGATCCCCACCGTGAGGCCCAAGAGGATCTCCCGCAGTGCTCCACCCGCCGGACCGTCAAGTTCCTCGACCCCGACCGTCTCCCGCGAGCCCGTGATCGAGTCGTCCCCTGAGCTACCATAGACGTAGATTTACGGTTGATTGCTTTTCTTTTTACTTGATTGTATTACCATTCATGTCAAAAATAAGGCATGAATGAATATATAAGTATATGAAATCGCAAGAACGATACATTTTGAAATAAAAGCTTAATCTCATTTACCTAGACCTATTGAATCATAATCCCAATATCAAAGAGAGAATCTACCTCTAGTCTCAACTCTACATAATTCATTCGTCGCCATTCTGCAAGATCAACTCCAATCGTGAAGTCAAGACACGTTGTCAGGAAAGCCCTAACTTAGCCAAGCCCAATCTATGCAAATGCAGACTTGGAGCCTATCTTTAACTTTCTACTTCTAGCCTTTCCGAATCTCGGGACGAGATTCTTGTTAAGGAAGTTAGGATTGTAACACCTTGATTTTCGCCAGGCATTAAAAATAAAATAAATTAATAAATTTCATGGAAAGGATTCCCTATACATCAAGAAAGAGGAAAGCTAAAATATGGGCCTAAAAATTTCATTTAAATAACAATTAGCTAGAGTATTCTCCTAAAAATTCTCCTAAGCATTAAATTGCATTCCAAAAATTTTCTTGAATTTTTGGTACCAAGGAATTCAATGAGATATAATCAACCTCACTTCATCTTAAACCTCTAACACAAATTAATAAAATATATTACAACAAGAATGTTAAGTGAATAAAGTACGTGATAAATCATTTATATTAAAAATAATATAGGGCATGAGTGTGAAAGTTAATAAGGGACTAACATAAAGCATCTAGGTCAAATTATCCATCCTAGGCAATAAAATCAGTAATAATTTCTCCTTAATGATGACACCTTCTGTCTGAACCCTTCAACTTTAGGATGGCCAATAACCAAGGATCAGAAGCTCCACACGATGGAAACACCTCGGGCAATCTGCCTCAGTGGGGTGCACCTGTACCTCAGCAGACCCCTGCTGTCTATCATCCCACACTTACGGAGATGATGACAAAACAAAACCAACTAATCGCCACACTGCTTACCCAGATGCAACAACTACAAAAGCAGATGCAAGAGCAGCAGGCACAGTTGTTCCGTCTCCAGCAACACCAACACGAGCTCTCCCTTCAACTAATCTACGGGGACTTCGCCAACTTTCAAAGATTGGTGAACAAAGCAACTATAACAGAAACCAGTGTGATTCCAACCCCTGCCAAGCCACAAACCACCCCCGGAGGGCCAGGCACAGACATCCCACCCCAAGCACCGCCAGCCAGAAGAACTCCAGCACAAGCCACCGGATACAAGAGGGACAGGAACGGCAAGCCGATAGTGTGCTACAACTGTCGCCAAGGAGGCCACTACGCCAACCAGTGCCCCTACCCCAAGCGGGTACCATCCTCCATCCCAAATCCAGAGAAACAGACTCTAGATCACCACAAAGAGAAACCAGATACAACCGAAGACACTCCCAATTTGGTCTCAACCAACCCAGATCCGGAGATCGCTTTGCCAACTTCTGATGTAACTCCTTCTCCTAACCCAGAGCACCCGTAGAACTCAATCCCTTAATTTTCCCGAGGTTCGCTTCGAATCTCGAGGACGAGATTCTCTGTAAGGGGGATAAGATTGTAACAGCCCCAAAATTAAAAGGGAATAAAATAAAAGAAATATAATAATAAAAAAGAATTTCTGAATTTTGTTATTAATAAAACACCTAAAAGAGCCCTATTAAAGCCAAACAGAGACAATATTCAAATTTTGGACTTGAAAATTTTATGGGATAAACTAGAAGCCAAGAAATATTTTTGAGAATTTTTACAAAATTTTATCAACAGTGCTTCAAGCCTTAAATCAATAAACCAATTTCTGGAATTAATTTAAATCGAAAAAGGATTTAAATTGTTAGTGGGCCGCCTCCCTCCTTTCTGCCTTAGCCCAGCCCAGCCCACCGCCTGAGTCACCGACGCATGGGACCCGCCTGTCGGCGCCGCCCCCTTCTCTTCTCTCCCGCGCCTCGACCGGCCCCACCTGGCAGCCGCACCCCGCGCCCCGGCCTCTTCCATCGATGGCCCACTCGTCAGCACCGAAGCCCTCTCCCTCTCGCTGCCAGCTGGTCCCGCTTGACAGCCCTCTCTCACGCCCGCCGACTGACAGGTGGCCCCCACCTGTCAGTTCCGTCTTCTCCAAATGGAAGGGGATCCCTCCCCTTCCATCCCGACGGCCCCCCTTGCCAAACCGCCGCCAGCAGCCACCAACCGCCAGACCGAGCCCGAGACCCCCTTCCCTATTCGCCGGCGATCCCATTCCGCTTAAAAGCAATGCGGTTCCGGCACATTTGGAAGGATGCCGTGCGGATGGAAACCTCGCCGGCGCCAATTTTGGAAACCTTCGGGTTTCCTCGGTTCACCTTCCAAATCCACACCGCCGGCGATCCTATATAAACTCTGGCCTTCACCGCAGCTCAGGCCACCCACAATTAGCCTAGCCACGCCTTCCCGAGCCGCCCCCTTCGGTTTTTAGCTCTTTTTCCCGACTACAACTCCGGCAGGCCCTCGCCGGCGCTCCAAGCCAACACCGCCCTCGCCGCCGCCCCCGTCAGGACCACCATCACGCCCTCTGACTCGGCCCCACCTCCGTTGGACCGAAGCACTACCGGAACTCGCCGTCGCCATTGGACCCGAGAACCTCGCCGCCCGCTCTCCTCGCCGGGTCGCCGCCGGTCACCTTTCTCCACCGGCTCCGGTACGGTCGTGACCCCCTTCCCCTCCTCTTTCCATTTTTGTCAACCCCGAGGGCATTGGGCCGCCGCACGCCATCGCCGGAGCTCACCGCCGCTCGGCCGGAGTTGGGGACGAAGCCTCCTGGCTCCCCCGTGCCGCCGCCGTGCCGGATCAAATTGTGGCCGTCGGATGCCACGCGGACGGCTGCGATTAAGACCTGAGATCGAGGGCCCGGATGGCTTTGACCTGGGTTGACCGGTATCGGTCAATCCGAGCCCTCCAATCTCACTTAACCACCCCGCATCGCATCCAACCGTTAGATCTGGATCGGACGGTCCAGATCTGGCCGGTCCAGCGCACAGTGCGCAGGTCCATGGTGGACCTGGCTCACCGTGGACCCGCAGCTGTTTTCAGGATTAAAAATAATTCAGAAAAATTGTTTAAACTTTAAAAATTCATATCTTGCTCAATTCAACTCCAAAATTCACCATTTTAATTCTGGAAAATTTGTATCTTTATCCTCTACACTTTTATGCAATAAAAACAATATGTTTATTTGGCACATAATAATCTTATTAAATAGTAAAGAAAAATCCCCTTTAGAAATTAATTAATATTTCAATAAAATAAATCAGATAAACCCTTAACAATTTATAAAATAATATCAGAAGATATAATGGCTCTATTTCACTGTTGTTAATACAATAAAAATGGAATAACCATTTTGTCCATGACATTTTATTAAATTACATTTCTAAGTCCCCTTTAGGATTTAAATCATATTACATTTAAAATAATCCAGAAAAATCCTTAAGTATATATATATTAATTTCTGGGGACACAATGACTCCCTTACACTGTTGATAAGCCAATCAAAATATAATGATTCATTTTGCCCATTTCATTTTATTGAATAACATTTTCAAGGCCCTTTAAAATAAATGATTAACTCATATGATAAAAATGCAACCCTTTACAAAAATATCATGAATACTTATTCAATAAATTCAGAGGACTTAAAGAATTTATTCCACTGTTTTAATACAACAAAAATAAACATGTTCACTATGCCCACTTTAATCTATTAACTAATATTGCAAAGGCCCTTTTAGGACATTTTATTAAGGCATTTAGGAAAAAGTCAACCCTTTATGAAACTATCCTAAAACTTATATAACAAACTTCAGAAGATCTAAATAACCTAATGTCACTATATTAATGCCATAAAAACGTTAAGGTCATTTTATAACTTTTTACTTCAACTTTAAAAGGGGATAAATAAAACCCCCTTAGGAAGAATAATTATATCAAGCTATAAAAATTAAGGAATCTCATTAAAAATTAATCTTAAATGTTTAAGTAACAAAACCCTAAAAGTTAAGACTCTATCTCCTTTACTTAATCCAACATAAACATGTATGTTAGTATGGTTGTTTGTTTTGGATTGTTTATTGAATGTTTTATTTACTTTTCCGTATCGAGAAGACTACTACGACGTCGTCGAAGATCCGGAGTTCTATCCCGAGGTTCCACCTTCACCCTTTGCAGATCAAGGCAAGTCATCGACCATCTCTGTGGAAACAGTTGATCATATTTGAGCCCATGTTTTAATAACTTATCGCTATAACCCATAGGTTAAATATTGCATTAGTCAAATACTCAAGCCTTACACTTATATTTATTAGATCCCCGTCCTTGTGTGCAAACCCAAGCCATGCTTATTGAGCCTTAACTCCTTGTCACTCTACTATAAATATATTAGCTAGTGCCCAATGTACCGGCACACCTGCTATAGGTTAAAAAGAACGAGTCGTAGATAACTGGATTTCTGTATATGAATTTCCCTGTTATTCTCGTCTCTGGACTCTGTTGGAGTTGGCTAGGTTATAAGTATGGTGGGTTCCGGGTGCAAGCTCGGGCATTGGTTTGTCGCACCCGGGGCACTATAAGGACCGGTCTGCGGGATCTGTTGCAAAGCACTTCCGTACCAACCACAAGTCTAATGGGTAAGTCCTAACTGGAAGTGTGGAACTCTTCGGCTCTATGCACCATAGTGGAGGGGTACAAGGGGCTAGCCTGCGGGCGACTTGTACCAAAGAAGGCTCAAGGGGGGGTATGGTGAGCACTCGACGCGTCGAGACACGATACGAAACCCATAAGAGGGTGTTGTGGAGTCGGAGGGAACCATATGGAAGGTTTTGGCACGAGTTCCCGTGAAATGGGTCATCTCGTTACACTTCGGTGTAGGTGATGAGTGCGTGCCTTGTGGGTACAGTGGTACATCTCTGATCAGAGTAATTTAATCTTTTCGAAAAGCCGAGCCCACGGTCAAGGGCGGGTTGTGTGACTACTCGCAGTTAGTTTACAATTGTGTGAATGTTCGGATTATTCATGGCACGTAAGGACTGTTGAGCGAGGTGGGGTGATTGTACCCCTCGAGTTAGAAGATGATGATACACATGCACATGTTTACTTTTCCGTACTAATAAATTGCTCTCATTTAAAGCTTTACAATTATGCTGCTTCCGCAAAATTAGCCACTATCTCCCTTGTTAGTACCTTGCATTATATTTGCATTCGGTGGCTTGCTGAGCACATCAGTACTCACCCCGTTGACTTACAACATCAGAGCCCGTCTACTACGAGGAGGATGAAGGTCTGGAGTAGCGACCCAGTCAAGGCGAGACTGGAAGGAGGCGTTCATCTAGGACCCTTGTTTTATTAGTTTCTCTTCGTCTTTATTCACTTTTGTATTAATGCGGTCTACGAACCGTGAATGATTGCCGTATTGTATGTGGTCGCATGATGAACGTCTTGTTTTATTGATTTTCTATGGAATTTCAATAAAGTCCTGATTTATTAAATCGGGGCGCGACATTGAGCCCCTTGAGTTCTTGAGCCCTAGCCTCCAGTTTCTCCAAGACAATCCAGAGATCGCAATGGTGAAGACCAAAGGATCAGCGCCTCCGTCGATCGTGGCTCGACAACAGGCGGCAGCAGCAGCAGCGGCGGCAACCTTGGCGATGGCACCTCCGGCATCTGCAGCAACATCTATGGCGGCAGGAGGGAGAAATCCTCAAATCTTTGATGATCAAGGTTTGTGCCCCCCATCAACCAAATACTTGGATCAGTCTTTCCAGTTGGGGCCTTCGACCTGCAAAAGAGAATCCTTGGCAATCGCAGTAGGAGGAAAAATCAGTACGGGGGTTATGATTAGGAAGCCAGGCAAAGAAGTGATTCCAGTGCCAAGACCCGGAGAGGTTGTAGTATTCGAAGCCTTTTTCGAAGCAGGCTTGGGCCTCCCTGCTGTGGACTTCCTGGCCGAAGTACTTAATTTGTTCCATGTAACCCTCCCCCAACTATCTCCGAATGCTGTAGCTAGATTAGCTATCTTTGAATGGGCCTTGAGAGCCAAAGGGTGTGAAGGAAGGGCAGAGATCTTCGCTGCATTGCATAGAGCAACATGCCAACCGAAAACCTTCGTAGGCTCCGGAGGTGAAAAGGTGGTGGTATCCTTCGGTAGTATCAACTTTAGGCTTCGGGATGAGTATGCCCTCCAATTCCCCGCCAAAGCCATCAATGCCAGATGGTACACTGATTAGATTCTAAGATGGTTCTATGCTGAAGTTGGGGCAGGCAATCCTCTGGCTGGGCCCCTCAAAGAAATCCAATTCCGAAAGGAAGCTTTGGTGCAGCCTTAGCTCGTCTGAACCTGCTCCAAAAAGTTAGCCGGAGGTTAAGTATGCGAGACTTAGCTGAAGAATTCATCGGCCTGCAAATTTCTCCGCTGATGGCCAACTGGCCTATCATCTTCGAGGATGATTCAGAAGGCGGTCTTCGCAAAATCAACTTGACTTCGAGCCCTGCAGGTAACTTCAAAACCAACATGCATTATACATATTTACTTCGAAGAAAGACTAACTTGAATTATTTATTTTGCAGCTTCTTCAGCCCCTATGACTTCAGAACAAATTATAAGGGCTTCGGAGAAGATTCTGGGTGCCCCAACTCCGACTGAGAAAGAATGGCGAGTTAAATTGGTCGGGAGTTGGGAGAGATTTAACAGAGTATGGGGAATGCTGGAGCTGTCTCTGCCCTCTCTGATGGATTGGGTGCCTTTGGAGAAAGGGCCCCAGAAAGGAAAGCCGAAGCTGAGACTTCGAGTTCAGCAAAAACTCCGGTGAAGAAGGTGGCTCGGAAGCCAAAAAACCTCGCACCTTCAGATCCTGCACCTTCGAGCTCAAGAGCTTCGGTTTCCGACTCCCAAGAAGAAACGGGGAGATTGCTTGTGCGCCTGATGGAAGAGAATGAAACTCAAAGGGCCGCACAAGCCGAAGTACCTGCGAACGTACCGGAGTCCGGAGATAATGTTGATCAACCAAGGACTTCGGTAGTTCAAGAAGATGTAACTCAGGACGAAGTTCCTGTGAATGAGAGTGGAGTCGAAGTCACTACAACTTCGATTCCCGAAGAAGCAACGAGGACTGCCCAGGATGATGCTCCTGCAGTCCAAGACTTAACGGCTGATTCGGATGAAGAATTAGCCTTCGATCAACCAAACAGTCCGACGATGACTCCTCTGCAAAATGTCGAAGGTAGACTTCGAATAACTTTTTCGTGTTTATTTTGAGTATTTATACAATGTATAATACTTTTTATTATTTTATAGAGTCCACTCCTATGGAAGAAGTCCGTCAAGAGGAAATAATTCCTGGGCCTTCGACGACTTCGGAGCCAGCCCAGAGAGTTACTCAAAAGGGACCTGGAAGAGGCAAAAGACAAATAGAACCCCTGCCTGCTATAAGCTCTGAATCAACTCCGTCTCATTCAACAGACGAGAGCCAATCTTCCAGGGAGGGTCAATCTCCAGTGGCTCCGAAGACTATAGGCCAAAGCTCCGGTCCTTCGTTGAACGAAGATGACCAACAGGCAATAAGCATGCTCCCCTTGCTGGCTCCTTTCTTAGGGCAAACAACTGGTCTTCGGACTTTGCTCGAACCTTTGGATCGAGCTAGCCGTGACATAGGGGAGACCAAATTAGTGGCCATCCTGAGCAAGGCTGACAGGACGGAGCTTAATGCCGTTATTGAACGTACAGCCTACCAGGTACGAAGTAACTGCGAAATATTACAGAATTCGTCTTCGAATAATATTTACTTTAGTTTGTTTTTTTTTTATTTTGACAGCAAACTGTCTTGGCCCGAGCTGCAAATATATGCAATGACGAAGAAATCGCTCGGCTTCGGGAAGAAAATAGTGCTCTTCAAAGGAATTTTAACATCTCCGAAAGTCGAGTGGCTCAAATGGATAATATAATATCAACAGAGCGAAGGGCCAGGCAAAGCTTGGAAGCTGCGAAGAAAGAGCTCGAAGCAGAAAGGATTGTGCTTCGAGCAGAGGTTGAGAAACTGCGGGCGGAGCACGCTACTGCGGGGTCCAAGCTCGTCCGACTCGAAGAGGAAGCTAGCCAACTGTTAAACCAGAAGAACACTTTGACCACTGAAAATGCTAGGCTTTCTGGGGCTCTGTATGAAGTCACCTCGACGAAGGATGCACTGAACGAAGACAAGTTGAAGTCTGAGAAGGTGGCTGCGGAGGTTATGAGTCAGTTGTTAGATGTCCTGGAGTACTTCGGTACTACTGGAACTCTCCCTTCTGATGATAACATCAGTCTTCTGCGCCGGTTGAAAAGGATCCAAGGGGTGGCGAAGCAGATGAAGACGGCGGGCATTAGATACGGAGAACTCTCCGGACAAGTGTCTGCTGTTGGTCTACTTCGCTATTACGAAGATCTGGGCCGATCAATAACTCCGGACACAGGAGGGGGTCCAATCACCTTCGACGACGAGCGACTTCTCAAACCTTCCGAAGGTGTGGCTGCTGCTTGGCGAGCCTTCCAAACCTCCTGGAGAGCCGAAGGTCGTTCTGCGATCAAGGCTTGGATCGACGAAGGCCAACGCCAGAAGCACGCTCGGACTCAAGCTTCGAGCAGTCAACCTCCTTCGAACCCGCAGGTTTAGGAATATTTTAGGATTTTTAACCATGTAAAGCTTTATGCTTGTAAACATTCATCAATGAAAATCTTGTTTGTTATATTTTTAGGCTTTGCCTCTTATGGAAGATATCGAAGTGTTAGAGCCTAACAACGAACTTCGCTCATTGTGGAACACCTTCGAACTTCTAAAGAATTATAAGCGTCCTCGATTTCTTATTCCTCGAGATGACTACGGCGTAATTGCGACCGAAGTAATCAAAGACATATTGTCTTATATTAAAGAGGAAGATAAAGAGGTTGACGCAAACACCTCGTCTTCTGAAGACACTAATTGGTCTGAAGGCGAAGGTGAAGCTCGAAATAAAAGATCTGAAGATCTTAGAAGCTGGGAAAGGAGTCCCGAGCGGCTTCGAACTTGGGCCGAGCTCCAACAAGAGCAGAAGGATTTTAGAGCTTCGAAGGGGAGGAAGAGAGTTAAACGTAAAGTTCTTAGGACTTCCGATGTTGGAACTAGCCGTTCCACCCCTAGCTCTCGGGACCGAAGAGGTCTCCGGTTCCTTCTTGGTATAGATACCAATTTTTCATAGTGTAATTTGTAAACACATTTATTTCAATAGTGAATGCCGATTTAAAATTGTCTCCATATTTACTAGCCCCTCTTTGGGTATAAGCAACTTCGAAATGTATTCAAAGATGGTTATGCGCAAAGAAAAAACTTCGGAGTACAATTTTTTTTGGGGGTTCGGAGCCCCTCTATCATTTAAAGATCTTTTGAAATCTTATGAAATGTCTTCGACTTTTTGCAGTCAAAAGAATGGTAACTTAGTACCTTTGTTTTACGAAAGAAATCAATTGAGATAACTTTCAGGACACTTTAGTGTCTTAAGAAATTTGTCACTTTGGACTTATGTTAACAGACATTCGAAGCTCGTGGCTCAAATGCTTTTTTGCTTTAGCCACCTTCGGCTTGTCTTTGCGATCTCTGACGAACCAATGGTTCGGAGTTTTGCAATGGTCTCTTTGGACTCTTTTTACAGATGTCTACCAGCCAATGGCTTGGACTCCGTATAATTTAGCCACCTTCGGCTGTTTTTGCAGAAGTCTACCAGCCAATGGCTTGGACTTCGCAGATTTTGGCCACCTTCGGCTCTTTTTTACGGAAGTCTGCAAGCTGCAGCTTGGACTCCGTAGATTTTGGCCACCTTCGGCTCTTTTTACGGAAGTCTACCAGCCAATGGCTTGGACTCCGTAGAATGTGGTTTTGGGCTCTTTTACGGATGCCTACAAGCCAGTGGCCTGGGCTCCGGATTATGTCAGCCCCCACATCGGAAGCTTCGAACTTTATGGGTTCGAAGTCCGAAAATACAACCCAGCTTAATGACACTTCCCTCTCGGTCAACCCCGCGGTTCCAGTGCGTCCACTCGGAAGATGGAAGTCTATGAGGGGAAGGCAACTATCAGGGTCATATGCTTTATTAATTTAGAGGTGATAAGCGAATTACAAGGAGCCCTTATGCGAAGTATCGCTTTAGGTGCTCCGCATGCCAAGTATGTGCTAACTCTTCACCATCTAAATTAGCTAATTTAAATGAACCAGGGCGCCCTGAGCGGACAATTAGATATGGACCTTCCCATTTATTGCCTAACTTCCCTGGTGCTATAATGCTTCGTAGAACAAGATGACCCGGCCTTAACTCGTTAAGCTTAACCTTCGGGTCATACCAAGTCTTCGTCTGCTGATGATACTTTGATAAATTAGCTACAGCCCGAAGTCTTGTTTCTTCTGACAAATCTAACGAAGCATGTCTTTCTTCTTCAATGTCCGGTTCGGTGCTGCGAAATGATCCCCCTTTGAGCTCCGTTAGAGTCATAGCTTCATCTCCGAATAGTAGTCTGAACGGAGTAAAACCTGTGGACCTTGTCTGTGTAGTCCGAATGGACCACAGAATCTTCGGAAGCTCTCCGGTCCACAGTCCCTTTGATAATCCCACTATTCTTCGATTTAGCCCTGATAAAATATTTACATTGGCTCGCTCTACGGCTCCATTCGACTGAGGATGTCTCACTGCAGCAAAACATAGTTGAATGCCTAGGTCTTCGCAAAACTTCCTGAAGGGTTCTGCGTCGAACTGTGTTCCATTATCAACTGTGAGATATCTAGGCACTCTGAACCGGCAAATAATGTTCTTCCAAAAGAATTTTTGTACATTGTTCGAAGTGATAGCTGTTAAGGGCTCTGCTTCTACCCACTTAGAAAAATATTCAATAGCTACCACTGCGAACTTCAGATTTCCCTTTGCTAACGGAAAGGGACCAATTAGATCCATACCCCATCTGGCCATGGGCCATACCGGAGCAATGACTTGAAGAGCAGTTGGTGGGCGATGACTCCGTCGACCCATCCACTGGCATCCTTGACAAGTGCGGACCAAGCTCTCCGCATCAGCTGTTATTGTGGGCCAATAAAGCCCCTCGCGAAATGTTTTTCCTGCCAGAGCTCTAGGGGCTAAATGGCTTCCACAAAGGCCTTCGTGAATTTCTCGAAGAATTTCTTGGCCTTCGGCTTGAGATATACATCGGAGTAGAGGGGAACATACTCCGGCCTTGTATAATATACCGTTGATTAACTGATAGTTTCTGGCTTTGAGCTTTAATCTTGACAACTGGGGCTCTTCGGGCAAATTTGTTCCTCCTTGCAAGAGTTCTATGATCGAATCTTTCCAATCTGCATTAGGAATGCAAAGAATCTCTGCAGAGGCAATTTGTGGCACCGAAGGTATATTGAGCTCCTCATAAAAAGCTTCTTCAGGCACATCCACAGCTCCGGCTGCAGCCTTCGCTAAAATGTCTGCTTGCACGTTTTCAGCTCTTGGTATACTCCGAATGGAAATACCCTTGAAGTGTGCTTCGATTTTGCGGATTTCTTCTAAGTACTTTGCAAGCTGAGGATGCCGAACTTGAAAACTTTTGTCTACGTGCCCTGCTACTATCTGAGAATCTGTTTTTATAATTATTCTTGTAGCCCCTAGAGCACGTGCTTTCCGGAGTCTCAATAAAATCCCTTCGTACTCCGCTATATTATTGGTAGACTTAAAGTTGAGTCTTGCGGAGTACATTGCTCTTTGCCCTGACGGTGAAATCAACACTGCCCCAATTCCTGCTCCGGATGCTTGGAAAGCCCCATCGGAGTAAACAGTCCAAACTCCGTCATTTGATTTCTCTGGAGTCAAATTCGCAGGTGGAGTCCACTCTGCTACGAAGTCTGCTAGGACTTGGGATTTGATAGCTGTCCTTGCCAAGAAAGATATGCCGAAGGGTGCTAGCTCGACTGCCCACTTTCCAATCCTTCTAGTGGAATCTTTGCTTCGGAGCATATCTCCTAAGGGATACGAAGTTGGTACAATTACATTGTGAGCCAAAAAATAATGTCTTAGCTTCCTCGAAGCCATTATCAGAGCATAAAAGAACTTCTCAAGTTCGGAGTATCTTGTCTTCGCTCTTGACAATGCTTCGGATACAAAATAGACAGGATTTTGGACCAACTTCCCATTGAAATTCACTTCTCTGACAAGGACTGCGCTGACAGCTGAACCTGTAGCTGCAAGATACAGGAGTAAGGTTTCGTCCGCAATAGGCACCGTGAGTGTAGCAAGATTACTGAGATAAACTTTAATATCTTCGAAGCTTCTCTGACACTCCGGTGTCCATGCAAAATCTTCGGACCCTTTCAAAGCTTTGAATATTGGCAAGCTCCTCTCCGCAGACCTTGATAAAAACCTGCTAAGTGCAGCCAGACGTCCAGTCAGCTTTTGCACTTGCTTTAAATTCTCCGGAGGAGCCATCTTCTGCAGCGCAGTTATTTGAGTAGGGCTAGCTTCAATTCCCCTGCTTGAAACTAAATACCCTAACAATTTTCCAGCCTTAGCTCCGAATATACATTTTTCGGGGTTAAGACGGATCCCACATGCCCGAAGGCTATTGAATGTTTCTGCTAAGTCTAGGCTATGTTGGTGCTTTAAAGCACTCTTTATTACAATATCATCCATATAGGCCTCCACATTGCGACCTAGCTGATGACCTAGAGCCTTAGCAACTAATCTTGAAAAAGTAGCCCCGGCATTTCTTAGGCCGAAGGGCATTCTTACATAGCAGAAGACTCCCGAAGGAGTTACAAAGCTTGTCTTGATTTCATCTTCGCGCTTCAACCATATTTGATGATAACCAGAATACGCGTCAAGGAAGCTTAATAACTCTGAACCTGCAGTGGAGTCAACTAGCTGATCAATTCGGGGCATGGGGTAGGGGTCACGTGGGCATGCTTTATTCAGGGATGTGAAATCAATGCACATGCGCCACTTCCCGGAAGACTTCTTCCTGACGAAGACTGGGTTGGCTAACCATTCTGTGTAAGCCACTTCTCTGATAATCCCAGCCTTCAACAGTTTTTCAACTTCGTCCTTAGCTAGAGCAGCTCTCTCTGCGGACATCTTCCGGAGTCCTTGTCGAACAGGCCGGGCCTTCGGGTTTACAAGTAAACTTTGTTCAATGATATCCCGATCGACTCCGGTGATATCTTCGTCAGACCAAGCGAAGACATCCAAATTTTCTTCCACGACCTTTTCCAAGGAGGTTGCAACTTCAGGAGGTAAATCTTTACCAAATTGAAAAGTGTATTCTTTACCATCTCTAACAATGACCTTCGTTGCAATCTCTCCTTCGGGACTTGGTCTCGGAAAAGACTTCTTCGAAGCTTCGGAGGAGGCTGAAAAAATTTCTTCATTATCCTGCACACTGTTTACTTGCCTCGGATCAAGAGGGGGACCATGACCATATTCTGCCCTCCGAGCAATGGCTTGATCTCCGAAGATTGTTAGGACTCCTGCTTGTGTGGGCATCTTCATGCACAAGTAGTTGTGATGCGCCACAGCTCCGAACTGATTCAACATGCCTCGTCCGAAAATGACATTATAAGCATACGGGGCATCTACCACGTCAAAGATAACTTCTTCAGTTCGGGCTAATAAACCTTCTCCGAAGGTAACTTCTAGGCCTATCTGGCCAAGGGCATCAAGCGGAGGTCCTGCGAAGCCTTGCAGAGGACGAGCCGCTGGGAGGAGATGCTTCCTGGAAATGCATAACTGATCGAAGGCTTGCACAAAAATGATATCTGCCGAACTACCTCCGTCAATTAGCACCCTTCGGACTTCAGTCCCTGCAATATCAGCAGTGATAACCAATGGATCTGTGTGCGGGAACTTAATACCAGCTGCATCCTCCGCAGAGAAAGATATCGGAACATGAGACCACTCCGGCATTGCAGCTGCAGGTGACGAAGTCCCAATATGACCTACTTCCCGAACGTACTCTCTTCGCTGTCTCTTGGACATGCTTCCGAGGGTACCTCCTCCGGAGATAGGGAGAACTACTCTTTTTCCTCTATCTTGCCCTTCCTCTTGCTTCGGAGGTGGCATAACATTGGCCACCGGAGGGTGCCTTGCAACATCAAAATTTTCTATCCGCGCCACAGCCTGGACCGGCTCAGGGCGCGTTGCTGCTGGACTTCGGTCGATACTGCCTCGACCCGAAGTTCTCTCCAAGTACTCTCCCCTTAGGGTAAGGATAGCCTTGCAAGTGTCAGTTGCATGGCTTCGATTTTCTCCATGAATACAGCAAAAAAGGGTCTGGCCTTTGCCAGCCGTTTTCCCTGGCGGCCTCTAGCCGCTGGCCTTGTTCCCCGTAGACTGTGGAGCTCTTGGTGCAAACTTCTGTGGGGGTGCAATATTCAAGACTTCAGAGCGAGGGTGCTTTTGCCCTCTTCTTCGATCATGTTGTACTTCGAAGACTGGTTCCTGCGGCTGTGCCGAAGTCTTCACTTCTGCTTTAACTTCTTGCAATACTGTCGAAGTAGCAGCAGTCCTCCGAAGCCAACCCTCTTCTGACCTCGCATACTCCTCGAAATATGACATCAACTGTGAGACTGAGAAGATGCTCTTCCGATGCAGTTTATCCAGAAGGCCTTGATGACTGACGCCTTCCCGAGCCGCATCAACCACTGAGGATGTGGACAGCCCCCGAATTTGCGACTTCGTATGAGCGAAGCGCTTAAAGTACTGCCTCAATGTTTCTCCGGGGAGCTATTTCACCTGGAAAAGGCTTCCTGTTGACATAGGAGGCACGAAGGTGCCCTGAAAGTTACTTATAAACTTCCTCTTCAACTGTGACCAAGAATTGATTGATCCTGGCTTTAAAGACCAGAACCATCTCAACGCCACTCCTTGAAGAGCTAACGGGAAGCACTTCGCCATAGTGTCTCTGACTCCGCCACTAGCCTCAATCGCTAGGGCATAAGAACGAACGAACTCTCCGGGATCTTCATCTCCGGCATACTTGCAGAGCTTCGAAGTTTTAAACTTTGGATCAAAGCGAACCTTCTGCAGCTCAGGATGCAACGGAGATTCATTGTCGTAGGAGGTGTTCTCCGGGGCTTCGGGATAACCAAGATCGTCGTCTTCGGGCACTTCTGGGATAGTTGGGGTGGCTTGAGAGCGAAGCCTGTTCGCAGCTTCTTGCCGCCATCTAGCCACCTCAGCTTGAAGGTTGGCCATTTGAGTGGCCATATCTCCAAGGCTATCTTCATCTCCTCCGGAAGGACCTTCCGGGTCTTGAGAACTGGTAGGATCAGTTCGAATCGGGATGGAGGGTGGAGAAGGGACTCCGGGCTGTCGGAGTATGGAAGGGGTTGGCGGAGAGGCTTCGTATGTCCGAGGAATAGAAGCCCCTTCCGGAGTTTGCGGAGGGAAAGCCGAAGACCCTCCGACTTCAACTGTGTCGAAGGGTATCTCTCCGGAGATCCGAGAGGACCTCCGAGTGGGATTGCGAGGTGCACTCCACTTAGGAGGCATGATGTAAGAAGTTGGTAGAGAACGAAGTTTTTCGGACTAGGTTCCCCACGGACGGCGCCAACTGTTGGCGTAAAAGATTACGCTAACAGGTTTCTGTAGAAAAGAAACTAACAAACGAAGTGTTTGTGAAGCAAACTGTTCTAAGCCTCCGAAAGGATAATAACTTAGAATAGTTCGAAAGTATGTATTGAATAACTTGTATTCGGTCTCTGTTACAAGGTGAAATGGGGGTTATTTATAGGCCCAAACATTAAGGAAAAGACCTATTTACCCCTCTATTACAACCGACATAGTGGAAACTATTCGGTTCCCTTAATAGGGCTAAAATGGTAAAAGACTAATTTAATCAGAAAGAAGATAAATCTTCCATCTTAGCTGGCAGAAAAGATCTTGGAGAGCCTTAATTCGAAGATGTATTTCGAACTAACGCCTATCTTCGTACTTCGAGCTTGGTTCCGGGTATCTTCGAAGTTGATCGTCTGAAAACCTTCGAATCTGCCGTCTGCCTTTATGTTGTTCGGCAATAACCCCGAAGATAAGATATTTTCCCCCAACAAACTTCGACATTATTGTTTCATTCCGCTTCGTCTTCGTCTTTGGGAGCCTTGTCTTCGTTGTCGTAAGTTAAGTACTCATATTTATTATTTAATGAAATCATTTATCTCATTTAACTCATGTCTTGCAGTGACATTGTTGCCAATTGATATTTCGAGTGCTTACAACAATTGAGTCACGCGTGGAACTCCACGATACGCTCCGCGTCGTATTCGCTTTCGGTAATAACCGTTTCCATATACGTATCCGGATTTGGAGTATCCGCATGACCGCATCCGAATCCAAACATGAAAAAATTGAAAAATAATACGATATCACTCATATTCGTTCGAATCTGATTCATTTTCATTCCTGTAGCAGCAGGGTGGTTACCGGCTTAATGCGCCGCGGCTATCTCAAGGGTTGATCAGTTCTGATAGGATGCTGATCGCTGAATCAAAGCTACAAGAATTGCTTTTTGAAACACCTGTCCGGCCACAGTAGTTCTGTCCTAGATCAGCACAGTTTGTAGTTTCCACAGTACTAGGAGTGACTACTAGTCCTGTTCACTTCGCTAGCTGTTCGCCTCACGTAGACTGTAGATGTATTATGTCAGCGTAACGCTTGCAGTGAACTCGGCAGCTGTCGTCGCCGGCCGTCACGGGTGTTCCCTCTCCGCGGAGTAACGACCACGCACGGCCGCTTTCCGATCCCGACGTGAGCTGAGGAACTGGCCGATTTGCCCCCGAATTAGTTGGGAAATCGGCATCCCGCCGCGAGAGACCGGCCGGCCGTTTTTTGCCCTTTTGGTTTCCACTTTCCACCTCGTCATGCACCTCACGCCGCTGCCTTTAAAGCTCACCACCCTCCTATTTTTTCCTCCCCCGGAGCAGCGCGTCCCTCTCGTCATCACCCCCACCCATCGCCCATTGCTCGCCTCTGTTCACATTCCGTCTTCGTCTTCGTCTACGCGCGCGGGAGTCCACCAAGAAGCAGAGCAAGAAGCGGCGCGGGCGCGGGCGCGGGCGCGTGGCCATGGGGTTGTCGAGGCGGTGGAGCGTCCGTGTCGTCGTTTTCTTGGCGTCGCTGCTCGTCCTGGCCTCCGCGCAGCAGCAGCAGCCGCCGCCGCCGCGGCTTCCACGGGGAGCGGCGGAGATGTCGGCCGACGTCGACGCGATCCTCGCCAGGGTGTGCGACCCCCGCGGCTCCTCCCGTCCTGCGGCCGCTCCGCTGTCCTGGTGCCACGAGCTGCGCCTCAGGCGCCGCCGCAGCGGCGGCGGCGGCGGCGGCGGAGGGAGCCACCACCGTCGCCCCTCGCCGTTGCCGCCCCCCGGACGGGACGAGGAGGCCGACGCCCGCTACGGCGTCGCCAAGCGGCTCGTGCCGACTGGGCCGAACCCGCTGCACAACTGAGACGCGTCCGGCGCCGCCGGCGCCGCCGACGGAGACCGCGGCGATCGAGGCGTGGTCAGTTCTTGCTTTCTTGGACCCATCGGTAGCAGGAGAATCTCATGCAGGGGAACGTCGTCGTCCTCTCTTGTTCTTGCTTTCCGCTACACTTCTTGATGCTCGGAAAGGACTTACAATGGAGGATCGATGCTTACATCCGCATGGCAATAACACAGATAGAAGTGTATGTATAGGCTAGCTCTTCCTCTTCTTCCTCCTCCATCCATCCAATTCATCCCTGTTTCTTAGATCAATGTAGCTTTCTTGGCCTGCATAACTCAATGCAAAAAAGACAAGTTTTTTCTGCCGGTGACACCTGTAGAAATATCATTTCCATCTCTTTCTCCTTGTGCCTGATGGGTTGCACATCAAAGGCGTCATCTTTTTCCTCCCGGAGGAGACCAGATCATGAGCTCTATTGCTCTCGCCGTGGTCGCCGGTCGGCGTCGCGGCGCATGCAGCGCCCATAGTTAATGAGCTCTGCCTCTTCCTGTGACAAACAAAAAAGGTAGGAAAGTTAATGGCGCTCGTCAGTTTCACCCTTCGCATTAAAACTCACGGTTTTGACCTGAGCCTGAAATCTCAACTCTTCTTAAGTTTTACTACTACAGAGTTAACGTACTCCAGTAGATTTTGTCACTGTTGGTCGCCATGCCATGCACGATACCGGCAGCTCAGATCTTGACAGTAACTGACTTTTAACTACATTTGCCTGACAAGGATGTCAGCTCTGACTTCTGACTTCGGACAAGTCCTGTGACTTCACTATATTTGGGGGCGTTTTAATAGTTTTGCTCAGTTGGAAGCAAGGTGAGCATTTAGTAGAATGTTTATCACTTACTAGAGCGAATGTTTGGCACAACTCTAAATCAGAGTATCAGTTTCTAGTAGCTGTAGGACAAAAGTATAGGTATCTGACGAAAGTGGAGTGGGCATTTAGATCAATATATATATATATATATATATATATATATATATATATAATGCGTTGGTTGTGGTTATAAATGAGGTAACTGTCTGACTCGTGAAGATGGACATGATATCTTTGGCTTGTGCTTGTGCCGGCTCATGGATGCAATGCAAACCTTCTGCATTAACTGGACATGACTCCATCTGATGAAGGAATAATTACTCCACAGAGGCCGTGCACAGCATTCCAATCTCGTGCTCTCCGAATGCTAAATTACTCCAAGCGTTTTGACAATTGGAGAAACGATCAATCTCCGCGACATTTGAGCAAAACTTGCGTTTGGTTCCAGAAAGATTCGCAGCACCGTTCACGAATTGTTTTCCCCGAAATTACATTTTTTAAAAAGAAAATTTCAAATCTATACGACGATTTCGAAGAATTGCAAAAGTAGACACCGGTCGGTGCTTGAAGTGCCGACTGGTATCACGTGAGTTCCAATCGGCACTTAAGTGCTGATTGGATGCTGCCACCTATCAGATTCTATCACGTCAGCTCCAGTCGACCGTACCTACTCTTGTAATTTTTTAAAATCACCGTACAAATTTGAAATTTTCTTTTTAAAAATATTATTTTTTAAAAAATAATAACCATTCGCTCCCATCCTGTCGTTAAATAAACAAGGTTACTGTAATACGCCAATATTATCGATTCAATACCAAAAAAAAAAGGCATATAACTAGATCCTATGCAAAATAACCAAACAATATAATGTTATTTTCATCAGAAACTTGTGCATATATATATCGTACTCTAGTGACATGATCTTAAATTCACTAACAAGCTCTGTACTTTCAAACGACAAACTTTGTAATTTGAAAATACATTTGGACATATACGTGGTGAGGCCTATTGTATGATAATTAATTTGTTCTTCTTCGAGTTGAGCTCTAGCTAGCGCCGTCTCAGCAGTCGGAGACTCAGAATACATCATCCGCCATGAAAAGGTCGGATTTTTTTTTTCACGGCCGGTTCGAAAAGCTCTGAATTCGACAGAAATTTCACGAATTTTGTGAATTCTACAGTAGCAATTAGCAAACAAGCAAGCCGGATGCGCCCAGTTTTTGGACAGGTGCGAAGAGCAGAGAACCGGGCGTGTTAAGTGTAAGGTCAAAGGCTCAAAGTCAACCTAAAACGATGGTGTACGTTCGTTCGGATCACTGCTGCATTTGGATAGATAATAATACTGGTAATTAGCCTGCTCTCTCTCTGATCGGATCGACCACTTGCTTGGAGATGGACGGATGCCTTGCAACCATTTCATAATCTAAGTCGTACACCAAACTTGTTGGGATAATATATGTATAGCACATGCTCATGCAAAGTTAGCAACCGGGTTGCTTCCGATCGATCGAGTCGTAACAAATTTAGCAACATGCCTTGCTAATCTCAAGCTACGAATTGAAGGATATATATGTACACGTACACATCACGCTGAAAATGACAGAAAATTTGAGCTAATAATTCAAACGTAGTACTAACTATGACAACACACTGAGCTTATGCATGCTTAGCTAAGCTATACGGCGACGTGACGCCCGGTTGTCCGCGCGCACGCCGCACGCGGCGCCGGACGTCGGTCAGCCGCGCACGGCCACGGTGCGGCTCCTCCGGACGTGGGGAGGCGGCACGGGGCCGACGCGCGCGTCGACGGCGCCGAACTCGCACGGCGCGTCCTCGTCGATCCTCCCGACCGCCACGCTACGGCTCCTGACGGGCACGGCCGCCGCCGCCGCAGCAGCAGCAGCCTGCCGGTGGGACAGCGCGCGGACGAGCTCCCTGACGTCGTCGTCGTCGTCGCTGCCCGTGGCGCGCCGCGACCGCGAGCTGAACGTCGCCGCCTGCATGGCCCCCGGCGCGAACCCGCCGCCGCGGCCCATGGCCCCCGCCGCCGCGTGCGTCGGCATGTGCCCCGCGCACGCCGACATCTTCCGCACGTACGAGTCGCACGCCCTCGACAGCGCCCGCACCGGCGCCCCCAGCCACCTCCCCAGCTTGCTCCCCTCCCCCTTCTCCTTCCTCATCTCGCCGCCACGCGGTCGCCGCTTGAGTGCTCGACACGACGACGACGACGACGACGAGGAGGTGGTTCAATCGATCGAACTACCGATCTCCTTTTGGGTTTATTATATAGATCAGACGCGGATGCATCGATCGATCGATCGTTCGATCGCTTCGTGGAAGGTCTCGCGGCTTGGTTTGCTTTGCTTTGAACTAGTAGCAGCTACTCATCCATCATTTTGTAAGGGAAAAAATGGCACCGGCTCAAAGTCAAAGGAAACGGGCAAATAAATGTGCAACAAATGGCGCTGACCCATTTGCCATAGTTGCATTAGTGCATAGCCAGATTTCGTCAAAAGCGCACACGCACACGCACACGCACACGTCTCGGATTGGAGGCAACTTGTTCATGTACCCATGTTCGATGTAGATTTCACCAAAATTGCTTGTATTTTTTCATTAATTCAAGGGGATATTTGGTTCCGTAAACTAAGTTTAGTTCGTGTCACGTTATATCGTATGTTTAGACATCGGTTTGAAGAACTAAACTTGAACTGATTATATAAATAATTGCATACTCGGAGAATTATTCACGAGACAAATTTTTTAAACCTAATTAATCTATGATTAGCAAATGTTTACTGTAGCACCACATTGTCAAATCATGGCATAATTAGACTCATTAGATTCGTCTCGCGAATAATCCACCGATTATGAAAGGGTTTGTAAATAGTCTACATTTAATACTCCAAAATAGTATCTAAATATTCGATATGACGTGACTAAATTTTGGACTAGAGAAAACAAACAGGTACTTAAGCTTCTGAGTTGAATTTGTTGCAAATCTTTCCATCAGTTTAAACTTTGGGATTAATCTTATTGGTGTATGCAATTTAATATGTATTAGAGTCACGGGTCTCTCGAGTCCAGTGGTGGATCTAGGAAAAAATTGAAGGAGATGTATCACTTTACGTGGTGCACCATATTAGATCTAAGAAAGTGTACAAAGATAAAAAAATTGCTAATAATAACTAAAAAATTTCGACTCGGGTTCCTGAAAACCTCCTTGGCCCCATGTGAATCTACCCCCGCTCAAGTTTGAATCCTAGCTAGCACGCAATTTCCTATTAGCTTAAATTTAATGGTTGAACTAGTTGGTGCGTGCAACTTAATATATGTATATGGCAATCGATAATTTATAAATTTATCAGTTTTTTTTGTGATTAGTTGATTACAATTAAATTTGTGAAAATTTGATTACAACTAATTACAATGGTTGATTACAAAAACTTAAACTTACGTGTTTACAGTTTTTGTTAACTTTTCATGGCCGGTTTTGGAAACGTGCAGTGTGGACATCTTCACCAAATAATCAACCATTGCAATTAGTTGTAATCAAATTTTCAACCATCTAATATGCAATTGCTTATAGATGCTCAAAAACAAACTCTTGATATCAAAACACTGTGAGCCTTTCGATAAAATCACTTTCTAAAAATTCTTACTCTCCCACGTATTTTCAGTAATACTGGTCAGATGCACGTGCTTTGCAACAGAACCTTATTCTTAATGACAAAGATGCATTTAGAATATAATGTTTATTCAAATGTGTTTAATAATGCTACGATGATAAGAAGCAAAATTGGACTATTACAAGTGCTATTATATATCTATAATTATAAACGTGATATAAAATTACATAAAAACGGATGCAAAATTCAGATAATGGAGGTCCTTTTATGCAAGAAAAGGGTATTTCTAGATTTTTAGTGAATCTAACGGCCATGCACAAAATTCATAGTTTTGCGTGATTTTAAAAAAAATCCAAAGGCCTTTCCGCAAAATTCATGTTTCTGCGTGATTTTTCAGAAATCTAAGGTTTTTATGCAAAATTCATACATCTGCGCAAAATGCAAAAAAAATTAAAGGACTAAAATACAAAATTACATTTTTCTTTTTTCCTTTTTTCTTCTCGGACAGGTGGTTGTTGCGGTGCGTGCAAGAATTTTCTTTTCTTTTCCTTCTCGTTTGTTGCGGTGTGTGCGGGCGGGCGGGCGGGCGCGTAGGCGGTTGCATGCAGCGCGTGGGGGTTTCGGACGGACAAATGATTTCGCGCTTTATAATAATAGAGATATTCTCTATATTCTATTCATATATTAGGGACAAACAGATTTTACTTATCACGTATCTTCTCTCTCGTTTTTTAGAGTCGCTTTCTAATAACAGGGAGGATAGACGAAGGTTCGTAGAATCACTAAGATGCATTTTGTGAGTGCATCTTAGTGGGATTTACCAAATCATCTTGGGGCAGAGAAAAACAGAAAAAGGAAGGGCACGCAGTGGCAGTGCAGGCTCGCTTTCTCTTCTCCCCCATGCACTTTCGAACACTTTTCGGAGCTAGCTAGCCTTAGCCGGATTGTGTTCGTGATCTCGCTGTTGTTTCTCTGCACGATCCTGGCGCCAACGACCAACCTTTTTTTTACTGGCTTCGTTTCACCGGCAAAACAAAATGTGATATCATCCATGGGAGATGTGACGGAATTGTCTCGAGAATTGTTCTGCTAAAAACGTCACTCGTTTTATTATATATATATATATATACAAATGCTATTCTACATCACGGGTGTAGAATGCTATTCTACACCGACGTGGAATGAAGGGGTTGAGATTGGGTGGGGGGTGAGCATGATTGGGATGATCGGTGTAGAATAGCATTTACACCCATAGTATAGAGCGACGTCACAATGGGCTGGATTTAGGGGGACGTAAGAGCACCTCCCCGAGTACTCCTTTCATCATAAATAGACAGTGTTTAACTAGAGCATGAAAGCGTGACTTAATGAGTCTTAGTTAGTCTTCGGGACAGAGTGGAAGAAAGGTGGAGACTCTCGAACAAGGAAATAGCCTGACCTTTGGATAAGAAGCATTGTCCGTTGAGTTTATAGATATATTAAAAGGAAATTTGATAAATTAAATAATATTATTTTACATTCTTAGTACTAGTTCGATATAATAAGAGTGTGGTACTAAGCAAGCAAATACATTTTTATTTTGTTAAGGATCCTACCTTAGAGATGCTATACATTATAAAGTTTTTACTAAGAAAAGACTTTGCCACATGTCTATATAATAATAATAATAATATAAGTACACTATACATTGTGGATGCTCTAAGGTGTAAGGTTACGTCGGATCAGAACGGATGGAGAACATGAGTTACATATAAGAATTATGATAGATTCTAAAAATATCTCTATCGAGTTATTAATTTTTATTCCCTACAATCTCATATAAGAAGTTTTCTAGATAAAATTTAATTTCTAAATCTTATTATTTTCCAATAATTTTTAATATTATATTTTATATATTTTACTCTTGTATCATCGACAGATGGATCATACTTATTAAATATCTTTTTTTATTTTATTTGTATTTTTTGTATCATCGACATGTGGGACCAGAGCAAATAGGAAACATAAGTCGCTCCCTACAAGTAGGAAGAACGGAGGAAGATTTAAGAAACACCTCATTTTTTAGAATCTCTGTTCGAAGGAAAATAACTCTTTAGAATTTATTTGGAGATGCTCTAGATAAATAAAGATAAGACAAGATTCAAAAGATATCTTACTGTCATATTTTGTATTGTGGTCTTATCCATGATGATAAAAAACAAAGTGTAAATATGACTGTATAACTCAATTTAGGCTACAAACGTGTAATAAATTAAAGCCCGTTTAAAAAGTGTGTATAATACTTATCCTAATTTAAGAGCTGATGGGATTTAGTATAGTGTACGGTAGGCACATCTCGTACTTAATCACGAATCTAGGTTAACTACGTGGACTAAACCGTAAATTACCCACTTAAAAGTATATAAGTCGATTTGCATCCCAGAGCCAATGTGGTGATGCGTTTCTCATCTAATGTCTCCGTTTTACATTATAAGTCGTTCTGGTTTTTTGAGATTCATGGATCCGTCGATGAATCTCGAAAAACCATAAGGAAACAGAGGAAGTAGCTCTTATGACCAAGTGCTTGAATCCTATGATGATGGGTTCAAAGGGTGTTGCTAGTGCTATGGTTTTTAACATAGTGGCGGAGCCACTTCCTTGCCACTTCGAGTAATTGTTCGGGCTCATCAACAAAGGTGTTATAATTTTTTAGTATTATTTTAAAGATTAAAATTAGTTTTTTTATAAAATACTAAATGTAATCAGATTTGTTCGAGCTCGAAAAATTTCTTGGCTCTGCCACCGGGTCCACATGATTCAAACTATATATCTAATATCTAAGTACAAGTTTGATCAAGTGAACATATTTGAGATAGTTTTTATAAATTAGTGGTGAGGGTAAAAAACAAGGTGTCTCTTGTTAATAAAAATCGTATTACAAAGTTGTAGCTAAAGGATATATAGCCTATATTAAAGAAACAAAATTTACATATGGATATACAAAATACAAAATGAAGTCTTTTGGAAGAAATTAGAAAGTAAAGTTTTGTAGAATGGAGGGAGTACACCCTTACCTATAACTATTATCTATTCATTCATGCCTTTACAATACCATTTTCACGGGAGTATTGACGACGAGAAGCATTTGTTTTTTCGCTCTTGCTATTAAATTACCAGATTTATCTATAACATAAAATTTCTGTCACCAAGAATAATTATAAAGATTACAGCAGGAGTATTCTACCGGAGCCTAGAGAGTATTCGAGCTGAATCTATCTCCTTTAGCTAACTATTTCATTAGAATCTTACAACGCGAAAACGTTTATCGATACCTACTTCGTAACCATTAGAGATGAAACATGATTAATTTTTAGCTGATCGAATATTTTGATGTTAATTTAAAAGGTCAAATGTGAACTAATTATAAAAATAATTGTAAAATTGAAGAATAATTTAAGAGACAAATTTATCAAGCCGAAATTACTTAATTTCAGTTGGTTGGTTTTTCCGCTTCTGTTTCCGCATCCGCATCCTTCTCCCTTCTTCCCACGCACCATGTCCTGGCTCGCGCGCTCCATCGCGGCCACCCTCACCTCGCCGCGCGGCGAGCCCGACTCCGACGCCGACGAATCCGAGTCCTCCTCCACCGACAGGGCGGCCGCGGAGGACCCCTCTCCACGCAACTTCGACCCCGAATCCGAGGAGCACGAGCAGCCCGATACCCCTGGCCGCGGCGTCAAGGACGACATCTCCGAGCTCACCGAGACCCTCACCCGCCGGCTCTGGGGCGTCGCCTCCTTCCTCGCGCCACCTCCGCCGGAGCCCTCGACCCCGAGCGCGGTTGCTCGGGGGGAGGGGGAAAACGAGGAAGACAGGGATGGGGAACAGTCCGCGCGGTCGCCCCGGATCGGGGGGATCCGGAGCGATCTGGCGGAGATCGGTGGGAGGGTGAGGAGCGGCATCTCGATGCTGCAGAGCAACAAGGCTGTGGCGGAGATATCTAAGATCGCCTCCTCGCTCCTGCCATTTGGGCAGGGGGATGCAGACGACGGGGAGCCCGTCGCTGGCGTGACTGAGGAGGCGGTGGTGTTCGTGAGGCACATCTCGACCAGGCCCGAGACATGGCTCGATTTTCCCCTGTTCATCAGTGAGCGTTATGCAGATGGTAAGATAATAAGATTTACTGCCTTAGTGGCGCCTCATACATTGTGGTGATATGTACGATTAAGGAATATTTGATAATTTGTCACTCCTAAAAATGGGTTTCGATTATTTGCCACTTTGACCCACTGTCATACACTCAAATGGTCCCACTTGTCATCCACACAAGTGACAAATAATCAAAGTATGCAAACTTTTTAGTAGCAAATCCTCAAATTTCCTGAGGATTAAACCTAATCGTTGTGGAAAAAATTGACGATTTGCCACTTTTAAGATATGCAATTTGATTATGATGCCATCTATGAGTCTGACATGTAGGATCACCCAAATCAATGAAAGTGTGTCCGTATGGTAAATCGGCGAAGCCCATTGTTTGAAGTGGTATTTTGGTAAAACCCTCCCTCTTGTGGCACCATGACTCCTTGAGAATGCCCACAACTAGGAGAGTAGGAGGATATGGTCGAGTAGTGTAGTGGGTCGACTACCACATACCTGAGCTAGATAGTAGAAGGAGTGCCCTCAACCACCCCCTGGTCGAGGACTGCTCTTCGTGGACCTTGTGTGCAAGCCAGATAACTAGGAGGACGACCAAGCCTAGGTGTGCACTCGGCCGCCTGGTCATTCCACATTGAATCGCTTGCATTTCACAGGTGAACTCATGTTTAATGTGTTTGATCTTGTGTATCTGATGTGGTCACCAAGTCCCACCCTATTTTGAGAGAAGAAAAGGAGACGTTCCATACGACGACCCTCGAGGTGCCGACCCAACCAGAGGGTGATGTACTAGGGTGACAAGGTTGGTGATGTGATGCAACAGTATGGTAGATAGGTTAGAAAAAATGATGATTTATGTAGCAATTGGTACGTTGCGAGTACGCATGCACCCCTTGGTACTTGGTAGCTACGTTGCCCAGATACGCGGATACGGATACGGATACGCGATACCGCGATACTTCGATACGTCATTTTTCAAAAAATACGGATACGGCGATACGCGTATATATACACAAAAAAATGTAATAAAACTATTTATCAATCTATAAATTTTACATAGTAAATAAACAAACAATAGGGTGAATAAAACAACATAGCAAACAACTTAAATTAAATCAAGACAACTTTTTTAGAAAAGTGAACAAAAGCCAACAGCGCATCTGCCCATGAAGTGAACAAATAGGCAGCCAATAGCCAGTGCACGAAGTGAAGTCCAGATAGGACCGCACATACAGCAGAAAGCTCTGAGAGAAACAAAAGAAGAAGAGAAAGAGAGGACCTCTACTCGTGTGGTGGTGTGGATCTGTTGAGTGTTGAGGATGCAGCAGGCAGTGGTGGCCTCTTGCCTCTAGCTCCCAGGCGGCGCGACAGGCGACGGGAGGCGGTAGCCCAGCCCTAGGCGTCGCGACGGGAGGCGGCAGCCCAGCTCCAGACGTCGCGACGGGAGATGGCAGCCCTAGCCCTGGGCGACACCACGGGAGGCGGCGCAACAGGAGGCGGCAGCCCAGCCCCAAGAGTCGCGACGGGAGGCGGCAGCCCTAGCCCCAAGCGGCGTGACGGGAGGCGACGGGGCCAGTCCCAGGCAACGCGATGGAGCGACGGGGCCAGTCCCAGGCGACGCGACGGGAGGCGACGGGGCCAGCCCAAGCGGCGATACGGGAGTGCGAGATGGAGCTGTGCGACCGTATCAGAAAGAATCAGATACGTATCCGTTTTTATTTATTTATTTGAAAATACGAAAATAGATGGATACGTATCGGATACGTATCGGCGCGTATCCGATACGTATCCGTATCAGATACCGTATCTGACACGGGTACGCCGATTTTCGGACGTATCCATGCTACCCAGCTTGGTAGTATATAAGGAGTAGAAGCTCCTTGTGGGAGGAAGGGGCCAAGTCTGAAACCAGAGAACTCTAAGGTGCAAGGTTAGAAAAAGCGTTATGCGCTATGTGTGTGGTGGCCTACTGCATAGCGCTTAGGCGTTTTATGCGTGATTAAGCGGTGCTTAAGCGTTATTGACTTAGTCAACAAAAAGACAAATTTGCTGCAACAACTTACATGTCTCATACAATTTTCTGCCAATAGCTTACATGTGCTACTCAATTTGATATATGTTCTAGTGTACCAGCATATGAGTATCATTTCAAATAGTAGTACTGCAGTAGTACTACAGCAGTACTCTTAATAGTAGCAACTGCGAGCTGGCAGCACATGATTGGTTGGCTCAGAGTACTTTACTTTTCTCCTCTCTTCTTCACTTTTCCCTCTCTTGCCTCTCTTCTTTCACTTTTCCTGGGAGCAGACACCCAATGTGCTTCCCTCTCTTCTCCCTCCTATCCACATGCCTTCGCCACCACCACAGAGCAGATCTGTCGCTGCCGCTGTTGAGCAGATACCCCGGCTGACAGCTCTCCTTTCCCTCGAGGGCGGCGGCTGCAGCGGGGATCGACGAGAGCCAGCGAGGGCGGCGACTGCAGCGGGAGCCAGCGAGGGCGGCGGCTGCAGCGGGAGCCAGCAAGGGCGGCGGCTGCAGCGGCGAGGGTAGAGGGCGGCGGCTGCAGCCAGCGCTAAATATGGCGCTTAGCCCCTAAGCGCAGCGGAGGCACAGCGCATGGCGCAAAAGCACGCTGCAGCGGACGCTTTCTACCGCATTTGCGAACCCTGCTAAGGTGTAATATACTTGCATCCAAGTTCAAGATACAACAGCAGGACTTAGGGCTGTTATCATCAGGGAGGCCTGAACCTAGGTAAAAATCTTGTGTTCCGCTGTGTGATAGAGATTTCCACAGTATTTCAACCCCTGATGCTGAACCCTGGAATAATCCAAAAAAATTGCTGATTGGTGGGAATTCATTTGGTTTGTGGTTTCAGTTCCAACACATTTGGTTGCGATTGGTGGGAATTCATTGGAGTGGGGCAGTGGGCAAACCGGGAAACCTTTGCTTTGAACTTATGATTTCTTAGGCTGTGTCAACTCGAGCAAAATTTCTTAAGTGGTGATTTATGCCTACTTTGTTCCTGTATATAAGATCAGTGGCAAACTGGCAACTTAAAAAGACTAACTGCTTGGCGTAAATATGTCCACACATTTTTGTGGAAAATTAGTCAAGCTATGCTGAGCAAAATTTCTTAAGTGGTGATTTATGCCTACTTTGTTCCTGTATATAAGATCAGTGGCAAACTGGCAACTTAAAAAGACTAACTGCTTGGCGTAAATATGTCCACACATTTTTGTGGAAAATTAGTCAAGCTATGCTGAATTGTGCTGGTTCTGAACTTCTGATATTATATTTATGGCTTGCTTGAGGAGAGACTGCCAGGGCTGAAAATTTGGTTTGTAACTCAGTCTTATTCTAAAGATAATACTTTAGTCCATCTAATGATTGTTTTTTAAAATACTATGTTCCTTTGTTGGAGGTTGGATATTACTCAGAAATTACTGGCTATCTGAAAACAGAGTCATATATGTATCTGCACTGGTCTGTGAGTCAACACTCAACAGTAGGAAGATCTGAATTAATTATGGAAATTTGTGAGTACAACTAAGTAATAATTTAGTAATTTTAATGGAGACAGTGGAAGTACTACTAATTACCAATTTAGTAATTTTAATGGCGAGATGACTTAGTTCCGCACAAGAAGTAAAATAGATTAAGGTCACACTGGATTCTAACACGCTATCATGTTTCTGTTGAATGCTACTGAGCTTATTACGGGGTATCAATGTTGGCCTATATTTTGCGAGTGTAACTTGTAGACCAGCTTCAAATCTCATCCTTCTTTTCAACAATGTCCATCAGGTGAATGACATTTTTTCGTACATTTATTTTTCATAGTTCTGTTAACGAATCCATTGTTCAAATATAAATTGTTTCTCAAGAATATCACTTATTTCATTAAAATGGAAAAACATACTGGACATAGCTTTAATAACAGACTTCCTGAATGCTTTGTGTCCTTGGTCCAGCTTTCTTTGTGAATCAAAGTTGCGAAAGATAAGGATCAATTATTACTTCACATCTCACAATATATCAATACTGTATGGTATCATTAGATCTAACAAATATATTGGTTATTTCATGTTTTATATATCCATATTTTATGACGGGAGATTTGATCATATACCCTCCTTTTAGATAGAAATTGAGGATTTGTCCTTCACATCTCAATGACACGTGGGCTCCACTCAAGTCAATGACATGAGTCAAGAGGCCAGGAGGGTAAATCTTCAATTTTCATCTAAAGGGTATATGATCATTTTTTTAATGACATATACTTAGCTATTTTTGAGTGTTTTTATGAGCAAGTTGTTTTTCATGCTACCTTATGCAAAATGCACAATTTATGGCTACTTAGTTTCTCCATTTTCAGCTTGACATAAACTAAATAACATTCAGATCTTGAATTAATAAGTCATTTTCATTCTCTTCATGCATATCCTTCTTAACCCTTAAATGATTACATGAAGCTTAGTGGGTGTGGAGTTACCTTTATATTCTTATTGTGGACATCTTTTCCAAATGGTTCATGGTGTATGCAAATTGCTCAGTGATTTCCCTTTATTCTGATGCTCATGTCTTACATGGAATCTGTTATTTTAACAGACTTTGAACTATCGGATGCTCAGTATGTACATGCATTAGCCATGGAGCACCTTGTGCCATACTTGTCAGATTTAAAAGCTGCAATTTGCTCTACTGATATGAGTGAAGCATGTTTCTGGAAGATCTATTTTGTGCTTCTGCACTCCAAACTCAACAAGCAAGATGTTGAACTTCTTTCAACGCCACAGGTAATTTCATTGTCATGCATGGTATCAATATTTTTTACACTGTTTAATTCGTCATGGAATCTTGTGCTGTATCTTTGCTATACACGGTGAGCTTCTTAAACAAAAACGGACGAAATTGAGCCATTCCAGTGTATAGCATCACTGCATCACAATCTTGGTGACCCATGAAATTCTTAAGAATCGTCTAATCCCTTTACATGTGAAATACCTTAGCAAATATAAATTGTGCCTAGAAGAGGAATAGTTATAAATGGCCCACCCTCAAGTACTGTTGTGTCTTATAAACACAAATGAATTGGAGGGAGTAATATTACCCCTGACCTTTGACCTAATGCAGCTTTTACTCTGACCAGCTGGGTACAGTTTTAGTGCTTGTAACAGTCTTCTTTCCGTAGCTTACATTTATAGACAAGAAGCTCGAGGCCATGGTTTTAGGCCCTGTTGGTTTGAGGTTACTAAAGTTTAGTCCCTAAGGGTCTGTTTGGTTAAACCCCTCGAGGAAGGGGACTGGAGGGGATTCCCCTCCAATGCCTCTTAATCTTTTCCAATCTCCTTCAATTCCCTCCTAACCAAACATGCCCTAAACTGTCAAATATGGTGAGTAAAAGGGGCTAAACTTTAGCCCTTTAATCCCCCAAGAGGTCCCTAAAAGGGACTAGAGAATATTGACATAATCTGCCCTTCATTAATGCCTCATCCCACCTCACCCTGTACCCTCATTAGGGGTAGTTTGGTCCTTATTTAACAGCTTTAATGACCTTTAGTCATTAGAATCAAACAGATGGGGACTAAAGTTTAGTCAAGTTAATAAGGGGACTAAAGTTTAGTTTAGTTCTTAAATAAACCAAACAAGATGTTAGTTTGATTCCACTTGAAACATTCTCTTCCGTGCAGATCTTACAAGCAAGGGAGGAATTGCTTCAAAGTTTACAGGCTAAGAATAAGCGGGGTTCTGAGGTTCCTTGGGACAGGGAATCATCAAAAACTGTGAACGTGTCCTCTACCCCTGCTGAAGAGAAAGTGATACAACCATCAAACGTTGAAAACAAAGCTGGAAAATCAGATGTTTGTGTTTCATCATTCGAAGAACCCACGTCTGATATATCGCTGGATATCGAGGCTGAAAAGTTCCCCATTGCAACCACCGAGGTGGAGATAATTGACAAGTCGGTAATTGAAGAAGAGCTGTCCGTGAAAAATGAAAGCAAAAGTCTACCAATCGAGTCCAAACTACGTGCGGAGACTGATGAAGATGAAGCTGATGAATGGCCCGATGAATGGCCCGATGACGATGCAGAGGAGGAGGTGGTTGGCACAGCAGACAACAGAACTTCACTGGGGCAGGAGGAAGATATATCGTTCAGTGATCTGGAGGACGACGATGACAGTGGCAATAAAGGGACAGGGAAGTAGCTAGGCAGGCTCAACGTCTGGTCCCTGTGCAATCATCACCTCCCGACCGCCCCATGTTGGCTTCATTTCAGCAGCGGCAGATCCGGAGTTAGGGATCATTGCTTTGTTATTATCAGACTCGTGAAGTGATGAAAATCCCCAAAACCAGCTGGGTCTCAGATACTCTGAACTTGAGCCGTAATGATAAGCATGCGTCAGCTCGTGTTAGTGTTGATGGCGACCACATCTGTATTATTGACCTCTGTCTGCACTCTGCACTGTACATAGAGCCCTTTGGGCGTGCTGCATAACCAAGGTACCACTGTGTTGATCTCAAGTTTTGTCGGCGCTGTTCTTTTCGCACATGTCTACAGTCTACTCCCCCTGTTTTATATTACTATCTTCATTTCCATTATAAAATATGAAATATAATATATGGTTTTTTATGCAAATCTTCAACGTAGAATACTGATTGTTAGTTACTTTTATTTATTATATATCATCAATTGTGACGATATCATGCATAAATATCAATATAATTATATGTACCTTAATTATTAGTCAAAAATTGTAAATGTTGTTTTTTTAAAAAACATGAACATGTATTTTGGAATGGAGGTAATTTAAGTCATTTATTTAAAAAACTAAACTTTTTTTATTTTGACTAAGTTTAATAGCATTTATGATGTTAAATAAATAGAGCATTAATATATATTTTATGGTTAATTTATTATTAGAATTGTTTGTATATTTTTTTATAAAATTGATTAAGGTTAGAGATGTTTAACTTATTTGAAAGACAAACAATTGTAGTATATAATTGACCGAGTATTGCATTGAGTGTTCACTGTTGTTTGGATCGGATTGAGATCCCAAATATCGGCATGAAGATTGCTAATTATCCACACGTGACTGATGGAACTACCCGTGTGGTCAAATTGGCAAGAGCAGAGCAGCAGCCAGCAGTGAGCAGTCTGGTGCACAGCTCTGCTCTAGTGCGGACGGCCGGTGGGGCTCACCTGCTCTGGCTTTTCTGGAAGCGGCGGCGAGGGGAGGGGATGTCGCCGGCACGGGCGGCAAGAGGCGCGCCGGCGAGGATGGACAGGTCGCGCCCAGGGTTCTCTAAACCGGCAGGTGACAGCCAGAAGCTCGGCTATTGGCCGCTTATCCCATTTAGCCAGGTAGCCCACAGGTTATTTCTCTAAACCGGTGGTGATAGTTAAAAAGTATTTATTTTGTAAGCTCATCAGAACGAACGCTGCATCTTTCTGCCATACGGTGGAGGCTGCTTTGCGACGGGGGGGTTGGGGACTCCGCCGCTCGGCCGCGTCCGCACGGACGTACGCAGCCAAAGGCTCGCAGCTCGCTCACTCACTCACGGTCACAGCAGCTCCAGAAAACAAATTAACCGGAAAGATTCGCGCATCTGCGGCGCCACGCACGCACGCACGCTACCACGGCTGGTTCGGCGCGTGACGGTGACAGTGCGAGCACCATCTGCCTCGCCGGGGGCAGCGTGACATGGAGCCCACGTGAGCCCCCACGCCGCGGCGCCGCACCTCGCGCGCACCAAATCCGCACCTGACGCCGGCGCGCCCGCGCCGGCGGTCAAAACCCAAGCGCGGCAAGAGCCGCAGACAAGGGAGTGACTAGTCTACTAGGCGATCACATGGGAGGGGGGAGGGGACCCGTCTTCTTCCTCCAGAATCCAGATGCCACTACGGTCGCCGTGATAGCGTGACAACGTTTTTCCCACGCCGGTGCGTATGAAAAACAAGCGTAACTGGCTGGCCGATGGCACGTCGGTGTCACGGAGGAGACATGCACCGGGGAGAACCCGGCGAGCAAGCGAGCGAGCGAGCACGCGAAGTAGGGTTACCCGACGGCGAAAAAGTGTGCCTTGATCATGACCTGGATCTCGGAGAGTTCGTGAATCGTGATGGACGGGACAGGGTACGTCTCTTTCCTCGCGAGAATCGGAGCCATGTGCCTTGTCCGCACTCGCCACCGGCGACCATTTTCATAAGCATATCTCCAGGAAGACAAAAGCGCTTCTGAATGCTGGCCTGGCACCAAGTGAAATTTCTCTGAATTTTTTATCCTCGAGTTTGGACCATCACAGCAGAAGACGGGGACGAAACAAGAATCATTGCTTAAACTGAGAGAGTTCGGTAAGAATCGTCTCAAGCAAATGTGCGTGCACTCTTACCTAGCAAGAGCTGTCCAACACAAATTATTAGTGCAACATCCAAAAGATGCAATTTTTTTGAAGTTGAGGAACTGTGAGGAGTTAGCTTCTGATATGAAATCAACAATTGGAAGGTTAATAGAACATGCAGCATGCCAGCATCAGGCAACATACCAAACAAGCTTACTGGTCAGTAGTATTTTCCAATTTGCCTCCACATGGACTGTTGCAAATGGAGGAACACACTTGGGGGTACATGTCCTTTTCAATGACAGCAACACAGATCAAACAACCTGGCCCATCCAATGCACATGACAAAGCAGAAGACAGCATGGATCAAGCCAACCTTAATCAAGATGATGTTCTCTGAGAACATACTGGTATCATTTAGAAACAGCAAACAGTACACAAGATGATGTCCTGAACAAGTGATTGAGTATATATACTGGATTAAAAGGACAGTTCGACGTGTATCATCAAGGTAATTGATCAAAGTACATGGTAGAAACATGTATTATCTTTATCTGAAGGTAAAGTTTGTTAAGAAGGAAGAGCCAATCTAGGCACAAAACATTCTTACAAAAGAATTGCCTGAAAGAATAAAAGCATCTCATAGGCTTAATCCCAAACTATATCTATCTACACCTCCACAGTTCAGTATATATGACGAATCTCAACCCCTAGAATAGGGATCAAAGCTTCCATGTGTAAGCATCGAACGTTGCATCTCTCTTCCCTTTACAAAGAGCCCTTTGATGCTTGCAAAGTTTTTTCTTTGAACCAAAAAAGAACCCATTTTTAATTCATCATTTTCCATCACTCCACTTGCTCACCAATTAGGTCTAGGCCAACAACCAAGAATGAGACCCCTTGGAACAGAAGGAAGTAGAAATGGATTCCCTGTGCAGATAGCAAACTGCGAGCTGCTGCTGTTAAAAGGAGGAAGGAAAGTGCCAGTTCTTTTCTGTAGATCCTATTGTGCTTCTTCTTCTTTGAATCCTTTTTAGGATTCAATTCCTCCTTTGTAAGCGCGTCAAGATTGGGAGCAGACCCTACTCTTTGCTGTTTAGAGTGTTTCTCAACTAGGCCAACGAGATCACCCTCTGAAGAACGACCCGATTTCTTGGTGACAACCCACTCATAGGCACTCCCAAGCTGGAACAATCCAGAAATCATGGCATTGAACTTGGTTACTGACATAGTATTCTCAAAGAGAAGGTACGGTACTATGAATGGGAAAGCTTTCGGGGCTGGGAGGATGTTCAGGATGGACATTGTAGCTGGAATGTAGCATACAACCCATGCAGGAAGTTCAGCTTCAGGAACAAACATTGTCATGGGAAGGATGACACAGAAAAGGGTGAATGAATAGAAGGGTAGGATGAGCTTGCGGAGTAGGAAGAAAAGGAATATGAGATTGCACTTCTTCCAGAATCCAATCTGCAACAGAAAGTAGGTAGGAATATCAGGCTAACTAAGCAATAAAATCATATATAAACTGTAAACTGTGGAGTAATAGATAGAGCTCAAATATGAGAAAAAGGGAACAAAAAAGCTATCATACTACAAAATTGTGGGAGGTTATTTCACCGATAACAGTCAAGTGAACGGACAGATATATTTTTTTGTGGAAAATGGTTACTTGCTTTAATGGTTGGCAACTCAGCATCTACAATCATCTTATATTGTGCTTCAATACAAAATAATATGCACAAAGTTTGCCCAAGCATGTAAAAAGGTATTCTAGACTTCTAGTTAATGCTTCTTGACAGCTACTCTATCTTGTAAATTATCTCATTGAACCTGTAACATCACTGGTAAAGAAACTATACATTTTACCGAATATGCTACATGCATTGCTGCAAATTTTAGTTCGCGGTATCTACAGAAAGTCTTGTACCTTAGATTTTATAATGTCCACAAAACAGAGCCTAAATAACTGCATGGGACCTGAGTGCCATCTGTGTTGCTGCTTTCTGTATGCTTCATATGATTCTGGCAACTCACATTGACACTGCAAAGGAAGTTACACAGATTAAATTATTACGCTTTGACTTTACACGAGGCAAATTCTGCATGAGCCACGAGGAAATTTGTGATTGTACCTCAACATCATTCAGGAAGAGAAACTTCCATCCCTTGAGATGTGCTCGGACAGCAATATCCATGTCCTCCACTGTTGTTCTCTCCATCCAACCCCCAGAGTCCTCGAGCGCCTTAATTCTCCACACTCCGGCGGTCCCATTGAATCCAAAGAAGTTGAGGAATGCTCCATTCACCTGCTGCTCCACCTCAAAGTGGAAGCACAGATTTATGTTTTGCAGTCTGGTCAACAAGTTCTCATCCTTATTTACAAAAGACCATCTTGCCTGAACCAGCCCAACATCGTCCTTTCCCTGGAAATTGAACTCTACAAGTGTCAGAAGACATAACCAATACGATTGATAGTCGGATTAGTAACAACATATTTACACCAGCTAGCATTGATCAGTTCAGCCAAACCTTGAAATGTGGTATGGTTCGCTTCAGGAAATCGGGTTGCGGTTGGAAATCGGCATCAAAGATGACAACAAATTCATAATCTTTCACATAGCTGCAGTTCATAGCTGATTTAAGGTTTCCAGCCTTGTAGCCATCCCGGATCACCCGGTGCCGGTATAGGATGCGCACACCCTCCCGCTGCCATTTCTCCACTTCCTCCTTGATAAGAGCAGAAGTGGTAGCATCATCAGAGTCATCCAACACCTGCACCAAGAAGTTTGACCTTGGCCAGTCCAGATTGCAAACTGCCCCAATGGATTGCTGGTACACCTGCAAACATACAAATGAAAGGAGTTAATTGAATTGGACTAGCCTCTTAGATATTTATGCCAGAATGCCAGATTCCCAAATTGAGCGCACTACTGCAGCAGCGTGGTTAGCTGGAGTTTTAAAACGAGTATGCTGTACTGGCAGTTTGATGCTAAATTAAGACGTCTTCTCATTGACGACAAAATCCAGAGGGACCGAGAATTGGGATAATCAAGTGTGCTTGAAAGGTACGAGGCCCAACGGCAAAATTAAACCTTTAAAACACCAATTTTTGTTCTTGTTATAGTGCACTGTGTAAGCAAGAACACACCAACTTAAAACTTCAGAAACCATCGAAGTTGTTACTGCAGAGCACGTACGGGTCAAAGAGGAACACAGGTCAAAGATCCAAGCAAATGCAATCTACACGACACATGAATTACAAAACAGCAGCATCCTCCTGCTCAATTCGTGCACGGAGAACCAAATCAGGAATCCAAAGCTCCAATTACAGCTCAAAAAATCGAATCTTTTGACCCCCAACAGATACGAATGTGGCAAGAGAAGGGGCAGTCAATCTGAAATTCAAAATTCCAACTTGAGAGCATTCCTCCGACACAAGCAAACACAAGGGGGGCAAATTGATTGGAGTTTGCTTTGGGTTTACCTCTCTCTCGTTGCACATGGGAATCTGCACGAGCACCATGGGGAAGTCGTTGGCGCCAGCCTCGACGTCCGCCTTGCCGGCGGCCTGCGGCACGGGCTTGATGCCCTTGAGCCTGATCCAGAAGCAGCCGAGGCAAAGGACGAGCCGGTCGATGCTCTGGATCAAGAAGAGCACGACACACGCGTTGGTCAAGAACTGCAGCGGCGGCGCGAGGTACTCGAGGCGGACGCGCATCCACCCCGCGTAGGTGGCGGCGAAGAGGCCGTCCACGGCGAGGAGTGTCGGCACCTCGAGGTGCCAGCCCTGTAAGTAGGCGGCGACCTCGACGGCGAGCAGCAGAAGGGACAGCACCAGGAAGATCCGGATGCAGCCGTAGAAACGCGTGCGCAGCGCCGTGTTCTCCCCCGGCGCGGCGTCGGAGTCGGTCCGCCCCGCCGCCACCCTCCTGCGCGCGGCGGAGGCGACGGCGAGAGCCGCCGACGCCGCGCCCGTCAGCCGCCCCGCCGCGCGGTGCGCCTTGAGCAGCAGCACCCACGTGATCTGGCGCGCGTTCTTGCCGCGCCCGACCTTGCCCGCTCCCGCCGGCGACCCCGGTGCCACCTCCGCCTCCACCTCCGAGATGGACCAGTTCGGGTTCTCCATCTTCACCACCACCGGCGTCCCGCCCCCATTGCCCACTCCCCCACCTCCCCTCCCCCACCACGACGGCGCCATTGCCACACAGCCTCCTCGCACAGCACCTCCACACAGACCCCCAACCAACCAAACGCTCCTCCTCCTCCTCCGCCCTCACCTACTCATCAAGAACCTCAACCTTAATAGCCGCCCACCGATCACACCACCGCGGCAGCTACAGAGCAGCAGGCCACGAGCAGACGAACAGCTCACCACGTCGGTCTAGGACGGGAGCTCCCTCCCCAGCTTTATTTATTCCTAAGCTCGCCGTCTCGTCGACTCGCCCGAATAAAAAATGCCTCCTTTTGGCTCTCTCCCTCCGAGACACAGCCACCCAGGCACCCAGCCAGACCAGATTAACGCGCGGTTAAAGCTGGCGTCTGGCGACGCAGGCAGCTCAGCCTCAGCTCGGTGAAACCAGCTGGATCATGGACGCTTCGGCGCTGCTTCCCCTCTCCCTCGACGGCGCCGGTGAAACCGCGTCTGTTCCCTTACCCTAACGAGATTAACCGAGCCGAGCCGCGGTTTCGTTGGTTGGTTTCTTGGCTCCGTCCACGCGCGTGCCGCCGGATGGGCTCGCACGTCGTCGGGTCTGTTCGTTGCGTGCGGATGCGGCTGCAGCCTGGCGCGCTGTCGGTGGCGGGCGGCCACAGCTACCTCGCCCGTCGCCTCCCCTCCTCCCCCCGGCGAATCATCCCTGGGCTCCGATGCAGCTGCCGATCAAAACGGCCAAATCGCCGGAATTCTTCTTCTTGTTGCCGTTCTAATGTTCTCTCTCTCAAACACACACATTGTTGAGCATTAAGGACGCATCGTTAATTGTTTCCTGATAAAATGATAAAATTTCTTCGTCTCGTCAGGCGCTGAAGCCCGGAGCGACACATCACACGCCATGCAAGTGAAGAGGAATCAAAGCGAGATTAGATCTACAGCACAGTGCTCAACTAGGCTCAAATGAAGACAAGCACGCATAGTAGTTTAGCCCCAACAAAAATATTGTCCATGCTAACTAATAAACAACAGGATCACTGAACTACTACCACAGATCGATCGAATCTGAGCATCCCGGGACACAAATTAGTATCCACTAACAAAGGAAGCTTCAGACGAGCTAGCCTGCCACTGATTTGAGAGACTAATAGCTAGGATTACTTTGCATCATCACCAGCTACATGAACAAGCATCGAGTCACTTCACATGAACACTTGAACCGGTTACGTTATCATGCCATCCTCACCTAAGGAGGAGCTCATCTTGAGGTGTCCGTGGTACAACTATTATTGGGAGACAAGCCATCGGCAGCCGCATCTCGTCGAGGGGTCAGGCTAAAGATCCCAAACGTGCATGAGCCCATCGCAACAGTGTCATTCGCCAACTAATGCCGTGGATATGCTCCGGTTTAAATGTGTTACCTTGCTTGCTTGCTTGCTCCCAGTGACAGCTATCTACTTCGTGCACTGCACAGCTTTGGGTCCTGCTTGCTTGCAGCTCAGCTCCATCGTTTTTATTCTTGCTTGCTCCATGGGAGTGAGTGAGGGATGGAGGAGGGATCCGATCATTCCATCTGCAGGCTCCTGGTTCCATTTCAGATCAGGGCAGGCTCCAATGCTCCATCAAGTTTGTTTAAAGCTAGGAGTGGCTCCTATAACTATAAGGAGTGAAGCTCTGAACTTGCATTGACTTTCCCGTGGTAAAAACTAAAAAATTGATCTTGCACTCAAGCTAGTACGAGTAGAAAGAAAATTCTTCCGGTAGAGAATCTGGGAGAAGATGTACTGTTTGTCGGCAGAACATTTTTTCACCGGTAATTAAAATGCGCAATACTGTACGAATTATGAAAACAAAATTCACTTTGGATCTTAGCTCTCGATCGGTTGCATTTCTGTGCACATCTCTGGTAGAAAGATGACTTTTTTAGGAATATATATACGGTTAGGTTTATACAGGCGAAACGTCGGTGGGAAAAGACCAAGAATTTTTCCTGTAGGAGCTTCGAACTCCGGAGTGTTTCGGGATCTCGATGATGATTGTAGTAGCACGAAAATTCTCGAAATTGGAAATTAGTCTACTCCTGTAACCTGAATGGCAGTGTCAAACTCAAAATAAACGAGAGATTCTCAGCAGAAGCGTGCACTGGAAACTTCCGTCCGTTCTAACTTGTGAATTATTGTCCCAAGAACAGCAAATGCTCGCAGTGCTACTTGTCATCAACCCCAACAACATTCTCGTGTTAGTTATGCTTCAGTGGTGTTATATACTACACGCATGCTAACTACCTAGAAAATTAAAAACCATCATGTGGGATTGTGGGTTGGTTAGACCAAGCTGCTCAGTATTATCAGTACTTCTCTCTCCCCTTAAAAAAGAGAGATTTTATGGTGCAGTTTATTGGTAGTAGAATGCATCTTAACCGCTGATCTTTTTCTTTTAACGGTTCATATTAATGTATATCATTACTTTGGCTAGTATCATGCCCGTGTTATGTAATGTTGAAAATAAAAAAATATATATTAGCAACACTTCGCAGGTGTCGTCTCCTTCTGGAAACTCGTCTTGGAATCATGGCTCTTGCGTGAAACCAAAAAATTTTGTTAGGTGGCGAAGCTCTTCGACGAACTCTTTGAATTCATGGCAGTAGTTGTATACCATGACCGGCATCTAAAAAGTTTTAAAGATCACAAGTGAGTAAAAGTGTAGAGGACGGAGAACGGGGATGAGTACAAGTGGGCGGCTGTGAGGACGGTTTAGGATAAAGGTGGCGATGATGATCTAGTAGTCGGAGATCCGATCCAAGTGACAGCTGGGGACGGGGAGGGGATGGTGGACCTGATGGAGTCGACAGTAAGGACGGATGCGGCTGCCGACGATGAGGGTAGGCGGTGGTGGAGCAAAAACGCATGGTGCGGGCTCAAGTTCGCGAGGCTAGGATTGGAATTGATGACGAGATTCGACCATGGACTCCGGATTTTATAAAGAGGTGTCGGAGAAGTAAAGGGACGAGTATGAAAGGGATTTCGAGGCTTTCAAAAATAGTGTTGTGCTATGAATATGTTTTCTATTTATTTATTTATTTATTTATTTATTTATTTATTATTATTTCTATATAAAACTAATCAAATTTTCATATATTCCATATAAACAGATCTACCTTCATGTATTGATGATTTTCATATATTAATATAGAATCATATATTAATAATTTCTATATAAAACAGAAGAGCTTCCATATAAAACATCCGACAGAGAGATGATAGGAGCCCATAATGGGTTGGACCGACCCAAGAGAGAAGATCAGATGTCTATGATTTATTAGATGTGAATGAAGGGTTATGATTTAACATGTGGTTTGTCATGTGAACATCTAAACTCGGTAATTATATAGTAGAGTAGATGAGAGGCAACATAGAGGGCAAAACCGGCCAAAAAATTTTGATGTGGGGGGATTAAATAATAATTTTAAAATACTTTACTGTTAAACCACCTAAAATCAAATCATATCGCTGGCTCCTTTTGTACATGTTTCGACTACTACATTTCCAAAAACGCTGAGTAGAAAAGAAATATCAAAACGAATTCGACCAATTTCAGAAATAAATATTATACGAAATCAAATCAAATGCATGCGTCTAAAAATAAATATTTTCAAGTATCAACAATCTTTTTTCAAAAATATCAAAACGAATTCGACCAATTTCAGAGAATATTATACGAAAAACCACTAATGATGTTTATATCTAAATTATAGTCAATTAACAATGCTAATTTACTATTTAAAATCAATCCAGTGGTACTATAAGGCTGCTTAGTGCTAATGTAGGTGCTTAGCATAAGAAAAAAAATAATCATCCTTATTAAGAGTCATACGTTCCGATGAAAAGATATTTAGTGCTGCTATATTTATCAAATTTGTTGCTACACTTACTTAACTAGTCATGCATGGTTGAAATTATCTTGATTAACACCTATTAGCACCTGATGCTATAGTAAACAGCAAGCTCCTGCGTTAAGCATCCACGTCGAAAAAAACCAGTGTTTTTCCTATAAACGCCTCTGTAAGCTTCCTATCAGAGCCGCCCTAATGGTACCATTAGAATAATAGACCATAACACTACTAAAACAGTATGTGCATGCAGTTAAGCTACTACAAAACTTAACGATGACATATTTTCGTTAAACCCTCGTATTTAACTTGCTGAAGACTGAAGTATTATATCTGAATATGATGAGGTAATCTGCCATGAAAACTTCCATGCCATTGTCAGCAGTAAAATACCTGAACACGAGCGATTGTCAAACGACAGCCGTCGCTAGAGCAGTTAGCAAACTAAAAAAATAAACAGCAACTCCTGCAGTTGAAAACTGTCGTACTTTCATGGTCAATGGCATGTTTACCTCTGAACATGAACACGGGAGAAGCTAATCTCAACAGCCTGCGTCGCCACGCATGAAGGAAAACTCACAGAGGAAAAATTCCATGTGTAAAATTCAGAAAGATGGTGGTCAGAGATTAAAAAATTCAGAAAGCCAACTTAACATCTAGTTAGGATTCCAGTCGTCCTACTAGGATCTGATAGTACAAAGCTTATCTTGATCATCGTGAAGTCTGACAGACATTCGACCACTGTAAAGTGGATATCAACTATCACAAAGACCCGCTCCATACCGTCGGATCCTAGTGGAATGGCCGGAATAGGTCAATTTCCCCATGACAGTCCGGATCCCAATCATTCCGTTAAGACTACCGTGAAGTCCTACCTCTAATCGCTGTCAATTAGACCTCGACTACTGTGGAGCTCCACTTTATACCATCTAGTAGGATACGCCAACTTATCCGAGGTAAGAGGAAAATGCCTGTTACTTACTGAAAGAGTAGATCATGCACTGCACGTAGCTGCGAGGCAGGATGATGGCAACGTGGACCACGAACTTTGGCGGTCACAAAGCTCGAATAAATCGTCTTCTTGGCGAAAGGAGAAGGGAGAAGAGACGAAAGAAGGGGTGGTAAAAGGGAAAAACGAGGTAAGCAGAAGGCAGAAGGTTGGCGCGGCTGTCAGCATTCAGAAAATTCAGAAACCTTCCGTGACTGCAAAGTAATAAACGCACGAGGGCTCGCCGACTTTACACCCTTAACACGATCAGTACGAGTCTTGCACAAGTCTACAACAAAAAGAGAAGCCTCGTGACAAAATTTCACGTATATCTGTCTGTCGAGTGCACAGGAGGCAACCTAAAAAAACGTCTATATTATTATTATTATTATTATTATTATTATTATTATTATTATTATTATTATTATTACTATTATTATTATTACTATTATTACTATTATTATTATTATTATTATTATTATTATTATTGCTCGACGAGTACTGAGTTGTTCATGATCTTTATATTTATATAACATGATATTGTTTTGGGTGATCTTCGATCATACAACATATATGGAACGAATTTAATCATTAAATAATGCGTACATTGGTTGATGATCGGGTTTCATAATTTTTTAAGGGCCGTAGATTGCAATTATTTTTATAATTAGTTCACGTTTAGTTCTTTAAATTGATGTTCAAACATCTGATATGACATGGACTAAAATTTAGTTTCTTGATCCAAACACCCCCTTAATAGGTATTGTCGATGTTTTGCCAAAAAACTCCACCAAAAAATACCTTCAATGGTGATTTATATAGTAGGATAGCGTCGAATTCAAAACTAGATGATTGACATAGGAGACAAGACATATGATTTAGATAAATTCAAACCTCCCAAGAAATAATAACTTTATTGTGTCCGAATGAATTATGAATAAGAGCATGTGATTGTGTAACTCTCATAATTTGCCCATACAGAATGTGTTCGCCTACCTTGTATATTGTAGGGGGAATGTTATGACATCTCAAAGATACGACTATTTAAATTTGAATTTAGTTATTTTGGTGAAAAATAAAGTTCAAACGGTCTTTTTAAACGAGTCCCTTTTCTAATACATTCTCTAAATCACTATTCATCTATCTCGAATACATGATTAGCTTGACAAGTCCATATTTCCATTTGCGCATATTTTTTCTTGCATGTACAATATTTTCTTCCCCGTATGTTGTTATGAGTTGAGCGATACATATATTCGAAGGTATCGTAGCTTTACACAAAATTATTATATATTACAGTCAATTTCACGCGATTAAAAAATAGAGATCAAAACAGGGAGAGATAGAATTAAATTTAGGGTATATCATATCCGATTTCCAATTTATCCGAGCGTTATAATTAAGCTCAGGTGAATCCTGGGCCAAATCTGTTGCCTTACGTTGGGCCGGAACTTTTGACGCCATCATCTTCAACAGCTTGCTTGCTATATATGGGCCGTAAATTTGTATTAGGGTACTCCCATGTTTATTCCATGTTTATTGTGTTGTCACGTCGGGAAAAAAAGTGACGTAACAAGTTATTTAATGAAGAGTTAAGTAAGATACTATATCTTCACTATATCCAAGACATGGATAGAAGTGACTGGATAAGAGGAAGAGAGAGAAAAAATAGTAATATAAAAAATTTATTATATATTCATACTAAGAAATTAGGGTCGGTAACATAGGTTCTAGATATAGTGCCTTGGTGATATGGCAAAATAAAACTTCACATATAAAACCATGGGTTGGGACTACCCTCACCTCACTATGAGCCTACGCATTTTCGCACCCAACCCAACAAACAGATATACTCTCCTATGGGGTAATCGTTTTGTATGAATTACGCATATAAAGTGATATTAAAAATGGTTTATCGTTCTTTCTATCTAACTTTTTGCCTATCTTAATTGGTTATAAAGAACGACTAATATTTATGCACTCTCTTCTAAACATCAAAATAATTATTATTAGTACACTGGAGTAGTAATAATTAGCATTATTTTTATCGGAAAGTAACAGAGCCTATAAAGTACTCGCTATATACCATTTAACTTTATGCCAAAGAATTCATTTTTATCTTTTACCTTCACGTAAAAAAAGTTTTATTCTTTAATAGCAATATACGTCTAACTATAACCTTACAGTATAGATTTTTTATTAATAGGAGATATATTAGGATGTTTGGTACAACTCTGAGTTAAAATAGATATATAACTGTAAAAAAACACCTCTATGCATTTTTAAAATAGATATATCGACTCTGTTTTTTTAAAAAATCAGAATATAGTAGCGTTTTTTTCGCTTCAGCTCTACTGACAATACTTTATTTTTTAAAATAAAAATAAAAATAAAAATTTAGAATATAGTAGCATTTGTGTCGCTTCCGCTCTACTGACAATACTTTGTTTTTTAAAATTAAAAAATTGTTTTTAGAAAATAATTTATTTCTCTGACGCGTGCATGTATATTAAAAGAATATTCGATGATTTGTTATTTCTAAAAAAATATTTTGGTTATTTGCTACTCTAACTTAACTCACCATTAATGACTTAAGATGTGTTTGATTGAACTGTAGATTTTAAAAAAACTGCTGTTGTGAGCCGTGGAAAAGTTGTTGTGAGCTATGAGCTGTGAGCTGTAGAAAAACTGAGAAACTATTTAGTTGGAATAGTTGCAAATTTATATTTTGGTAGTTTATGATGTTTAATTATATTATTAATGTGTAAATTTACATGTAAATTTTTTTAATCATAAAATTTTGTAATGTTTATATTAAAACTATATATTTTTAAATTACACTAAAATGATATATTTTTTTAAAATTTTACTTTTCTAAATTTTATATGAACCAATATGTTTTAATAACATGGTAGGTAATATTTATTCAAAGTTGAACTAAAAAATTGTTAAATATGTGTTATACCAGCTTTCAAATTTATACTACGAGAATTTGTAGATTCTAAAAAAACTAGGTAACCAAACAGTTGATCCCAATTTCTGAGTCAGGAAGCTGGTTCAAAAATCTGAACCAAACAAATCGTTTGATAACCCACTTATCATATAATTAAAATTAAAATGTACAAACTTTTTAACGTAAAATCCTAGTAAATCATATCTCCCTGTATTAATAAATTAGTATTTTTTGCAGTTACACCATGGCTTTATTCGGTTTCTTAACTTTCTTTCTTTCTTTCTTTCTTTCTTCGAAGAAAAGTTTGTTCTTGTTCCTTCCCTTCCAGTAGTTTCCAGCTTTTCGGCTCCTCCCGCATCCGAGCTCCGAGGAGAAGCAATCGACAGCCTCCGCTCCAATCCGGTTGCTTCCGCTGCGATCCAATTCAACCCTAGAAGAGCCTCGTCCGCACCCGCAACACGCGCGCGGAGGTGATGGATGCCTTCGATCTTGTCCCTTCCGCCCCCGGCCGCTTGGATTGTTTGTTCGTCGATCGTAAGGTCGGTGGGTTGGGGGCTCAGTTTTTTTTTCTGCTTCCGATTAGCAGAGGTGCCCCGGTCTCGGTGGCCTGGGGCGATTTCTCATTTTTGACGTGGGTTTCGGTGGTTGATTGGATGGAAGGTTTTGATGCTGGTTGCTGCGTCTGTTCTTGGTGGTACGAAATACAATTTCGTGTATGATTGCCTTCCCTCCCCGAATCCAAGATCAAAAATGCTTCACAAGTTTTATATATGTGGTCGTTCCGATGGAGATGTCAAATTGTACTGTACATTTGTAGTTTTTGGATTACTCCCAATTGTTTCCCTTGTCCATTATTTACAACTCATTAATGGGTATCAGTTAGGATTTGAGCTGTGCATTCTGTTGCTGTGTCGCTGATGGTTTTGACAAATATGATAAGTAGCCACCTATCAGCGAAATTCTTTCATTTTTCGGCGTTCGCATTCATATGTGTAGTTTGGTTGAAAAAATCGCTCCTTTTGCTTTGGTAAAGCCTTAAAACTGGTAGTGCTCACTGCTTTGTGTTCTGAAAAGGGCTCTTGGTTACTAACTTCATTGAAGACAATTGACAGCACTACAACATTATCCTAGATATCGTGATGTGCTCATTAATCTTCTGATTGTTCATGTTTGTACATTCTTCACTTATTACTATAGCACTCATATACCTCTCTGTTTGGCTTCTTTATTAGGCTGTTGAGTTTTATCACGTAGGAGTATTTGATTATGGATCTGCCACTCATGGCAGCTAAAGCCTACAAGTACAAAGCAGAATTACTTGTTAAAGACTACCTTCTAGCAGATTCGTATGTACCATACGCTTCTGTGCTTGGGGGAATTCTGATGTGCAAGTTGGTACTGTCACTCCTCACTCTCACTTTCTCTGTTAATTATCATCAATTTACTGTGTATATGCAATAACATAATCATAAATTTGTATAGTATATTTGTATGTAGATCAAAGCAAAATGCTAATATCTATGTTATATTTGATAGTTTTACTGTTTGAGTTTATGCTGAGCCTTTGCTTTTTCACAGAATTTTTATGATGATTGCACATAGATGAGTGTAGTGTAATTTTCCAACATTTCTTTTCGTGTACTTAACCGTACATTCTTAAACAGGAGTTCCTTGTAATGGTATCTTGACAAGTATTTCCTTTTGCTAGCTCAGGCGTATGATTTCACACGCTTTATCAGTTCATTCTACTTCAAACATTATGCTTCTCTTTCAAAGGTGCAGAAGATTGAATGGAATAACAGGTGAAAGCATGATGTGTCAAACTTAATTATCAAGCCTGGACATTCCTTCTGTTATATACAAGTTTCTGATGATACATTTTCTTACCCTTTTTATTCTAGGGGCATGTCCACCGGCCATGCAATATTCATTACAGTTATGTCATCATACTTAGTCTTCTTCTCGGGTCTATTCTCTGATCAGCAGGATGCACCAGTAACATTTAGAAGTTCAAGCCTCTCCAATTTTACACTGGGGGTATACATATGCTGTTATTTTATTGTCTTTTGACTTGTGAAATTGCTATAGTTAGTTACTTGTTTGTTTGGTATCTCCATCTTTAGTCTATGCCTAATAAGAACTGAATCTCTTGTTTGTTAGGTCTCTGTTGGGTATTTTATTACGGACCTTGCCATGATACTGTGGCTTTACCCTTCATTGGGTGGAATGGAGTATGTAAGTAAAAAATTGTCACCTTATTTTTCCACTTCTCTTCTCTCTCTCCTACCTGACTAACCTTGGTCTACTGCTCTCTGTTTGAATCCTGCAAACTGAACTATTTGTCATTACCAAATTATTCTCTGTGTCCTTTGTCAGGTTGTCCACCATATCCTGTCACTTATTTCTGTAATGTATGCTATGCTTTCTGAGGAAGGACAGTTATACACATATATGAGTCTCATCTCTGAGACTACTACACCAGGAATCAATCTAAGATGGTAATATGAACAAGTTGCACAAATGCTGTTTTGATGTTGTCATCTTCAATCCATTGGTCCATCTAAACTGCTGTGCTGTCCCTTTGTGTCAAGGTTCCTTGATGTTGCTGGAATGAAAAGATCCAAAGCATACCTTTTTAATGGAGTTGCAATGTTTGTTACTTGGCTGGTAAGAACAAAATTCTAAACTTGTCAATCTTACTGTGTCGTGGAAGAGTATATTGCTCTGCACTGACTTTAATTAGATGTGAACACTTAGGTTTATTTGATTAAGTTTGTTGGCTTAATCAATATTACGGGTTTTTACTATATTTTGGAGCTCCATGTAGCATGGTCTGCTAACAATAAAGAATGGCCTCATGCAGGTTGCAAGGATAATTCTTTTCATGTACTTGTTTTATCAGATATTTTTACATTATGACCAGGTACATGGTGAATTGGTGATCCTTATGGATTCAATTTAGAGGATGGCTATGACACACATATTCCTGATTTGATGCTTGTTCATAAACAGATTAAGCAAATGGACACATTCGGTCACCTTCTGGTTTCTGTTGCGCCCGCCATACTGTTCGTGATGAATATGATATGGCTTTCCAAGATCTTGAGAGGTCTCAAGAAGACACTGGCCAAGAGGCATTGAGTGAGCTCACGGGTATGCATGTACAACCACGACCATCCACCTATATGTAGATTCACTTACTACTTATAGCTTCTCGTTAGTCACCTTGACGGCTCGTACTGGTAATTAATATCGATCAGCTTGGCCGTTGAGATCCAGATTTATGATTGGGTGTCCAACCTTTTATGGATGCTGTATTAACTTTGTATATATGTTTGGTTACGGCATGTACTTAACTGAAACGATGATGATTTGTCCCGATTTGAGTAACTTTTTTTTCGTAATTTGCTGTATTAAAATTGTAACTTGTCAGAAGTTGTTAAAACTCACCTCACGCTAAACTCCCTTTCTAGGTTTGGGTTTATTTGCTGAAGAATTTTGTAACTCGGAATCGAAGGATGTTTTGCAGAAGTTATATTTAATTAGTAGGATTGTTTAATTCTTGTAGTTTAATTCACCCTTCATATTCTAGAGATCATATGTGGGATCCAACGAGGGAAGGAAAAAGGAAGAACTGGAGCCTGAATTTAATACATTTTCTAGTACAATCAACAAGTACCTGTGGCTTAACTAACGCAAATTAATGAAAGAACAAAAGGGTGCAGTGTTGCCGGTCGATCTCACTAGTGAATCAAAATTCTATGATATGATCCCTGAGATACAAGCTAATGAGATGCTCGAGAAGTGGTGCATTTCTTCAGAACACAATGGAAAAAATCCTATCATCTGAGATATATACAAGGTAAGGTATACGTCCTCCGGGATAGTTAATTAGCTCAATTTTTAATTAGAATCCGAGAAGGCCGTCTAACCAGGGCCGTTCCTAACATTTTAGGGGCCCTAGGCGAAAAAAAATTTAGGGGCCCTTCGATCTATTATCAGTCGGTGCGCGAATCGCATGGGTAGACGTACAAAAATATTAGCGACGAGCAGTGGTGGTAGGTGATCATCGGCGAATCGACAGTGCCACCTCCTACCATGTTGTCAGTCATATCACTCACATGGTTTACCGCGAGGGCATAACCATCGTCGTTACCATCCACCAGCCTAACATTAGAATTTAAGATGGGATTTAGATCGATCACCACTCACTAGCGCTTTAGGCTCCAGTAGAGTAGCTGAGGCGACGAAAACTTTGATCGTCCATTGTTCGTTGCCCATTGCGGCGTTGTCATAGCGGGAGTCATGCCATTGTGAGCCGACGAATGGGGGATTTAAGTTATCGAGTGAGCAGGTGAGGATTTTGAGCGATATCATGAGAGAACAAACATCATTGTGTGGCTATCTAGCTGTCTTGCATTTGCCTATGCTGGACTGCTTGCTAGCGTGTTACATTGGACTAGAGCGATATCGTGCTAGGCAAAGTTCCAATTTATAAATTTGTTGTGCTGCATGCTGGGCCATTTTTGGGTTGTGGACTGTAATATAAAAAATATAAAAATACTAAGTTATATACACATATATAAATTAGGGGCCCCTAATTTTTCTAGGCCCTAGGCGGTCGCCCCTCTCGCCCTGGCCCAGGAACGGCCCTGCGTCTAACGGTTCAAATTAAAGCCAATAAGCCTGACGAAAACCCTTCGTCCTACAAGAAACAAAAATATCCAAAACTACTTTGGAACCATCGCTGCTCCTCCCAGCTTGTGCACCATTGATCCCCGAGGCAATAATGGCGGGGTGATCGTCGACACCGGGACGACGTACACTCACCTCCCTGATCCATTCTACTCCTCAATCCTGTTCCTTATGACAGATCTCACGAGCTCGAGACGAGGACTGGGTTTGATCTTTGCTTAAGATCCCTCGCCCACACACACGCCATGCACGCAAGATGAGCAGCTGCCTCTGATGAGCCTCCATTTCCCCGGCGATGTGAAGCTCACTGCACGCTGCCTAAGGAGAGCTTCTACTACGCGGTCGCCGCGCCCAAGAACTCGGTGGTGGTGAAGTGCCTGCTGTTTAAGAGGATGGACGGCAACGTCGGCGCCGGTGCAATCCTTGGGAGCTTCCAGATGCAGAATGTTGAGGTTGTCTCACTACAGGACTATAGCATTTCGGCTAGTGTCACACTCGGCGAACCACACACCGGCGAATAAACTTTTGGGAAAGCCGAGTGTATTTTATTGGACACTCGGCGAAACCTTCGTTGAGTGTCTCGTCGGCTTCACCGACTGCGTCACTCCGCAAAGTTAACGGTGGGGAAGTAATGATAGCCCTTCATCGTGATATCTTAATTTTTTTTACCTTTTACTGTGTATGGTCTAATTTAGCTCTTAAAATAGAAGTATGATTTTTTTAGAAATTTTTATTCATTATTTAATGTACTTGCGATTCAAAATTGGTATCTTTCAATTAAAATCCTATAAATAAAGTTAATTAATTAAAAATAGCAAACTAACCATAAAAATGCCAATTTTTGGCATGGTATAAGATAGTTTTCATAGTGCAGAAAGTTTTAAGTTCAAACAAAGATTTTAGGGTTAATTTTTTCTGTGCCATTACGATTTTTACGGTTTGCCAAAATGCCATCGTTGTGTCACTGCCAGATGGGGGCCGCCACAGTCACTGACATTGGCATGTAGGCAATTTCTGAAAATTATAATGGCATGTGAGTAATTTTCCCATCTTATTTAAATATCGATTTTCTTTTAAACCTAACTCATTCCATCCCTAAACTCCTAGACCTTCTCGAAGATTATCCAATTTCTAAATTTCATACATGAAAACTTTGTCGAAACATTATAATTTTTTATAACAGTATATGTATGATATAATAACCCCATGTCAAGTATCATATTTTTTTAGACATCAAATTAATTTTCTATAATTAAAAAACCATTAAGCTCAATGTTGCTAGCCGAGTGTCCCAACTTAGATTTTTAATATTTAGTTATATCTAGTGTTAAAAGATTAAAAATAGACTCATAAACATAAATATGATTTTTCTACAATTTTTTAGTCATTATTTCATGTACATGCAGTTCAAATTTGACCTACTTCGAATTAAATCATAGAAACATGATTAATCAATTAAAAATAGCAAACTCACTCAGAAAAAAAATGTTAACATTTTCCATAGATTAAGACATGTTGAATTATGACTGTTAAAAAATTTAAGTTCAAAATAAGTTTAAAATATAACATGAGATCAAAATATGATCTCACATAAAATAATGGGTATTTAATCTTTACCGAGTGCCAGGCGTGGCACTCGGCAAAGCTATTTTTTCTCCCGAGTCGTCGCCACGCCATCAAGACTTCCGAGGGTGTATTTTTTTCAAAAGGTTTACCCAGTGTTTTTAACTTAGCACTCGAAAAACATTAGACATCGCCGAAAATAAATTGTTTGTCGAGTGTATTATAATCTATACTCGATCGGCAAACCATTGCTTGAAGGAATGCACTCGACAAATTTTAAGCACTCGGCAAACATCCTGTTTTCCGATAGCGTCTATGATCCGAAGGCGAGGAGGGGATTGGGTTATTTCAGCCTAAGGATTGTGCCCTTCACGCCTAGTGACGATCACGAACAGCGTTGGAAGAATTTGTGTGTGCACATGTACTATATGTTCCTACATTTCATCATCTTTAGTGCACCATCAATCGAATAAGGTTTCAGGTGATTAAATCTTGGCCTTTTTAATCGAGTTCGTACAGGAGACCGTACTGTATGTGAGCCTGAGCCACTCGCAAAAGGGAAACGCACAGCGGGGAGTTCATGGCGACAAAGCAAAAAAAAAAAGATCACACGTAATTAAAAACTGTCGCTTTTGTTTTAAGCGCGAATAGTCAAAGGTGTGCTAGCTTCCAATTATGTGGTTGGAATAACGGTAGAGCTAACGTACGTATGCTCGACTGATTTCCAGGTTTGATCATCACAGGCGGCTTAAGGTACAACTGATAAATGATCATGTCTGTCTCTCCTAGCTTTTGGCGATGATTCATGTTTTCGTTGAGATATGATCAAATACTACACGTATTTCCATAGCAACCAAGAAGTCGTTGTAGTATAGTGGTGAGTATTCCCGCCTGTCACGCGGGTGACCCGGGTTCGATCCCCGGCAACGGCGATTTTTTTTTTTTTTGCCGGCGAAGCACGCACGGCGACCCTGTGAAGATTGGTTTACATACGCAGAGCTAGCCTCTCTTTCATTGGAAGTTTCTATTTTAACGCACATGAAAATAGAGCCAAATTCTGACCTGTCTGAACCTGGGCGTGGTTGCTCCAGCGCTCGCGTTGCATGACGAGGTGGATCGAGTGCAGCAACTCGCAATCCAGGTGGTGGAACTGGAACTGGAACTGGAACTGGAACTGGAAGCGGCAGCGGCAGCGGCAGGGATATGCATCAAGTCGGAGCAGATTCTGTGGTACGTGTTCAAATCTTTCGAGCCGACGCTGACGAGCTCGTGGTTGCTTACGCCGGCGGACGGGCAGCGTAGTGAAGAGCGGAAACAGAGGAAAGCCAACGCGCACGGAATTTCTACATGTTATAGATGAGTATGATGAATACATTCATTTTGTTGGAATTGACATCAATGAAGCTATATCCTGAAATTGAAAAACGTAGTACTCAATTGCTACTCTATTAAGAAAATCTACTACTGAAAGTGGTCGGCAGTGTTTACAAATCGCCTAGTCGAACATAGTTGCCATGGTACCGACCAGAAAACTAATCGTGATTAGTCGATTTTGGTCGTTCTATTTAATTATTCTATATATTTTAGGAAATTTACATAATATATACACACTATATAGTATATGACAATAAATATCCAGGTATGGGCCAAATTTCCAGCCATTACTTATTAGCCCAAAAATAAAATTGAAAAGCCCAGCCCCATTAAATAAACTCTAGCTTCACTCCTCACATCTCCCCTCTCCCTCACAGCCGCAACAACCCTAGCTCCTCACATCTCCCCTCTCCCAAACAGCCACCACAGATCTCCTCCCTCACACAGTGACGAATCTAGGATTTTATCGATGGGTATGCCGCTGTTGTGCTAAATTTATATATATATATATATAATTTAGTAAAAATATTTTTCTAATTAAATGCTCCATCCATCCAAAAATTTTAAACCTATTACATTTTTAATTTTTTCTAAAAATCTTAGACTTATTTATAGTTTATCTAGACTTAAGTATTAAATGAGCTTTATTTATGGTGCTAGCCATGTAGTTTTATACATGAAATACTAGTACTATTTAATGCTATGAGAAATTTAATAATCTTGATACAAAAAGTAATAAGTCTAGATTTTTTGGATGGAGGGAGTATATACTTATTAAATTTACTCTGTAATTTAGTATACGTATACTACGTACTATATTAAGTTTTAAATTAAATGATCATGTTAAAAATTTTCAAAAATATAAATAGTTCAAATATCATACTTATTATACTGACAAAGCATACATAAGATTTGGAGGGGTTTGTTCCTCAAACAACCAAAACTAAAGAAAAACACTGTAATTGTCCATTAAAAATAATAAAATACTAAGATATTAGAGAAAAAACATTATGTTTGTCTATAAAAATAATAAAATGGTAAAAGATCAAATAAAAACCGCTATGTTTGTCCATTAAAAATAATAAAATAGTAAGAGATTAGAGAAAACACTATGTTTGTCCATAAAAAATAATAAAATAGTAAGAGATCAAATAAAAACACTATATGTGTCCATTAAAAATAATAAAAAGAGTAAGATAACGAACAAAAAACACCATGTTTGTCCATAAAAATAATAAAAGAGTAAGATATCAAATGAAAAACACTATATTTGTCCATACAAATAATAAAACGGTAAGAGATTAGAGAAAAACACTATGGATGTATATAAAAATAAATTTAGAGAGGTTTGAAACATCCAAAAACCAAAGAGAAAAAATAATCAAATAGCCAAAAAGACAAAAAAACTGCATGCAGAAAATTAATTTGTTTCGGAATCTGAAAACAAATAAATAAGTAACGCTAGAGATAGAACTCAACACCTCCGGAGGAACACAGAGAACTTTCTTACTGCGCTATGCACTGTTTTCTCAAGTATATATATATATTTAGTACTCTGAAAACAGGGTATGCCAGGGCCCTCCTGGCATACCCTGTAGATCCGCTCCTACCCTCACAGCCGCCACAGAGACAATTCAGAAGCATGCGCGCTGCACATCCCTTGCGCACCGCAGCTCCCGCCAGCACCACCTTCTCTTGCTCCTGCCAACGCTGCCTTCTCCTCTTGCTCCCACTCCCACCGGCGCCACCTTCTCCTCTTGCTCCCACCGGCGCCGCCGGTAGCCCCTCCCACTCCAAGGCACGCCGCCGCCGGCCCACTCCTCCTGCCGTGGCCCATGTGTCGTCGTCAGCGCCCTCCTCCGGCTGGCCCCTGCCTTCCCCGTCGGTTGCTCTTCTCTCCTGGTCGCCAAAATGCCACTGATTGGCCGACTAATCGCGACTAGTCGACGACTAGTCGGACGACCAGATTTTTGGTCGCTCTAGTCGAGTCAGAGCACCTAGTCATAGCCAGGAAAATGACCAGGTGGATTAATCGTATAGAATAGCGTTCATATATATATATATATATATATATATATACGCACATAGTATAGAATAGCGTTCATATATATATATATATCCTCTAATCTATTTTTAATCACTTGTAAAAGAAAAACAAATTAAACATAAACTCGTAGCTATATTAGTTACCGAAAATGATTTCTTCTTACATTTCTAAATATAAAATTATCGATAATAATATTTATATCAATCTAATCTAACATGTATTTTTATATGCATAAAGTGGATAGACTATTTAATCTTTCTTGTGACATTGTTGATCTTAAATAATTCTTTAACAGTTTTAAGTTTGAAAGACTTTTTTGAACTAATGCCACAGTCACAAATATAGTAAATAATATTCGATAAGTAATTAAAACATTTAGATATCAATCTACGTCTCTATCAAACTCAAAAATATCAATAGAAAACATATGATTATTTGGTAAAGTCATTTGCAAGACTCTTATTTCGGATGAAAGATCATCAAGATCAATATAAGATGATCTATTTTGAAAAAAAAAGTTTCCACAAATCTAGTACAACATTTTCTCCATATCATCAAATAACATCATGACTTTTGAGCTAAGCAAGAAAACAAATATACTTTTTAACACCTATAGTTCTTCAAATTTGGTAGCTTTAATACTCTTGACTCGGCTCTCCCAACTATAGGTGGCCAGATGGGCGGCCCGGCACTAGCACGGCACTAGCACGAATAGGCACGGCCCGATTAGGCACGGCCCGATAAGGCACTATGCCTTATTCGTGCCGTGCCGTGCCGGCCCGCCGTGCCAAGGTTGTGGCCCAGGCACGACACTAAGGCTAATTAATAGTGCCGGGCCGGCACTATGGCACTATCGGCCCAATGGGCTAGTGCCGGCCCAAGCACTAATCTTACAAAAATTCAGACTTCCTAAAATTTCATAACAAAATTGACAATCTGACTATCTGAGACGATTTCCAACTTCAAAATGCAAAATTTATAACAAAATTTTGAAAAATGTACAATTCAGAACATTTCACATGAGAATTAAAGATCACAACAGAATTTAATGTTTCACAGTACAATTAACAACTCAAAAAACATGCAAAACAGAAATGAAACAAACACAACTTTAAATAAGTTTGAGCTGGTGCAATGGTTGCCTCATTAAAAACCTATCTAGGTAAAACTCACACCTCGTGAGAAACCCTAGATAGGGAAAAAGAGTGCAGCCCAGCTCAATCAGATTATTTCACAAACTTCAGTATCAGTATCAAAGTTTACAAGTTTGAGGCTCCCAGCCAATAGCCAAAGTTTACACAAACACATATTACACTTTTACAACTCATCAGTCATCACCATCAACATCAAGATAGAGATTATCAAATTGAATTTGAAGTTCCTTCACCGCCTTGTCATCCGCCAATGTTTGAATCCTCTTTTCAGAGGCTTCCCAATCCTTGATACATGAAAGAACTTCTACCATTTCAGGAGTTAAACGTCGTCGTCGCTCTTCTATGACCCTACCACAAAGACTAAATGCAGATTCAGATGAAACAGAAGAAACAGGCACAGTTAGAATATCTCTAGCTAAGATAGAAAGAACTGGAAAGGACATTTTATGATCCTACCACCAGTTCAAACAATTGAAATTATCATCATATTGTTGACTGACTAGATCACTATCCAAATAATGTGAAAGTTCAGCTCCTATACCAGTACCAGCAACAGGATTGCTTGCAGCATGCAAAAGTGATGTGGTAGAGGTTCTTGTGGACATAGTAGAGGGGGTAGAAGAGGAGAAAGGCATACCAGAACCTGAATCACTTGGATCATCATCCAAAATAAAATCCCAGGCAGTGAATTTCTTACCAGTACTTTCAACTTGTGATGGCCTCTGCAATCTTATAGCACCAAACTTATTATCATATGTGTTATAAAGTGTACTCAGATGAGCTCTGACCTCAGTTAAATATGCAGAATAATCAGTACCAGTAAGAGAAGATAACAACCTAAGCACATTATAGAAATGTTTCAATTTTGCTCTAGGATCTAATATGAATGCAATGGAATAAAGCAATGGTATGTCCCTCCAGTACTTTAGAAATTTGTCTTTCATAGGGATAACTACAGTCCTAAGCATTCTATCATTTTCATAAGCATGTAGGTGTTTAGCAAACTTAATAAGATGATGCAACATAAGGGTGGAGGTAGAGTAGTAAACACCAGACATAACAACAGTTGAATCATGAAATAGCTCAAGAAATGATAGAATTTTTTCTGCCACATACCAATGAGATTCTGTAAGAAGTAGAGGCTCACCTTCTTTTCTAGGATAGCTAGTCTCAATGAAGACACTAAAGGTGGTCTTGTAATGGACCAGATGTTTAAGCATCAAATAGGTTGAGTTCCACCTCACCTCCATGTCTAAACCAAACTTTGTAGGACGTACACCAGTAGCAATACAATAACGCTTATATGCAGCAATGTGTTGATTAGATGAGTTCAGAAATGCAATTGCAGTCCTAAATGATTCAAGGTAAGGCTTAAGCCTCTTCAAGCCAGATTTAACAATCAAATTAGTAATGTGACAAGCACATCGTTGATGCAACAAAATATCACCAACATAACCAGACAAATGTGGTGTGAGCTTATGCATAGCAGTAGTATTAGAAGAAGCATTGTCTAAAGTAACAGCAAACACTTTGTTCTCTAAGCCATAATCTTGTATCACAGCAAGCACAAGATCAGCAATGTTCTCACCAGTGTGAGATACATCAATAAGCCTAAAGCCAATTATCCTTTTCTCTAATTGCCAAGCAGAGTTAACATAGTGGGCAACCACAGAAACATAATCTTCCTTAGCATTACCAGACCATATATCAGATGTGAGAGAAACAAATGTAACACTAGAGTTAAGAGACTCGATAAGCTTAACACGTGAATCATTAAAGTACTTTTTAAGATCTCTAGTGGTTGTTTGCCTAGATACAGAAATATATCTAGGATTATGAGCAAGCTTAATGTATTCCTCAAATTCATCATATTCACCAAAACTAAGTGGAAGATCAAGTCTAGCAATCAAGCGACAAAGTTGAGTACGAGCTGCCTCAGCATTGTACTCCCATTGTCGAACAGTACCATCAGGATTAAAATGAATTAATGACTGAGATGACCGAGACTTTCCAATTCTATCCTTACATTTAGACCTATGCCTCAAGAGATGGCCAGTGCCACCAGTAGATAGAGCAGAATAGACATGACCACAATGATTGCACTTAGCTTCATACCTCACGTTTTTGCCGCCGATTACCTTAAATATCTTCTCGAAGTCATTCCAAACATCAGAGGTCGTAGAACGAGACCTCTTCTGGCTGCCCTAGGTGGAGTCTTGGCCTGCCGCAGCGCCACCGTCCTCGGCATCGCCACCGATGTCGATAGGATCAGCACTACTGCGGCCGCCTAAGAGCTCCTCCCTCTCCATGCCCATGTCTACCTCATCATCCCCGGTTTGACCCAACAACCGAAGTTCATCGTTGATGGATGGCCCATCCACTTCGTCAGCCATCACCGGCCCTCTGGTTCCTCGACGGATTCCTATAGAATATAGATACAACTAGGAGATGTTAGCACAACTAGGAGATGTTAGCACAATCAAAGTTACTAAGTATAACTATTACCTTAAATTCGGAGCACCAGAGCTGCCAGTGAGGTTAACAAAGCAAAGATGTAGCCTCTTGGAGATGATGAGTAAACTTGGACAAAGGAGCTAGAGAACAACAATTATGAAACAAATGAACTACAGTCTACAGAAACGGAATAGATTGATGTAATAGAATAAGTATGAACTAACAGAAACAAACATCATGTATACAGAAACAGAATAGACTTGAACAAGTATGAACAAGTATGAAATAAATGAACTACAGTCTACAGAAACAGAATAGACTGATGTAATAGAATAACAGAACTAACAGAATTACAGAAACAAACATCATGTATACAGAAACAGAATAGACTTGAACAAGTATGAAATAAATGAACTAGTCTACAGAAACATAATAGACTGATGTAATAGAATAAGTATGAACTAACAGAAACAAACATCATGTATACAGAAACAGAATAGACTTGAACAAGTATGAACAAGTATGAAATAAATGAACTACAGTCTACAGAAACAGAATAGACTGATGTAATAGAATAACATAACTAACATAATTACAGAAACAAACATCATGTATACAGAAACAGAATAGACTTGAACAAGTATGAAATAAATGAACTAGTCTACAGAAATAGAATAGACTGATGTAATAGAATAAGTATGAACTAACAGAAACAAACATCATGTATACAGAAACAGAATAGACTTGAACAAGTATGAAATAAATGAACTAGTCTAAAGAAACAGAATAGACTGATGTAATAGAATAAGTATGAACTAACAGAAACAAACATCATGTATACAGAAACAGAATAGACTTGAACAAGTATGAACAAGTATGAAATAAATGAACTACAGTCTACAGAAACAGAATAGACTGATGTAATAGAATAACAGAACTAACATAATTACAGAAACAAACATCATGTATACAGAAACAGAATAGACTTGAACAAGTATGAAATAAATGAACTAGTCTACAGAAACAGAATAGACTGATGTAATAGAATAAGTATGAACTAACGGAAACAAACATCATGTATACAGAAACAAACATCATCTATACAGAAACAAACATCATGTATACAGAAACAAACATCATGTATACAGAATAGACTTGAACAAGTATGAACAAGTATGAAATATGAAATAAATGAACTACAGTCTATAGAAACAGAATAGATTGATGTAATAGAATTACAAAACTAACAGAACAAGTAACAAGTATGAAAAAGTACAAAACAACAAGTATGAAACCCTAGAAATATACACAGCAGACAGCAAGAACAACAAGTATCCTAGCCAAGTAGCAAAGTAGGAACAACCGAACAAGTATGAAACAAACCCTAGCGGCCTAGCCATATCAATAGTAGGAACAACAAGTAGGACAGTAGGTTACCTGCTCTGTTCTTGTTCTGCAATGGTTGCCGGCGACAGCGAGGAAGAACCGAACAAGAGAAACAGTAGTACAACAAAGCACTAGCCACTAGGCACTAGCACGACCACACTAGTGCACCACTGCACCAGCCAGATATACCGACGGCACAACGGCGCATAAGCGCATGAGAGTATGAGACAGAGATGGAGAGGGGAATGGGATCAGAGAGGGGATCTGGCGACGCACGATGGCCAACAACCAAAGATGACCAGATCTATCGGCGTAGCTCAAGAAAACAACTCACAACGACCAGATCTACCGGTGCAGCAAGCCAGCAACTAGATCTGTCGATAGACGAGGAGGGGAAGAGAGCGGGTGAGACACAAATCACACAATCACACATACCTGCCGAAAACAAAGAGACGAGGAGGGGGAACCGAGGAAGAGAGCGTTGTCGTGGAGGAGCAGGACCCAGCGACGCCGTGGAGGTGCAGGAGCCACCGGCGCCGAGGAGGAACCGTGGCGGAGAGACGGAGAGTAGGGTTAGGGTTTCGCTGTTTCAGGCGGAGGCGGTGAGGGAAAGGGAGGTAGGGAGCTATAGGTGGCCGGGGAGGACCAGGAGCCAACGGCGCCGACGAGGAATCGTGGCGGCGAGCCGGAGACGGCGGAGAGTAGGGTTAGGGTTTCGGGCGAGGAAGCCGGGGAGTCGGGGAGACGGGGAGTCGGGGAGACGGGGACGGGGGAACGAATGAGCTAGGGTTTCGGACCCGGATAGATGGATGGCTTTTATACCGAGCAAGGCACGGGATCGGATGGCTAGGATTGGCCGGAGTGACGATCGGACGGCTGGGGAGTGGGGAGTCGAAAAGGCTTCGGTCCACCGTAGTGCCGGCCTTATTTTTCGTGCCGGGCCGTGCCGGCACTATGGGCCGAGGTGCCGGCCCAAGCACTACCCGATACATAGTGCCGGGCCGGCACTAGCACTAAGCCCATAGTGCCGGGCCGTGCTAGTGCCGTGCTTTTTAGGGCCGGGCCTAGTGCCGCCCACCAGGCCCGGCCCATCTGGCCACCTATATACTCCCAACGAGTACTGCATAAATATTTCATGGTTAAACTTAGAAAATGGTTAAGTAAAATTTTCCATCTTTTAGTTGATAAATACTGCATATATTCACCACGCAATCCCCAAAAAAAAGAAATAACTTGCTTGCATTTGCCCGTGCTGCATTGGGCTGGGGCGCTGGGCAAAGTGTCAAAGTTACTATTTTGCTGTGATGCATGCCGAGCCATTGGGCAAATGGGCTATTTTGTATTTTTGTTGCTAATTTGTTGTCGTGCTAGAATGCAAATCATTAGTTTCCGTCTATTGTGGGTCGTGATTATAGGGAGTATAAAAATACTAGGCTATATACACATATATAAATTTGGGCCCCTAATTTTTTGGACCCTAGACGGTCGCCCCTCTCGCTATGGTCTAGCAACGGCCTTGATTATGAATATAATTTGACATTTAGCTAGTTAGGATGAAACCCTTGTCTGAACTCCATTTTTCCTTTCTGGAATTGAATAAATCCATTATTGTTATAGACTTCTATTTCATTGTGTTGGTGATTCTAACAACCAAGAGTCCAAGATGAGCTGGTGTGGAAACTTAGTGTACGGCCTTTATGATTTTCTCGATCTCGAATGCTGATCCAGAGTAGGAACAGAATCTACAAGGAGGAGACAAGAGCTGCTACTCGCGTGGCCAAGGAGGAAGCTGAGCCGCTGAGTCGTTGGACTTTTGTGGCTTTCAACATTTGGTTCAGAATTAAGACGCCCTGTTAATTTATCCGTGCTTTTGTTCGCTGTCAACACTTGTTCTATACCAACTGTTTGTGAAGGAGTTACCTCTATGATTTGATTCTGCTTTGCCTCCGTATGAACATCAAGTCGTTGTAGTATAGTGGTGAGTATTCCCGCCTGTCACGCGGGTGACCCGGGTTCGATCCCCGGCAACGGCGACTTCTTTTTGTACCCGTCCGATAAAATTTTTGGCATTCGAGATAAATTTTTTGGTATTCGAGTAGAGATCAAATTTTTTGGGTGTCTTAATATTATCAGAAAAAGGGGTGTCTCCAATTCTCAGTTTCAACAGCGTAAAGCGAGAACACAAGAAGAATTAACAGCCCGACACGGTCCAAAAATGTACACGGTATATCTCATTGGACTAGTCGTTTGCAGATTCAGCACAACACACTTCTTACATGGATGAACTTAATACATTGTACTCCCATTAGCCAATCGATGCATCTTAAACTAGCACACGTTTTCCTGTTGGGGTGCACAGAGACTGGCGTTGGCTGAGTAATGGTAATCTTATCCTATATCTATCCATTTCAGGCAAGAGATTTGGTTATCTAAATTGACCACATCACAATTTGCCGTAAAGTTTGAATATCATGGTGAGAAATGGCGGCATGAATCGATCTTCATTATTTCCCCAGGCTTATAGCCTGGATAACCATCACAATGGACTGCCCGAAATTTGATCTATAGCCTGTATGCAATCAATCATACCAGGATCTTCACCTCACTGTTTTTGAGCTTTTGATCGAGATGCGTTCTTCCTCATTGTCCAAAATGCTGCGCGGTATCGATTCTGCAACTCAACCACAGTAAAAATTAGACAATTCTTACCCAACATCATGAAGATTGGTAAAATGCACAATAAATTTACATGTGCTGGTGTCAGGCGTCCGACTCCGACAGAATTACGCATAGCATGAGTCCACATGGGCAGAGCCCCACCGAAACCAAAGAGGGCATATTTTTTTTAAAAAAAAACACTATTTTGACTACCCAAATGCAAGTTGAATTGGTCGTATATTCTGATTCTTTAAAAGTGTCCTATTAGATTGGCCTTTCCTGTATTTTGGCTCACCCTCCACCATTAATCAACGGATAGCAACTGAATTAGTACCAATCCTATGACACCTTTTTGTTTACTCTATTTAAAAGTATATGAGTCTACAAGGGATTGAGGAACAAGTGGACATCAGTCGATTATATAATCACAATCACCTTTAAGCATTAGTATACATTTCTAAATATTTGCAATAAGGCTTCATAGCTACTTAGAATTTTGAAATTAAGTCGCAATGTATAGATTGGAAGATTACCTGCATCATTGTTTTCATGTTTGCAGTGTATGTGGTATCTACCATTTTCTCCACCTGAAATCCACATATCAAAGTAATCCATAAAAACAACAAAACTTACATCATTTATAGGGAAGTGGATTTTATGAACCTATTTGGGTTTGTACACTTGTTCACCTCAAAAAGTTATAGATCTAGAAAAAAATTGGAATGTGTGCATTTGCAAAATTTGTTCATAAATATTATAATCATATGTCCACTGTACAAAAAGGATGAGAGAAATGAGGTTAAATTATAAAGGGTGTCTAAAGACGTTCTGTCTAATCATAAGTTTTCACATTTTTTTGCAACAATGCATTCGGATTGGGTATGGCTGTCAGCCTATGTGTGATAGCATCAGGAATATCAATGAACCCTATTCTTGCAATTGCTCAGGATACCCCCTTTTATCTACTAGGTATATTTTTTTAGTTCATGATCCATAATAGCATGTATTACATCTATGTTTTTTAATGTTCACGTGTACAAAATTAACATACTTGTGCATATCAGAATATGTGCCTAGGTGCATATTTTGAATTTCCTCAATTATAGCCCAAAACAAATCAAATGCACAAACTCTCACCTCCATCACAAATCCATAATGGTAAGCAACTCTTTTCACATCTTCTAAACTTAGTTCAATAGACATATCCTGTGTTTTAAGGAGATAAGTTAGTTTCCTTTAAAGACAGTAACACCTACAGTTGGTATATCATTAACAAGTATAATAAGGGGAGACAACTAATTACATCATCTGGCCCATAGGAGTCAGCAAAGTGATACAAAAGTGGACCCAAGTTTATCCAGACCTGTCGGTTGAAATTGCACAATTATTAAGGACATATATGAAATTGTAAACAAACAAAATATATTGAATTACAAATTTCCCTGTAAACTGACTCACAAAAATAAAATGTGTTGTACTGATTCTTCAAGATTAACTTATCAGAGTTCAATTCTAGAACAAGAGACTCACCCCACCATCCTTGAGAACTTTTGATATGATCTCTATATATTCAACAATATTGTGTGCCGTGTCTAAGAAGAAGCAAGTTACAACAGCATCCCATGCAGCTGGAACAGATGAATGTTGCAAGAATGTCAAAAGGGCAAAAAATGGCATTTACAAACTACATATCTGAACTAAAAGTGAAACACATGATGGATAGAAACAAATAAATAAACTTCAAAATGACTTCACTGCTTAATTGGAAGGAGCTGCTTCCTTCTTCTCCATAAATTTTAAAAAACACATCATAGCAAGGACCTGGTTTGCAACCAACCACTACTTCACTGCTAAAAATAATGAATGGTTTGCAATCTAGTTTTGTAAGAACGTTAAAGCACTATTCTCAACTCAGGTTTTTTACCAAGTAGTTCCAAGATAAATTCAAGCAAGCTATAATAATAATTAATATATTCCACATATAAAAATGTATTTCATATGCACAACAAGAAATAAACCACCAAAAATTATTATTTTATGTTCTTTATCCCACTAGGGGAAAAACTCTTTTCCCTTCTTGGTCAAGATTTAAAACTGAATAATCTAACAGAAAGAAAGCCAGCACATTTATATACTTAGACTAACCCCAATGCAAAAAAATATGTTTTAAAAAGTGTTTGTGTAAGAAAGCCAGCACATTTATATGCTTAGACTAACCCCAATGAAAAATTATGTTTAAAAAGTGTTTGTGTATAAATCATTATTGAACACCATTACTTCCAATCACCTGGTTCCAGTTTTGGACATACCTTCTTTGGGCCACAAAACACTCAAAGGGAAAAAAACACTACATTACAATTAAGTACAAATGGAGCTAATTTGGTTGATGTATATTTATAAGGAAACCAGGTTTAAATTAATTAATTATTTACTCATGGGTGCACCTAGAGGCTAGAGCAATCAGTTAATACTTAATAAATCATTTTCAAATCCTGTTTTGTTTAGTATTGATCTAAGAAAAGCAGGACATCAGGTCATCTTACTTTCTTGGCTTTCCTCATTGTAGACCTCTACAAAATCCCCAGCACACATCGAAAATCCTTCTGTGATCTCTGAACTGTTAGAAAAAACAAAGACAGACATAACTAATCTAAATATGCAAGATAAAGCATTCAAAAAACAGTTACTATCCTTTTCCAAGGAATATAAGTAAACATTCAATGGAAAACATTTCTTCAGTTTCTACCTACAGCATAAATAGTGCTGGCTGGAATAAGCCGAAGCATCAAACCTGAATTCTAGAATAAAATTGAGTTTACATTCAGCAATTCAGCATTCAAATGCAATTGCATGATTAACTAACAATCTAAACATTTTGACATCCAAAAATCAAATATTTGTAGGTTCTGCAAAAAGTTCAGTACTTCAGTTTTAAATAGGATGCTTCAGTTTCTAAAGTCGCCATGTCTCGTATTCTTGCATACTTTTTCTTTCAATTTCATATTATGATTTATCTTGAAAATATAGAATCCCATAAGGTAATTACCTGTAAATGTAGTCAACATAATTTATTTTGAACAATGGTAAATTGGTAATGTCCTATGTGAACCTTACATTATACACAACTCACAGGTGACAGATTGCACCAAGTGTACACGTGAATGGAAACACAACATTTTGCCGAGGTACTGATGCTTATGAGAAAAAATGGTGCTTTATTACCTTGAGGGATGAATATCAGGAAACAAAACAGGCCGAAGTTGATCATTGTCTGAAAGAGAATTGCAGTTGCTGTGTATCCAGGGATATATAGTCCATTCATTGGCTTCTTGAGTACTAATAAAAACAGTAAAGTATTGTTATGAACAACTTGATCGTGTAAGGTGCTTAGGTGCCGATTACTTTTAAATATGTGAGGCTTAGATGACATACTGGTTTAAAATGTAACTTGAACAAATCATCATGTAATATGAGAACTCATTTCCCTGGCTTACAAAACCTGTTCAAAATTAAAAAAAAAGATTAGGTAATTTTGTAGAACATATGGCATTAGCTCATTCACAATTGAACATTTTTTTGAAAGTACCCAGACAGGAAATCTCCAGAGCCAATCTCCCAAGCCCAGCACCAGGGACTAAACATGAAGGAGGCCTATGAAGTTTAACAAATACACAAGTCAATGATTGACCAAAAGTGAATCCTGAAGTAACTTCTAGACTTCTAGTTGTATCTGATCTGAGGTTAAAGGAAATGCTTGCATCAATCGTCCATATTGGTTATAAAAAGAGGTGATGTACAAGCACAAAAACAAAAGACATGCACACACACAGAGAAACAAGAGGTTCAACTGTTATGCACTATTTAATCAATATGATTTAGAGTAGCTTCCAGAACAAGGTAAAAAGTATGGTAGCTCTAAATTATTGAAACATGGGGATAAGAACATGCACGTTCACCTCTGCTTGCTTCGGTTAGGAAAAAGACGATTAAGCTCATCAAGGATGGGCTTATAGCACTCATCACGTTCCTTTTGGCCCTGGAACAATTTAAATAATAAAAACAGCAATATTCCTTTGGCATTAGATCATCACATTCAGATAGAAGTTCCACTTCAAGTATATTTTTATCCAACACAATGGCACATAAAATACCTCCTGGGCCCAATCTCTCACAATATTTCTTATGATGCACCTAACCTGCATAAACCAGAATAAAATGGATTATAGAAGCTGCAAACCATGCAGGATGTCCAAAAATAATGCAAGCTGCGAAACAAATGTAAAAGCGTAGGCAAAGGTGCAAGAGACTACATGCATGCATACATACACACATACAGCATCAGCAAAATATAGCATGATTAAGCCCTTAAATTTTGAAGCCAAGTGGAAAAAGGAAAATCAACATATAAGTGAAAAGCAGTAGCATCACATATCAGGAAAGATGCTAGTTTTGGTAACTGTGGTGGTCAACTAATATGAACCTTTGGTTAACTTCTCCTTGTTGCATTGCAATGCATTTTTTATTGGGAATGTGTCAAATGAAAAGTTGACAGCGACTCTTACCTTGTCAACATCGATTGGAGGAACATTCAACGGCAATGATGGAGCCATGAATTCCTGCAGTATCACCTAAAATAAGATAACAAGAATTCATAGCTCACATTTATTTAGAGTTTAGACATATTGCTATCTACTGAAAAAATACCAGAAGAACAAATAAATGGTGGAGAGACATTATTGCTCGATAGACAAAGTTATGTGTAAATGTAATATGATACTCCCAAACTTCAAAATTGGTAACACAACAATTGAATGAACAGCTAGAGATAGTGAACATTTTTATAATTGAATTAATCAGGCATTTATTAGTAATGCCTTGTACTGTATATCTCAAGCAGAACATAACAAGTATGCCATGTCCATGCATTGCTCTTTGAGACTAGTGCATATTTATTGTGGCATCGCTATAGCGATGATATGTTGCAGAGGTGTTTTTTGGCTATTCACCATAGGGACGCCATGGCACAACTGGTCTTTGGCGGCCGCCACAAGCACGGGGTGCTCCTGTGGCAGCCAGCAGCCGCCATACAAGGTGTGCACATTTACTTACCTGTTGACCTAATCCTCTAACCCTAGCCACCACTGCCCAATCCCCATCGCCACCTACTGCTGCCACCCACTAGAGAACCTGCACCTTGGCTTCACAGCGCTCCAATGGGCGGTAGCAGTGGGCGGCGGCAGGAGGCAACAGGGATTGGGCAGCGGCAAAGGCTGGAAGAGAAGGGAAGAGAATAGATGGGGTGGCAGCTAGTGATGCCCCTCTCTCTCTTATCTCCTTTCTGTGTGCCTGCTATTAAGGCTTGGATACTGCAAACTGCTCCTGTCCTGTGCTGTGCCACTGTGTTGTCCTGTGTGACTGTGTGCAACTGATATAGATGACGTTGGAGAACAATCAATGGATCCTACTGAAGATAATGGACATAACATGGATGCCTAACAATTTCGTTGAGTTTACATTGGATTTGGATGAATTTTGATAGTCATGAAGTATTATCCGTTGTGCTACATTTGCATTGCTACTTTGATGTAATAAAATCCTAGACTATTGACTTTTGGGCTACATTAAGTATCTTTTGTATTACATTTGCATTGTTGTGGTGCTGCCTACTTTACATTTACATGTCCTAGTGGTCCTAATGTATTTGATTGTTTGTCATACTGATGTGTTTATGGCATCGCCACGCTGTGCCCCATAGGCATTATAAAGTTGTGAAGGTAGTATGTTGCCACACTTCGCCATTATGCCATAACAACCTTGGACTAGTGGTAATAAAATTCAAGCATGACAGGTCATTATTTTCTCCATCATGTGATTGTGAATTATAAGGAATACAAAACAGCTTACATCTTTCAGGTGGAACTTACATTCTCATCAGCAGAGTATGCAGTGCAATTTGTATCTTGATGGCTATCTGATGCATTCACATCTTTATCACCATTACATGATTTATCTACACCTTGTAATGCCCCCAGTTTATCACCAACAGGCTGGGTGCAACCTTCCATGTCAACTACCTCATTCTGTGTGATGCTTAAATCAGTCGAAAGCACCTGTTATTTAAAAAAGGTTCAGGGCATAAGGCCTACCATGTTGTCAGTTTCTCTTGAGAGTTCATGAGTCTTGTCATCTTTCCTGGGGCAATCATCTGATTCATGCAACTCAGAATTGCTTATGGATATAGAATTTCTCGAGAAATCACCCTTCTCAATAGAATGAGCACAATCTGCATGACAATGTCCATGCATGTCCTCTCCACAATCATGATCATCAACATCGACATACTGACTCATATCAACAGGAGGCTCAAATGCCTGCAGTCATATCCCTTGTAAGAACATCATCACATATATAGCAATTTTCACCAAACATGTAACCCCCCTCCCAAAAAACACACACAAAATCCAAAAATCGTACCTCAAGCATGTTCATGATGAATGATGCATTCATGGATATACACCTGTGAAGTAATAAAAAATTAAAGAACAGTAACCAAATCTGTCACACTAAGCAGTAAGCACAAACGCTTACGTACAAAAATTACATGCAACAACTGTTTAAAGCATATACTTTTAAACATATGTAAACCAAACAAGAATGTCCAAGCAATGGTCAGGTATTAAGCAAGCATGATCATAACTAGTTTAAAACAACACATCATGATTTTTCAGAACAATCCAGTTTAGAGTTTAAGATAGAACATTGGCAAAACTCAAAAGTGGGCTTTTCTGGAGAAATGTTGAAAAAATCAACGAAGTACAGTAGATAAGATATGCAAAATGCTTTAGATGTTTTCGAACATGACAAATAACTCTATTGCAGAGTGATATTTCAGAATATTTCAGCACAAACAGTGGAACTGATAACTATTGATCATTACTACAAGTCTACAAGCATTAAGCCATAACATTACTTACCATCTCAGCCTTTGGTACTTTAGACCAAGGTGAAAAAGAAGTGCCTACATAGGAAAAGACATAATATGGAGGCATGCAGAGTTAGATTATAGGTCAAAAAGAAATCTGAAAGTGATTAGCAAAGAGGTACTAATGGATGGAATAAAAAGTTAAATCATGTATGGTAACTAATACAAACCTTGTGGGATGGAGGAAGCATTTCGAATGATCGTTCATATCTCTTGACATCCCTCTCTGCTGCATCATGATAACTATGACATAATAAATGTGAATTATTACTCCAGTATTATTTAATCGGAAAAAACAGGTATCTTAGTACTTTTGACAGCAAATCCACCATACAATTTTCATGTACCAAGTCTACTACTTTAGTGTCTATTAGTGGTCAATGATCTTTGAATGTTGACTGCTTGCAAGGGGAGCACTTTTGTAATATCAATGCTAAAGCTTCAAAATGAAACAATAATTGGCAGAAATACCCATATCCTCTGATGTAATACTTTAATTATGACCAATAGGACAACTAATCGTCTAATCCCCTAGTAGACAGTAGACACATTGGTTTAGGCAGTTTTACCATGAGGATCGTGTAATAAATTTATATGGTAGCATTTTGAGAGTTCAAATATCATTCCGTACACACCCTCCAATGGCCTCATTCAACAACAGTCGAAATGCAAGTGCAATGTCAGGAAATATCACTTGCTCACATCTAATTTTTTAAGGGCTACGCCTATCAGTTGGTTTTTCAAGACGTTAATAAAGAGTTAGACAAACATAAAAGTTCACCCCGATCAACAATCTTCGGGCTTCAGAGCTAACATTGATGCCCTGGAACTGGAACTGGAACTTGAAGCCTCTACAGTACCTCCGGGAACAACCCACAAAATTTCTCTAATTCACCCATGCGAGAGCATAATAGGCGATTCTAACTGAGAACTTTCATAGCGTAACCCGCAGCGAAATCCCAACGAAGCCTCCCGCCCTTCCCGCTGGGTAATCCGCGATAACGAAAAATCAACTCCAGCCAGCATCTCACTCCCTCGAATCAGCGACCACTCCTAAACCCCAACTCAGAAGCACCCCCAAGGTCTCAACTCGAACTAAGCTCTCCCCTCCGAACTAACACACACACACACACACACACACACACACCGCACCACAGCTCGGAGCAACGCGGGGCTGCTAGAACGGTGCACCGCCTCTACACAGACCAATAAGCCGCCGCCCCGCCAGGAGAGCCTCGACACGCGAGCTTCCAAGTGGTGGACCAGTGGAGCGTGGGAACGGGACGGGACGGGACGAGGAGGAGAGGAAGGGAGGGAGGGGGACGGGGTTGGCGTACTTGGCGTAGGCGGCGATGATGCGGCGGAGGGATTTGACCTCGAGCGCCTCCTCCTGCTCGGTGTACCGCCGTTCGCCCATCCTCCCGGCGGCGGCGGCGGCGGCGGCGGCGGCGGCGGCGGCGGCGGCGGAGGTCCAGTCCAGTGGGCTTTTCGAACGACGAGTCGCGTCTCGCGTGGCGTGGGGTCGCTTCACATGTGTAATGTGTTCGTCCGTGTGTTTGGATCCGGTTTTAGCCTCAACTGCACGTCAATTCAAAAGTAATTATAAAAATAATTGTAAAATCGAAAAATAATTTATGAGATGAATTTATTAAGCCTAATTAATCTATTATTAGCAAATATTTATGTAGCATCACATTGTCAAATCATGATGTAATTAGGTTTATTAGATTCGTCTCGTGAATAATCCATTGATTATGAATGAGTTTTGTAAATAGACTACATTTATTTAGGATGTGACATGAGCTAAAATTTTAGTCCCTGATCCAAACACTCCGACCATATTGTGCTATCTATAATAAATCTAAATTGTTTAAATTTATTAAACTATAAAAGATTAAATCTAATCATATATCTTAGGGACAAATGAAATACATGATTATATTTATGAAATTTCTAACCCAATCTTATATTATAATATTAATAGGGAGAAAGGAGTACATGGCTAGGCTAAATATAAGAATTTTGTCAGGTGTAACCAGTATAAAATTTTGTAGCTTTAACCTCAGTTTCAAATCTACTATATACATAGATTTAGTTGAGATAGCTGATAAATTAGTAATAAAAGCAAAACACTAACTTGTTAATCTATCCTTCTACCTTACTATGTAATTAGTGATTAGTGAAGTCGAGTGTCTACCATAGACAATCATATGAAAATGAACCTCAATCGCTTCATCAAATCTGAACCCTCGCTACTTCGTCACGTCCAAACTCCTCCGCACCCTAACAACGCTAACGAAAATATAGGAGATTCGAGATTTGCTGACCTTTCCAAACTCCTATGCTAGAAGCACCGCGTGTTCGTCGGAAAATTTGCCAATTTGCCATTTATAATTAAAATGTGTACTTTAGTTATTATGTCACTTCTGAGAATGAGAATGACACGTAACACCATCTAAATCAATAGAAATGAGTCTAAATGACAAATAATCAGAGAAACCTATTATTTGAAGTAGTATTTTAGCAAAACTCTAGACGGCGGCTTCTACCTTCTCTACAGTCAAAGTCCTCCAATGACTCCTTCCCTCTCTCTCTCTGTTGCGCAGAACTACAGGATTGTGCGCACGTTGAATTTGAAATTGATGTTGTCCTTCGAGCATCCCTCTGTCCCGATCATTGCCCAGCTTTGGATTTGTTCGCAGAAGTGCCCCTAGTAGTGGATCCACACGTTTACTCTGTGAACATAGAAATAATCACATCAATTAAAGGAAAAAAATTCAAAAAATTCTTAAATATGTTAGAATAATTCACAATGCATAAAAGTTACGATGTTATCATGAAACTTCGTAAGAGACAAATACTTGACTAGATAATGTTATTTATTTGTTGTTACTCTAAATCATGTTATTTATCAGTTTGGAAATAGATATTTTGTAGTTGGTCTTTTTATGGTTGAGCACAAATAAACCGAAAACACTCTCTACCTATGAAGTATCATTAATGTTTACAACTATACTAGGGATTAACACATTTGTTTCAAGTTCCTCACATTTTTATTTTTTATCGTAGCATTAGCATGAGTAATATAATAGTATTATAAATGGTAGAAAACAGATATGTAAAAGGTATTAAAGAATAAAATCTTTTAATTTAGGAACCGATCACTTAACAGTATAGTTAAGTAGGTAAAACTAAAGTATTTTAAAGAAAAATGAAAAACTAGAAGTAAAGTTTTTAAGGATTACTAGTAAACTGTCTGAGGGATGGTGACTTTTCTTGTAAACATTTGGAGTTTTCTGCTATTAGATGAGACTGAATTGAGAGTAGTGCACTGTGACACTTCTGTACCTGCGTGTCCGTATGAGCCATGACATAGAAAACCATAGACAGACGTGAAGAAGCTCTGACAAACGAACGGTGTTACACCTACTTGCGGCTGTCGTGACGACCGTTTTCAGTTACAAGCTAATTAAGATCCCTTGGAAATGCAGAAAAAGAGAGGTGAATTCAATTGTAATACACATGCTTGTCACTGAGCCTGTAACCCACGCACAGCGAACCAAACAAACATCGCCGCGTACATCAAACACCATACTCTTCGGACAGAGGAGGGATTTTTTTTTTGTGTGTGTGTGTGAAGAAATTGACTACAGAAAGCATCGGTTAGAATTTACAAAGCTTGGGCAGAGAACAAGATCAAAAGGAAGCAATTTTTTTCTTGTTTTAATTATCTGTGTTTTACTTTTGAAAACCTCCTTAGCCTATTTATGTCGAGGTCGGTATTGTTCTGGTGGAAAGGTGGAGTGAGATGAAGGTTGTCCCTCCTTCTGGGGCAACATATTTAAGAAACTTCCTTGAACAGGTTCATCCTCATCCATGCTCTCTGTTTGAAGAAGGGTAAAGTAATGTAAACATATTATGAAGAACAATAATGGTGTATAAGAAACCAACAGGCAATGGTAGTCCTCATTACCAAATAATGTCTTGATGGTTGGCCGCTTTGACTTGGAACTCTTCTTCTTCAGCTCAGCTGTTCCATAAGCAGCACATTTATTTTTCAAACTAAAGACTGAAAATGCATAATCTTAAGGAAGGTGTGGGAATGCCTGAAGATGTTAGAGAAAGAGAGCTAACCAATTCCTGCAACCTCGTCATCGTTCACAATTTCAAAGTTCTTGTATGTATAGCCAACAAAATTTGCATCCTTGGATGGAAGCATCTGCAAAAAGAATGCTCTTCAATTCAATTCATTGGCTAGGTCTCCTCAAAATCAACAGTTCAAAATTTTGGAAATGCTCCTAAATCCTAAATCCTAATACATATTTTTTATATCTCATGGTTATCAGACTATAGCTAGAAGCAGTGAATCACAATCTTCACACCCACGCCTCCACGGTCAACCACTATTCAAGGCATAGATTTTTCTCTATGTACAAATAGAAGAAAATTGAGATATATGATGAAGTCGGTACATGAATACCACACAAAAGGCACACAGGAAAATACATATGATACAACAACAGCTAGGGCATAACCAGCAGATATGCATCTCCATTACTAGGAATATCTTTCAAACTATCCAGTAATTAGCATGTCATGGTGAAGTCATGCATGCATACCTTTCTCCATGGACCAGACTTAGATGAACTTTGAATTTGTGCTCCGGTCTGCAAAACAGTAAGAAAGGTAAGTGGAAATGTGATAACTTCAGCTTAGTGTAAATGTGATAACTTCAGCTGATACCCTTCACCAAAATAACGTATCCAAGTTCAAGATTCACTCTCAGCAGACCAAAAACACCAAACAGGATGTTACCATGCAAACAATGAAAAAACACAGTGCTAAGCGCTAGCATTAGAATGTATATACTTCTATTTCTGGCATAAATGCTGCCATATGGTTGGGCCGCATTGCTACATAATAATAACTAATTCCTTCATTTCATAATGTAAGTCATTCCGGCTTTACTCAAATTCATCTATAAATCAATGAATATGTGTCTAGATTCATTAATCTATAAAGGAATCTGAGTAAGATCAGAATAACTTACATTCAAAAATAGAGATAGTACAATTCAGGATAAAATTAAGCTACTTTGGAGCAAATCTCCTGCAGGTGTTATGGACTAGCGATATGGTGTCACGTAACAGTGACACAAGGAGCACCCAGCTGGGCCAGCGAAGATATGCATCTATTACTGTTTCCTAGTTTTTTTAGATTGATATCTTTATATCTGAGTTCAGCTTCTTGGTGTTCAATTTATCTAGATGGCACCTAGTAGTATATAAAGGTAGTGTTCTATTAGGTATCGATATATCAATAAATATAAAAGGGTTTTCCCACCAAGTCTCATGATAATTAGAGCAAGACGTTCCAGTGACTCCTAGACACAATATAGTTAATTAGAAAATGTCAGATTAGATCACTTAGGGTCCATTTGGTTCGATGGATATCACTGGATGCAATAAGGTCATCTCATCCAGTCAATTGTTTGGTTGAAAGGTAAAGGTGAATGGGATAGCCACCGAGAAAAATATACCTTCAATATGTTGGATGAAGGGATTCAAATTTTTTTTCTGGGCGAGTCTATCTAATATTAGATGAGATGATGTGTCATCTCTTGATGGGTTATGATGCATTTATTTTTTAGAATAAGTCTACATAAACCACTCATATATTACTAGCTGATTACTTAACTCTTTGACCTAATAAATTAGATGTTTAACCCACAAACCTTTTAAATATCATTTACTTAACTCCTAAATGGTTTTGCAAACTGGTTTTACCCTACTAACTTGCCATGTTGGACACACACCTGCATAAAAACCTAACAGCCACAACCCCTAGACTTCTCATTTACTCCATCAATGCCTTCTCGTTCACTTCAACATCTCCACATTGGAGGAGATTGTGGTGCATCCTGTTTGTGTTATATATAAATAGTTTATGCCTCAAAAATTATGTTATGAGGCTTGAGGTGGCAAATTAGATAATAGCCACGGAAGTCTACATAATTCCCTATATATTGTTGTCCAACGTGACATGTGGCAGAGCAAAACTACCTTAAAGGGTTAAGTAAATGGTATTTAAAATGTTAGGGGGTTAAACACTTAGTTTATTAGGTTATGAGGTTAAATAATCAATCAGTAATACATGAGAGGGTTATGTAGACTTATTCTTTAATTTTTCATTTAAAAATATTCAAATGATTTTTCCTCCCAAATCATTTATCCAATTTATGATCTAATTACATCATTGTATTCATTACAATTTAATCTATATAAATAAGATCTTATATGATTATATTTTTGTTAAAAAATATATTTGACAAGTAGATCCCACTAGATTTAGACTTATCTCATCCAAGTTATATACACCTAACCAAATAAAAACTTGTTTCATCCAATCCATCCAATCAAACAACTGACATATATCATCCCATCCCTAAATCCATAGATAGCCATATCATATCCCTCAAACCAAATGCTACCTAAGGTAGTGCAACTGCTTTGTTCATGTACATATAATAGGCAAAATATGGATGTAGATTGTCAACAAAAACATAATTTGGTTCTTAAAAATATAAAGGATGAAGTTTACCTCCTCAAATTTCTCAAAATTCTGAGTATCCAACTCGCTATTAACTTCTGGTATGAAAGCAGCTTTCATCTGATACAATTTTTCCCATGGGAGACCTCTAAACCATGGATGTGCCTAAATTTGAGCATACGAATATATGATGGTATTAATTAAGCAGACAGTTGAGAGCAATGAAGATGTGTGTGTAAAACATAAAAAGAGAACACACTTTTATCTCATGGGCTCCTTTTGTTCCAAGTCTCTGCTCAACATTACAGAGAAGTTTGCTGATGAGATCCTTGGCTTCAGGAGAAAGCTTTGCCTCTTCAGGGAATTTCAAGTGACTTCTCCAGTTCACAATCTACATGAACAATAAAAACAAAATGGATTGAAACACATGATCCTAAAGCTACAGGAGTATTTTGTGTACTGGAGACTGGAGTAAACAAGCTTGGCTGAAAGCATTGGGAAATATACAGTTTTCCAAAAAAAAACACTATAGGGCACTTCACAAGGTGAAAACAACACCATGCATGGATTATTACAGTCCTGCCTCGAGTCCACATTAGCTGTACAGTAGGATGAGCTCCAGGGACAGCTGCAAGCCTGCAAGGCTGCAACAGCCATCATCCACCCTCTGACCCACAAAATAGTTTGGATACAAGCAGGTCACTACTCACTAGTACACTATTATTGTCATGGGCAGCCAGCAGGCTGCCACCGAGATGGCAGGCGGGGAGCGCCAGAAGGAACCGCCAAGGGCAGTTAGGAAGAGATAAGGTGTCAAGGGCCTCAGTGCCCAAGACAGCGGGGCCTCGACTACGTAACTCGTAGTCTCGGCGGGTAGGAGCGCTAGGGTTTTTGCCTAGCTGCTCAATTGCGAAGGGGATGAGATTTAGAGTAGAGAAGAAGGTAGGGAAATAGAAGTTTATTGCTTAATCCCAAAGTGCCGAATACATGGCTTATTTATAGGCCGGAGGCCATCTAACCAAAAGGGAACAAACTCCTAATCTGCCGATCTGCATGGCGCGGCGTCCATGGCTACTCCTGCCGCCAAGATGATGTGGCCGAGGTAGGAGATCGACTCGACGCCAAACGCACACTCGGATCGCTTGACGAAGAGGCGGTGTTGGTGTAGGATGGTGAAGACAATTCGCACTTGTCGGAGATGATCTGCCCACGTCTCGCTGTAGATGAGGATGTCGTCGAAGAAGACGAGGACGAAGCATCTCAGGTACGGCCGTAGGACGTCGTTCATGAGCGCCTGGAACGTCGTTGGCGCATTTCAGAGGCCGAACGGCATCACCAGGAACTCGTAGAGGCCGTCGTGGGTGCGGAAGGCGGTATTGGCGACGTCCTCCGCACGCATCCGCACCTGGTGGTAGCCTGACCGCAGATCGAGCTTGGTGAAGAAGCGGGCGCGACGCAACTCGTCGAGGAGTTCGTCCACCACCGGGATCGGGAACGCATCCTTGACGGTGATGGCGTTCAATGCACGGTAGTCGACGCAAAACCGCCAGGACCCATCCGATTTGCGAACCAACAGGACCGGCGAGGAGAATGCGGAGCAGCTCCGACGAATGATGCCCTGGGTGAGCATGGCAGTGCATTGTCGTTCTAGATCGTCCTTGTGCGTGGCCGAATAGCGGTATGGCCGCACGGCCACCAGAGCAGAGCCGGGTATTAGGTTGATGCCGTGGTCGCGGGCGCGGGGCGGTGGCATGCCGGCAGGCTCGGTGAAGATGCTGGCGAACTCGTCAACGATGGCGTCGAGAAAGTCGCGACCCTCACAGGACTTCAGCGCCGACCCTGGTGGACCTACTATGCCGCGCCAGCACACCTAGCGATCACCACGCCAGAATGTCATGGAGAGGGTGCGGAAGTCCCACAAGAGAGGCCCCAGCGTCGCCAGCCATTGTGTGCCCAAAATGACGTCGTAGCCCGCGAGTGGTAAGGCGAAGAGGTCCACCGAGAACGCCTCTTGGTCGACGTGGAAGATCACGACGCGGTATACGCCATGGCAGGGAACACGTTCTCCATTGGCCACCGTGACGCGCATCTTGTCGATGGTGGGGGATGGCAACTTGATGCGAGTGGTCGCCTCCTCGGCGATGAAGTTATGTGTGGAGCCGGAGTCGATTAGGGCGAGGAGGGAGACGCCGCCCAACCTGATCTTCATCTGCATCGTCTCGCTCGTGCGCACGCCGGCTATCGCATGTAGCGATATCTGGGGCTCGGCTGGTGTGAGGTCCGTCGTGTTAGAGGTCGTGTCGTCGTCTTCATCTTCGGGTGCCAGGTCGAGGAGGAAGATACGTTGGCACACCCGGTTGTGGCCCCGACTGAACTTCTCGTTGCAGTTGAAGCAGAGGCCGAGGCGGCGGCGTTCCTCCATTTCTGTCTGCGACAGGCGCTTGACTTGACGCCCCTCCACCATGAGCGGCGCGTGTTGTTGTGCGACCGGCGTTGCGGGCGCAGGGAGCACCAGGTGTGTCGTGGGCGCCAGAAGGATTCCCTTGTGCTGATGGCGAGCCGGTGGCGCGGCGACTATGTACTGGTCGCGCATCTCCAACTTGCGGGCAAGGCTCATGGCCATAGCGAGCGATTGTGGATTATGAATTTCCACGTTGAGGCTGAGGGGTGGTTGGAGTCCCGCGGTGAAGAAGCGCCTCGAAGAAGCGCCTCGGGGAAGAAGAGTTCCTGGAAGTCGACGACGGACGTCGTGCGCTTGCACGCTATCAGTTCGCCGAGCGGTTTCGATCGTAGGGGCGGACCGAAGCGGAGGTTGAGCAGCTCGGTGAAACGGCGCCAAGGTGGCGTGCCCTCCTCACGCTGGACCTGCATGTACCACAGTTGTGCACTGCCTTCTAGATTGTATGACACCATCCATACCTGCTCCTCCGCGGCGATCTATTGTTGATGGAAGGACTCACATCTATTGATGAATGCGAGAGGATCAGATTTGCCGTCGAATTTGGGGAAGTTCATTTTCTGGAACTGGGGTGGCCGGTCGTTGTGGTGCTCGCCGGTGACCAGTGCGCGTGGACCTGCCGACGATGCATCGGTGCGCTCCTGTTGGAGCCCTTCAACCTTGGACTGCAGCGACTCCATGTTCGTGGCGAGCTGTTTGATCATGGCAGCCAGCTCTGACAAGCTCGGTTCGGCCATGGGGTCAATGGACGGACGAGGTGGTGGCGTGGTGGACGAGGAACGCTTGGACCCTGATACCAAGTTGTCAAGGGCCTCAGTGCCCAAGACAGCGGGGCCTCGACTACGTAACTCGTAGTCTCGGCGGGTAGGAGCACTAAGGTTTTTGCCTAGCTGCTCAATTGCGGAGGGGATGAGATTTAGAGTAGAGAAGAAGGTAGGGAAATAGAAGTTTATTGCTTAATCCCAAAGTGTCGAATACATGGCTTATTTATAGGCCGGAGGCCATCTAACCAAAAGGAAACAAACTCCTAATCTGCCGATCTGCATGGCTGCGCGCCTAAGGCGCCGGCGCTAGCTGTTCCGGAGCGCACGCACACGCCAAGCCTTGCTGTTGTTCCTGGTCTTCCGACGCCCCTAGCTGTGCGGTTGTTCCTGCATGTGCGGAACCAACCGGCCCTTGCGGCTGCTTGGTTGTTCCTGCATGTGCGGAACCGACCGACGCCCCTTGTGGCTGCCTCTGGATCCCCGGCCGGCACTTGTATTGGATGCCCCACATGACACAAGGCAATTAAGAGATTAGTTTAGTTATTAGGATTTTGTTAGAGATTAGATTGGATTTTGTTAGTTAAGAGATTAGATTGGATTTTGTTAGTTAAGAGATTAGATTGGATTTTGTTAGTTAAGAGATTAGATTGGATTTTGTTAGTTAAGAGATTAGATTGAAGTTAGTTAGGGATGGGGTCTATATATACCCATGTAGCTCTGTCTTTTGGAAGCAAGGAATGAACAATGAAGAAACAATTCTAGTCCCCCTCAATCTCTCAAGCTCTTGGCAAAGCATAAGGCCTAGTTACCCCAAAATATCCACCACCTTTACATCTGGTATCAGATAGCTTTGGTTTCGATCCATTTTCCATGGCTTCTGTTGCCGACGATGCCTTAAGCGCCCTTGTTGAGGGGCTCCAGCAGGCGTCCACAACACTGCAGCACATCCTGGCGCTGTTCGAGGCAAGGGCAGCACGTGAATGCCTGGCAGCAACACGCCTACAGGCAGCAACACGTGGTCTCCTAGCACGCCGGCGGATGCAATCTCTGGAGAAGTCCGGCTGTGAACGCCTTGCTGCGATGCGGCTACAGGCGGCAGCGCGAGGATTCTTGGCGAGGCACGCCACAAGGAAGTTGCGTGCAGCAATCCAACCTACCCTACTCGCTCCCGCTCACCATCTCCACCTACCGTCGCCGCCGGCAACCCTCTTCGTTGCGCCGACCACCCTCTTCGTCTTGCCGACCGCCCCTTACATCGCGCCGACCACCCCTTCTGCTGTCTCCAATTCGTCGCCACGGACAACACCCACCATGACTGATTTGGCCAAGCTCATCAACTCCCTCACCGCACCCGCCAGTGACTCGCAAGGACAGGTCGCTGCCTTGCCGCAAGAGCTTTCAGCATGGGCATCCTTCCCTGGTTCAAGGGGCTCAGGCCACAGCAATCACCAAGGCGACCAGCTGGCTGCTCGTCTCTTCCCATGGGATCCAGGACGCTGTCGGCTCCATCCTCGACCAGTAACTATCCAGCTCGAGGGCGAGCTGGGTCTCCAAGGGCGGGGGAGATGTCATGGGCAGCCAGCAGGTTGCCACCGAGATGGCAGGCGGGGAGCCGCCAGAAGGAACCGCCAAGGGCGGTTAGGAAGAGATAAGGCAATTAAGAGATTAGTTTAGTTATTGGGATTTTGTTAGAGATTAGATTGGATTTTGTTAGTTAAGAGATTAGATTGGATTTTGTTAGTTAAGAGATTAGATTGGATTTTGTTAGTTAAGAGATTAGATTGAAGTTAGTTAGGGCTGGGGTCTATATATACCCATGTAGCTCTGTCTTTTGGAAGCAAGGAATGAACAATGAAGAAACAATTCTAGTCCCCCTCAATCTCTCAAGCTCTTGGCAAAGCATAAGGCCTAGTTACCCCAAAATATCCACCACCTTTACAATTATAGCAAACAATGCATTCTGCCATGTTGATTATATAATAAATTTGGCATAAGCCTGCCTCTTGCAAGTCAAGTGAGGTTTGCTTAGACTGAATATAGAAAATTTCAAACAATTACCCCCTAGAAAACAAATAGAAGTCTGTGGAAAAACACATACCTTTCTGCAGGTTGACATTGGATCCTCTGAATAGAATGGAGGGTAACCGACAAGCATTTCGTACATAATTGCACCAAGGGACCACCTAAGAACGAAATTAAATGTGAGAAGAAGAACCATGAAACACACAAAAGCACTTGGAATGAGGACAATTAACATGATTAACAATTATAGACAAAAATATAAGATAACCAACCAGTCACATTCCATTCCATATCCTTTCTTCAGTAGAACCTCTGGAGCAATGTAATCAGGAGTACCAACTGTTGAATATGCCTATATGCATAAAAAGTATAAATAAGCATGTTAACTATATCAATGTGAGCCTAGAAAACTACACTCGTGTTTCACTTGCTAACACGGCAAACCAGAAAGCAAAATATGAAAAAAAAAAGACAAACATTAAATAAATTTCCACATAATAAACACCAACCGACCAATGTTTATCAACAGCTAACAAAATGCATTATTTACACAATCCACTAGTGTTCAAAGCTTAGAACATGAGTCTTTTAATTTCTTGGAATTGTCCAGTGTGATATTGCCCAGTGAACAATCCAGGTAAGTGATTATGTTCTTCCAATCAGGCACCAATCACCATCCAACTCTCACCACTCCTCTCATCAACCATTGAATTCACCCTATTCTGTTTAACTTGGTTCAACATCATGAGATTGGCATATTGCACCAAAACCATGTTTAAGTCTGTCTGGTAATAATTTCATTTATGTTTCTGAACATAAATGATTCTTCATTCAGAAATATTCATGTTCAAGGTAACTACAAACCTTGCCAGTCGAAGCACAGCCACAGATGAAAGTTGAAAATGTAGAAGCGAAATAGTTTCTATATGTTTTATTCCGAGAAGAAGGCCAAATAATGGATATTGTATATGTGGTAAGAATACTATTAGCCTAGATGTTCAAACAAAAGCTCATAACTAATGTGGATTCCCTTAAAACTCATTAAATATCAACTTAATATGGCATCAGGCATCATAATTTTGATAAAGTTGCTTCTGAATATCTATTAGTTGATTCAGTTTCAAATGTGGCACTTACCAGCATTCGTCGGTTCTTTTGCCAATGTGACAATTGCTCCTGCTGTGTGCGTTTTGGGGCAACAGGATTGATTAGCTGACTGGTACTATCAGGCAAAGGCTTGGCACCCTTTGCAGATGTATAATCTGGCTCATTCAAATTTGGAAAATTACTGCTGTCCAAAGGCTTACACAATCCAAAGTCCGAAAGTTTCAAGTGACCACTGCGATCTAGCAATAGATTGTCTGGTTTGATATCCCTGAAAAAAGAACAATAAGGTTATCTTTTGAATCATGAAATTTCTTAATAAAACATGTGAACATTTAATCAATACCGGTGAATGTAATTGTGCTTGTGAATAGATTCTATAGCTAGTACGGTTTCTGCAATGTAAAATCTGGCCTCATCTTCTGTCAGTGTGTCCTTGCGCATAAGCAAAGTCATCATATCACCGCCAGGAAGGTACTCCATGATGAGATACAAGAACTCCTCATCTTGAAAAGAATAGTAGAGCTTGACTATAAAAGTGCTGCCAACTTCTGCAAGAAGGTTTCTTTCTGCTTTGACATGCTCTACCTGATATTTGCACAACATGTCAAATCATACATGTAAATTAGAAATATAAACTACAAAATAATGCAGCTCGACCATACATGGTACCTGGCCCCTACGAAGCATCTCAGATTTCTTGAGCTTTTTCATTGCATATACATTGGTAGATGCCTTCTCTCTACAAAGACGCACCTGCACATAACAATTTAAAATGACATTAAGCATGGTGCACATGGAAATGGCTTCAAAAGTACATGTGGTTAATGATGATGATTACTTTGCTAAACTTGTATTTTTAAAAAAAAACTGTACTATATTTAGATATTTGAATAGTGGAAACAAATAGCAGAGGCAAGTGAAGAAAAGGAAGAGGAAGTGGAAAACAAACGAATGGTGTGCACCAGCACATTAGATAGGAGCTGTTAAAAAATGCATAGATTTACCACACTAATTAATGGACATTTTTGTCCTATTCTCTTATTGAAAAGGAAATAATCTTGTATACAAAAATCTGTTAAATCTAGAAATAAAAATAGTGAATATCAAAAAGTTCAGTTGGACATCAAGCAGAAACCATTTAAATGGTGACTTTTTAACAGGAAGTTTAAATGAGATTGAGGACATAAAAGGACATGTCCCTATTTCTCTCTCAAATAAATTTCTCCCGAATATAATGTGAGGGTTGGAGAGGCAGGGCATATAAAATAAAAAGTTGTATAGTAGATGAGTTTGTGTTTACTTGTAAGATATAGAGGGTTCATATTGGCTTGAGGGACTACATGTAGACTTGAACCTATGATAAAGTGATCTAATATGATATGTTAGTGTCCTTAACAACTGCAGAACATAGAACGGTGAGCTGGGAAAAAACAGAGTTCCTTTTCTTTGGCAACATGCTAGTGGAGAATGATTAAGGTTCAGAAGACAAATACATGGGGAAGGACCACAAGACGAATTAAATGCTGCCATCATTACAGGGGACCAAAGCTTGCATGAGTATGACCCATCAGAACCCAAATAATAAATAAATCCAATATGGCAAATGCATGAAAGTGGACCTTTATGGACAATTAAAAATTTAAAACACTCACAATTTCCCATTTTTCTTAGTCAGAACACTTCCATGTTAGATGGCAATATACAAAATGGAGCAGAAAGGTGGCACATTTTTCTAAGCATAGAAGATCCAAATTTATACTGAAACCATTGTATAAGCAATAATGGCAAGTCCACCCATCATTCTATCTGAACCTACTGTTGAGAAAATTTAATTAAAAGGTAAAAAAGAATGTTGGTGTATGAGTGTATCTAGTGTTGATGTGCTCAGAATGAAAATTGTTAAGATCCTGCAGTTAGGAGGTTAAAGAATGGGCATCGAGATCAGCAGTACCTCGCCAAATGCACCTCTTCCAATAATTGTCAAAAGTTCAAAATCTTCAACTCCCATCTTGTGTCTCTGCAAACGCATATATTCAGTTTCTTTTTTCTCCAAATGCTTTAGGATATTGTTTTTCTCTTCTACAGGAACCTCAGCATCCTGTAATTTCCTCTCCAACATCCAGCGCCTAAAAGTAAATCAACATATCAGAAAGGTACGGCGACAAAATTGCAGCCATTGAATAGGCATAAAAGAAAGTGAATTACTCAGCATAAGAGAAAAGCAGGTTGATATGAATTCAAGTGATGCAAAAAGAATTAATAGTGACCAAGATGATTAGAAGTTCAAATTGAGTATGAACAGAAAAGGCTCATCATGGATTATAAAAAAACAGATTGTCAGAACATTAAAATTCACAGCAATGGGTGGGTCAAAATCAAAAGCCTTGAAACGGGCAAAGCAATCAAAATTGGTATATCAATTTCATGAGTTAAATGAATGATTTGAAAGTGAGGTACTGAGTTACAACTTCTGCAAAGTCACTTGTGTAACCCTACAACTCAATATGCTCCCTTCAGTCACACAAAGTATTATGTTGAACAAGTCAAATCAACCCATATCACCTTCATATAGCCAATGTAAATTCATGAACAATTTTTTGTTCGATATTAAATTTGCTTGACTGCACCCAAACTAGGATCACACTTATTTTTTACTAGAGGGGATACTCTCAAGTCTCATCAGCCAAGCTTCCTGTTTCCCTCCCAAAAAAAAGTCAAGCTTCCAATTTTGGCAGTGCAACAAATGTGCGGGCATATGCCAGGTGATAGTCAGTTATCAGTACAAGCTTCCTTTTTCGGCAATGCCACATACATACATGCATGCACATGCGCACCATACACAGATACACCTACACCAACGCAAATACTAATATGACATGTGATATGCATTGTTGGTGTCTTTCCAAATAACAGCAAAATGTGGCCTCTGATGGTCTAGTAGTGTCTTATTTGCATTCTACGGTACAACAGTGATTAACAATTTTGCTACTTGCATACAAAACCCTATTTGTGAGGAGTGCTTGTATGTAGAACTTGGCGGAGTCAGGTGAACTAATCTACACCAAAAATAAGCAAAAGTATCACGTAATTGAAGAATACTGGCATACCTTTCCTTCCTATCTTGCAGGGATTTCATTTGGGTCTTGTAGTGATTCTCAATGTATTGTTTTGCCGCGGCAACCCTCTGTTTTGTCGCACTAGAAGGTGTGTCATCAATTGGAGGCTTCCCTGGATCCTTCCCATGGCTGGCAGCCACCGCTGGACTCTTCGATTTATCCCTCGGCTGGAACTTCTGGAACCAACTTCTGGCAGAATCCATTTCTGCTCACAATGGCATCATTTCTGGAACCAGAGGCCTATTATATTGACCAATTCAGCATCCAACCAAAGGAACTCTGGATTCTGGAATGGTCAATCCGCTCCAATTGGATCAGATATCCAAATCACCACTTATCCGTGGAACCTGATGCTGGAACGGTGCCTCTATCTGAAATTTGAAAAAGATAAATATTTGCAGTCAGAATCGTCCTACCTAATTGCCAATCGGAGTGTGACAAAACGAAATGGTGAATAAAATACTCCCAAGTTATAAATTTCCTGCCAATTTTTGCCCCGGCGTATATAAACCGAGTCCATATTTGAAATTAAACCACACTGAGGTCAAATTATCCATCGAAAGGAGTAGCTAGAGCCTGGTTACGAACAAGGAAGAGCACTTTAAGATCTCAATTTCCAGGCCAACAAAAACGAAATAAAATGTCAAACAATCCCTTTCCGGCACTGGAAGTCGCGGAATTCGATCGAGAAAGCACATTGCCGACGCGCGAGAACTCCAAAAATCACCTACGAAAAGCAGCACCAGCCACCAGGAACCCATCAACTCACAAACGCCCAAGCCCCCACTCCTCCCAAGCTAAGAACCACGCGCCGCCGCTCAAGTCATCAATTCGCCACCAGGATCCCACGAACCCGACCCCCTCCCCGCCCCCCCCCCCCCCCCCTCCGGAGCACAGCTCTTCACCCCCCACCCCCACTCCCCCCCGCTCCAAACCCAAACCAAACAGAAACACAGCAGCACAGGGAGGGAGAAACGACAGCAGCAGCCGCAACCACCGGCCCCAGTCGGGCGGCGGTGCAGCGGCCGGGAACCGCCCGCGCTCACCTCGGCACCCTGGCGGCGGCGGCGGCGGAACGCGGAGCGGATCTCGGGGGGCGACGAGGCGGCGATTGGAGCAGGCAAAAGTGGGGAACTCCCTTCTCTCTCTCTCTCTCTCTCTCTCTCTCTCTCTCCTCCCCCTCCGGGTCGGTGGCCTTTTCGTGGGCAAAAGCAGGCAGAGGCAAAAGGCAAAGCGTGTGCGAGAGAGAGAGAGAGAGAGTGGTGGCGTAGTAGGCTAGTAGCGGGCAGTGGCTTGCCTTGCTTTGCCTTGCCTTTGACTCGCCGAAACGAAACTTCCTGCTGCCTTCCCTCCCTAGTACAAAGTACTATCTCCTCCCTTGTATCTTTAAATGTTTTTACCGGTTTTGATGTTACTGTTTAAGATTGGATTAAATTTTGGCCTGACATGGATTTAGCTTTAAATGTTTTTACCGGTTTTGATGTTACTGTTTAAGATTGGATTAAATACAGTTTTAACTATAGGTTTACCCATCATGTTTACGTTTACGTTGTTATTATTGCTTCTGTTTAGGCTTTTAGGCTTCAGCTACTGTAAGAGGTTTTTATATTGGGTGTTTAGTACAACTCTAGATCCATAAAATTTCGGATCTAATCCAACTTAGCTCCAAAAAGTCATGAATCACCTGCATATAGATTAAGATTATTTAATTAAGTAATCTAGATTTTTTTTGAACTTGTTGACACTAAAATCTCCCGACAAAGTGTTAAATATCATTGACGCCAGTTCGGCGATCCAAAAATACGTAGACGTCTAGGGGTGACCCACTAAACGTCACACAACATTGACGCCATGTTTCGACGGCCCTAACCGTGATAAGAGGTTGTATGGGTGGAGTCGCTAAGCAATTAAACCGCACTACAGGACTACAATCCAATTATCCGAAGTGTGAAGAGTGCGGACAGACCGGCCAAGGCGAGCCGGTCAGACCGAAGATATGCTGGTAGTCAGACTGACGTCGGACTGGCGGTCAGACCGACAGGTGTTGGCACTGCCTAATCGCATTGAGTAATTATTGTGACAGCTATTGCCGGCACAGTCTGGTCAGACTGTCGCGTCACCATCAGTCGGACCGAAGTAGTGGATGTCGGTCGCCTTGAGTCGCTGGCACGGTCCGGTCAGACCGACAGGTAGCCGTCGGTTAGACCGACAATTAAGGTAATGACAACCCCAAGTCTCCGGCGATCGTCCTGTTGGTGGTGGCTCGGTGGAAGGCTTCTTGGTGATGAAGGTGGACTCCTCTGCCTCTCTAAAATACCAAGGATCATAAGTAATTCAGCCTAGGGGTCGAATTGCCGATAAAAACCTATTATGGGAGTTAAACGAACGATTTGTAAGTGAATCAACAAGAATTACCGTGATTACGACGCAATTGATGGATGGTTTATGGTGCAAACCATCAAAGATGGATGTACTATGACTAAACCTAGGGCAAGGAAATAGTAGGTTGAAAAAAGAACGATTCTAAGCGGTAGTAGATTAGATTGATTTGGAATTGGATGTATTGCCTTGAATCGACTTTGCCCCTATATTTATATGGGGTGGTCTTGTCGTTCCTGGGCTTGACTCTTACTCTAATTTGATTCTAATTTGATTATGAGACGAATTCTAGTCGTTAAAAATTAGTTAGACATCAAAACATCCCAAAACTAATAAAAACAGTTCGGACTTGGACTAGCCAGTCTGACCAGACCTACATGGCCAGACTGGCCGGTCTGATTGAACCTACATGGTCGGTCTGACTAGGACTAGTTCGGTCAGACCGAAGTGGCAATGTTGGTCAGACCGGCTTGTGCCCGAAAATTGCATATTTTTGACCCAAATTACCAATTTAATAATTTGACAATTTTGACAATTAATATATTTTTTCTATCAACCGAACTAAAAACAAAAGTTTAAATTATTTTATTATACTATACAAATCATAGATATAACATAAATATCAAAATCAGAACTACATCAGACAGACCGTAGGAGGTACCTATATTCAAACATGAATCTAATTTAAAACTTGAGTTTAAGATTTTTTTTTTTTGCACGGATGAGTTTGTGGTTCCCTACCCTTTCTTCTCCGGTACCCACCTGCCGCGCACAACGCCGCCACCTTCCCGGCTACAATTACAAAATCGAGGCCGGCGGCCGGCCGCCGCCGGCTTCCGGCGCTCCCATTCGTTATTTCGCTTGATGTATATTTTTTCCCCTCGCGAGAAGAAAATAGTCTCAATGATAAGCGGTGCCGCGCTGCCTGCCTTCCTGCCTGCCGCCCACGGCCGGGAGAGCTGCCGTTCGCGACGGAGAGATGCTCCGGTGGTTTGATTTGATTTGATTTGACATTTTCCGGCGCTCGACGTGAGATCAATTGGTAATCGTTAGAGTGACGTGAGAGAACACATATATAATGGCTTGTTAATCGAACTCCCGTTTAATAATGGTTTGGACCCTGCTAAAGAAAACTGTTGATAAAGAGTAAGATAGCATGGTTTAGAACGGGTAGTGGATGCATCATGGATGAGGTATCACGTTATTAACTTGTAATTGATCTCTGTTCTACGTTACAAGTCATTCTGATTTTTTAAAAAAATTCATCCACAGAGAGAGTATTAATTTAGTTCATAATCATACATAAAAATGACCGAACGTGTGAGCATTAGAAATGCGAAATAGTGGTGTTTCTCTTCCCCAAGATATTTCGCGCGCATATCTTCACCCGTTCCCAATCTCTCCTCATTCGTCGTCACCAGTCACCAGATCCACGGTGCCACAAGCTCCGTGCTAGGATCATGACCATTAGGTATTGTCACCTATCAGTAACTTTAGTCCCGCCTCATCCATGGAAAGGGCTACGAGTAACTTTTAAGGAAGAGTAATCATCTTTTTTTGGACCGATCTTTTGGAATGTGAAAAGGCTCTTCGCTTATAATGATGTATTATATTGTAAGCGCATGAACACCCGAATGTGGAACGAGGCTGGGGAGCTAAGGCCAATGACACTAATAATTGGTATCATAGCTAATAGTTAGGTTTGTGTGAGGTGAGGCAAAAAAAAGACTAATATGTGTTGTGCAACCGAAATGACCCACTAATGTACCACTGGTTAATGGGCTGCACATGCATATGAATGGATATAACAGAAGGGAAACTAATTGTATGAGGCTACGAGTCATCCTCCTTTAGATCGGTTTTTAGGATACGAGAGGAATCTCCACTTCTAAGATTGTATTGTGTATGCATAAACGTCCGAACATGAGGCGAAACCGGGGAGCTAAGGCCTGATACGCCAACACTCATCAGTCACCACCAAGGAGATCAGCATGAGAAAGGTGTCGCGGTGGCACTAGAGAGATCGGAGGAGAAGGGATTGATGTGTCCTGTGCACGTAGGCATAACCCTCTCTGTGTGTAGAATTAATTTTTCGGTTAGTAGACGGGGTAAAATGGAAATATTTGAAAGAATTTGTAATATTTAGAATACAATTTAAATAATAGAAATGGTTATATTTTGATACGGGAGAGCAAAATTCTACCAAACTACTAGTCGACTACGCATATCTTAATCTGAAGCACCTCTTACTAAAGCATCACCGGTGATATTAATGTTTTGCTCCAATGTTCCAAAGAATACATCCTGTTGTCGAAGTCTGATCTGGATTATAGTTAGATTTTAAAGCCCTTTTTGGGAGCTGCAGATTCTCAGAATCAGCTAGTCTGAGTATTTAGCCGACTGATTGGAGTAGCTAGCTATTGGGTGGGTGGGTTTATTCAGTGACATAGTGGGTAAATAAAAATCTGTAGAATCTGAAGAAGCTGAGGTTGACCAGCTTATCAGCTACTAGGTTTGGAGAGACTAGCTGCTTCTGTAGATTTTGAAAATCTAGGCTATTTGAGGTTCCGTTTGGGGGAATTTCTAGATACTAAAAGTATCTAGCCAGTTAAAAGCTCCCCACAACAGGGCCTAAACAAGAGACGTTTTACAATTCATGTATTGGAGCAGAGTGTGTATTAGACATGACTCATTTGGACGTAATATATATTAAATTTTGCCATTCTTACACCCATAGTTCTTCTTGTGATCGATGTTATAACAGCAACCGCACTTGGAGATGGTGTTTGGTTTCATAGATTAAAGTTTAGTTAGTGTCACATAAGATGTTTGGATATTAATTTAAAGGACTAAATGTGAATTAATTATAAAAATAATTGCAGAATCGAAGTATTATTCACGAGACGAATCTATTAAGCCTAATTAATCCATGATTAACAAATGTTTAATGTAGCATCACATTATCAAATCATGACGTAATTAGACTCATTAGATTCGTCTCGCGAATAATCCACCGATTGTAAATGAGTTTTGTAAATAGTATACATTTAATACTCCAGAATAATATCTAAACATTCATTCAATGTGATGGAGACTACAATTTATCCATGTAACCAAACACCCCATAAGGCTATTCATAATGGGGGTTTCATAGAGTGTTTCATGGTATTAATTACCATGCCACATTAGATTTTTTGCTGACATGGCATTCAATTAATGAGGAAAGAGAAGGAAGTAGTGTCATCACCATGACATGGTGCTAACCCGTTTCCAAGATGAATGAAACGAAATGAAACATCTATTGAGAGCCAAATCATTTCATCAGAGAGAGGGTATTTCATAAGAGTTAGTTGCATTTAATTATACTGGTTAACATAGGAAATAGTGAAATGAAACTCTCCACTGAGAGAAGTTATTTCATTCAGTTGTAAAACTGATGTGACATTCTAGAAAACAGTGTTATGAAGTCCACCACTGCGAATAGCCTAACTTACAACAGCTAGCTTAGCTCGCATATCCCGAAAGGTGCTTTTATTCTCACCACCATAATGGTTAGCCTAATCCACGACATGAGTATGACACTGACACACATGTTATGCGCCTTAACAAATCCAATATCGTGTGATGCGGAATTGAAGCTCTAGAGTCTATACCGGGCAAGCTTCAATCGCAAGAGAAAAGTCGAGTAACTAGGTCAATCTCATCCTATATTAAGTACGTATGTATAGACCCTACTTTTTTAGGGTATAGTTTCTTCAAAAAATATTTTTCATCCAATCATTTATCTTCTCTACTTCCTCTCTCGAGGATCTTCTCTTTTGCATTTCTTATTTCTCGCGAAGAGTTGTTTTCTCATATAAAACCTGGTTTTCATTATTTTTGTTTTCTCACCTCGTTAACTTGCTTTCTACATTAGTATTTTTGGGAAATTTTGTTGTAGGATAACACGAAAACATCAATTTGGTTGGCTCACACCGCAAACAGATTTCTTTATCCAGTACCATTATAATTTCGTGGTTTTTTGCCCAGACACATCGCACCGATTATTTTAATCATTTCTTAGATTTTCAAAGAGAAGATGGGTGAAATCACTTTTCTATTTTTGTCTTTAACCTTCGGTTGATCATTAAATTTCGCCGTAACACATCGTCACCTCCGCGCTCAACGTCGCCTTCCCGTGTTACGACACTTTGATGTGTTACGGCAAAATTTAGTGACCAACCAGAGGTTGAAGACAAGGACATAAAAGTCATTTCACCCACTTTATCTGTCCAAAAATCTAAGAAATGATTAAAATAACCGGTGCGATGTGTCTGGGCAAAAAACCGTGAAATTATAATGGTATTGAGCAAAGAAACTCGTTTGCGACGTGAGACAACTAAGTTGATATTTTCGCGGTTTCGTAAGGCAAAATTTTCATAATTTTTTCTTACGCGATAGCTTATTTAATACCACAAATATCAGGCGACACGGAGGAAATGTCCTTAACCATTTACGTGCATGCGTACCATTTACTGTTAACATGGAAGCTTTTCTTTCACCGACCATGGAGGAGGGCGGGCAGGTACACCCACCGGCCACCGGCCACCACCGTCTTCATGGCGCTGCATGTTTCTTCAAGCCAAATGCACGCTGCGACGGAGACGCATCTGACGAGAATGAGATTGTGCGCTACCAAAAAGTCAAGCCATGATCCGGTCGTATGGTCCGGACTGATTGATTCCGGACAAAGAAATTTTGCCCCCTTTTTTGGGAGCTTTTGTAGATTGCTTTCATTGTCTCCGGTTCTTTTAAGCGGGTGTTTGTCGTCACGTGCAATGATATGAATTTAACGAGTTTAATTATACCATGATTTGACAATGCGATGTTACAGTAAATGTTTACTAATCATAGATTAATTATGTTTAATAAATTTGTCTTGCGAATTATCCTCCGATTTTGCGATTATTTTTATAGTCACGTTTGGGCCTTCAAATTGATGTCCAAATATCCGATGTGACACGGGATAAAATTTAGTCCCTTGATTCAAACACCCCCTAAATAGTTTAGATTTTTTTCTAAACTAATTTTACGAAGATATAAAACATTATTTTTTTTCTAAATTATCGTAAACTAGAGATTCACTAATAGCCTATTTGAAAACCAACAATCTTAGAATAATAGGATATACCAATATTTTAAACAAATCTTAGAATAATAGGATATGGCGATATTTTAAACTAAAATGCTTGACTTATCCATACGAAATATTCTGAGATTGATTATCTCTGAAACCTAAATGTTTCTTATAAGTAGATGCTTTAACTCCGTTCATAATATCATCACCGTGTCTAGAACATTGATCAAGCCGTGGAACAGTTGCGCATTGACAAAGGGGAAGTGATTACTGTTAGGTTTCACATTCATATGATATATTTTTCCGTTTATTTTTAAATGCCGTTAACTTTTATCATAACATTTAACCATCGATCTTATTAAAAAATGAAATATCATTTATTTTTTTATAATTTATTTTATCATTGAAGGTATTTCAACCCTAACTTATATTTTTAACTTATATTTTTGTATATTTACCAAAACAAACAAGACAAATGATCAAATGTTTTGATAAAAATCAGTAACTTCATTTAAAAATGAATGGATGATCACATGTTACATCTCCGTTCACTTTTGTAGAGCGTGTTTTAATTCATAAAAAAATCAAACATCAAATATTTTGACCAATTATTATACAGATAGATTCTTCTTGCTTCAGAATGTTTTCCGCTATATTAGCTTTATACCTATTAAAACATGATTTTTTGAGAAACTAGTATTCAAATTCTAATTTTACAGAACTTTCTAGAGCTAAAACAGGCATTTGCAAAGTGGACAAAGCGAGTAATTTGCATTGCAAAACGAATATGTATATGTATATATAATATTTAGATAGTACCAATATTTAACAGAATTAAATTGATTCTAGTTTCAATACTGGACGAAAGTTATTGAAGAGATTATTTAAACTAAACAATAAACAATGCGATAAATGCAGTTTAAACCGGTGCAGTTAGCACAACAAATGAAAACTCCGGCCTGCTTTGTAAACCCACAATTCTGGCCCATATCAGTGGAAAGGCCTGCATTTGAATGAAATATGACATGTCATCCAATTTCCTTTACAACATACAAGAAATATTTATAGAGTGGACTAAATGAGCTTAGACATTCCTGAGCTCTATAGGTTTAGACTAGTTGGGTCCAATCTAAATTCGAATCAAAATATAACAAACTCCACCTTGAAACGAATTCTCTCGTAGCAAATGAAATAATCATCAATGAACTCCTTTCAATAATAAATATTAGGGTTAATTTTTTCCGTGCCATTATAATTTTCACGATTTGATAATATGCCATTAGTGTGTCCCTGACAAATGGAGGCTACCACAGTCACTGACAGTTGCATGTATTTAATTTCTAAAAATTATAATGGCACATGAGTATTTTTTCTTAAATATTATCGGCACCAAAAGTCACTGGAACTCACTGTAACACCAACCAAGCTTGAGTATAGCTCAAACTTAGTTACTGGAACTGTCTTGATCATTATGTCTGCGGGATTACCATAAGTGATGATCTTGCATACTTTAACATCACCTTGAGCAATGACATCTCAAATATAATAATACTTCACATTAATATGATTTGTCCTCTCACGATACATCTGATCTTTAGTGAGGAAAATGACACTTTGACTATCACAAAAAATAGTGATGCAAGAAACATTCCCGCAAAGCTCATCATATAAATCTCTCAACCAAGTAGCTTCTTTACATGCTTCAGAAATAGCCATATACTCGGCTTCAGTGGTAGACAACGCCACTGTAGTATGCAAATTTGCTTTCCAACTAATAGCACAACCATTAATGGTGAAAACATAACCTGTGAGCGATCTCCTTTTATCCAAATCACCATCATAATCATAATAAACATAACCAACAAGTCCATCTCTAGATTTACCAAACTGTAAACAAGCACTAGAAGTACCACGCAGATATATGAAAATCCACTAAACAACTTTCCAATGCTCTTTACCATGATTAGCCATATATCTACTAACAATACTTAAAGCATGAGACAAATCAGGTCGAGAGCAGATCATAGCATACATAAGAGAATCAACTGCACTAGAGTATGAAATTTTAGACATATAATCAATGTTATCACTTGACTCTGGACATAAAGCTGAAGATAACTTAAAATGTGGAGCAAGTGGAGTACTCACGAGCTTTGCATCATGCATATTAAAATGATGAAGAACCTTTTTAGTGTAACCTCGCTAATCGATATAAATTTTACCAGATTCTCTCTATGGTAATCTCCATACCAAGAATCTTCTTGGCTGCTCTTAAATCCTTCATCTCAAATTCTTTACTCAACTGTGTTTTTAACTTAGCTACTTCTGACTTATCTTTTGCAGTAATTATCATATCATCAACATAGAGTAACAGATAAATGAATTAGCTACCAACAGGCTTCAAATAGACACAACTGTCTTAATTTGACCGTTTAAAACCATGAGAGAGCATAAAAGAATCAAACTTCTTGTACTACTGCCTAGGGGATTGTTTCAAACCACAAAGAGATTTCTTTAACTTACAGACCAGATGTTCTTTTCCAGAAAAAACAAAACTTTTAGGTTGGTCCATATAGATGTCCTCTTCTAAATCTCCATACAAAAATGCAGTTTTAACATCCAATTGCTCAAGTTCATAATCATGCATAACAACAATACTCAACAGGGTATGAATTGAGCTATGCTTCACAACAGGAGAAAAGACATCATTGTAATCAATACTTGGAATCTAGATGTATCCTTTGGCAATCAACCTTGCCTCGTATCTTACAAGATCACTAGGAGTGATACCTCCCTTTCTTTTGAAAATCCATTTACAACAGACATTCTTCTTCTCTTTAGTCAGTTTTACTAAATCCCAAGTGCCATTCTTTTCAAGTGACTCCATCTCATCTTGCATTGCGGTCATCCAATTCTTATGATCAGCAACAGAAATAGCCTCAGAATAATTTGAAGGTTCAGCATTACATTCAATCTCTTCTGCAACATTTAAAGCATAAGAAACAATATTACACTATTCAATAAATCTTTTAGGTGGATTAATTGTTCTTCGAGGTCTGTCAATGGCAATAGACTATTGTAGAGGCTGAACAACAGGAGACAAAGGCTCAATAACAGGTGCATCTTGAATATCAACATCTGGTGATTTTTTTGCATCAACAATGTGCTCCACTTGCACACTTATTTTCTCTTGAACTTCATTGGGAACGGTAGGAGGAGAGTCATAAAACACGACATATTCATTAAATATAACATTCCTATTGATGATGACCTTTGAATTTCTAGGATCCCATAATTTCAGAAAATTTCTCTTTTTATTCTCTACAAGTTTAACCACTAAAAATTATTTATTTGTACTACGCATTTTATTTATTTTAATTGTTTGTTATTCTCGTTTTGCGTACCGAGAAGACTGCGACGCCGTCGAGGATCCCGAGTACTTCCCTGAGGTTCCTCCTTCGCCCTTCGCTGATCAGGGCAAGTCATAACTTCATTTTTGACCATGGTTAACCCAGATTTTATTTAAATATCGCTAAAATTCATAGGATATAAATGCATTAGTCTAAATAAATACCTTACAATATATTTATTAGATCTCCCGACCCTGTTGGATAAACCCAAGACATGATATTGAGCCTCATCTCCTTGTCACCATTATTATTATTTATTAGTTAGTATCTAAAGTATCGACACAAATGCTATAGGCTAAAAATGAGTCGTAGATTAGTCACATTAATTCTATTATATGTTTCCCTGATATTTCTCTCATCTCTTGGTATTCTGAAAGACTTGGAGTATAGGCTAAGTATGTAGCATGGTGGGTTTCGGGTGCAAGCGAGGGCATTGGTTAGTCACACCGGGGGGCACTATAAGGACCGGTCTGCGGGACCTGTTACAAAGCATTTTGTAGTAACCACAAGTCTAATGGGTAAGGCCTAACCGGCAGTATGGAACGTTCCAACTTGATGCACCAAGCAGAGGGGGAAAGTAGCACCTGCGGGTGACTTGTACCGACGAGGCACAAAAGGGGGCACAACGTTGGTCCAATGCGTTGGCGCGTCGGCAAAACCTAGTGGGGTTGTCCTCGATTTGGTGTGTTACATGCTAAAGGTTTTGGCAGGGACTTGGCCAGAATATTATGATGATATCTTGTTCGACGCCGGGTTCTTGTCTTGTGGGTACAGTAGTTCACCTCTAATCAGAGTACAATCTTTTCGAAAAGCCGAGCCCACAGTCAAGGGTGAGTTTAGCAATCTTCCGTAGTTAGTTTACTTTTATGATTGGTGCATGAATGAATGGCATGTAAGGGCTGTTGAGCGAGTGAGTACCGTTTGTACTACTCGAGTTAGAAGTTGTTTCATAATTTATGATTTATTTTCCGCACAATTAACTGGATCACATTAAATGCTAATTGATAAAAATGCATTTTCCACACTTTAGGCCACATACCTTCATTTGTTATTTCCCTTGCATTATATGTCAATTTCAGTGGCTTGTTGAGTACTTTTGTACTCATTACCGTTGAAAAGCACTTCAGAGGTAGCTTATTACGAGGAGGATGGTCTGGAGTAGCTGTCCAATCAAGGCGTGAGATTGGAGAAGGCGTTCATCTAGAAGATTTCTTTTTATATTTCTTTTACATTTATCACTTGTGTAATAATGTGGTTTGCAAACCACTTTTGATTGTCATATGTACACAGTTGTGTGATGAACGTCTTGTTATTATTGTTTTTCTTTGGAATTACAATAAAGTCTGGAATTATTAAATTCCGGGCGCGATAGTGAGGATCCAACGATGCTTCGGGACGAGCCGACGAAGGTGAAAAAGCCTGGCGGGGAAGAACAGGCGCCGAGTAGATGTGATGAACAATAACCTCTCGATGAATAGTAACCGCCCGAATTTTTTCCTCAAACTCTCTCTGATCTAATCCGTGCTCTGATACCACTTGTTACGAAATTAAGCACATGATCAAACACGAGAGACACGAGATTTAACATGGAAAATCCTTGCGGAAAAAAACCATGGGCGTCAGTCGACAAAACTTGATTTGTTATATTCTGATCCGAATTTGGATTGGGCCTAACTAGTCTAGACCCATAGAGTCCAGAAACGTCTAGACCCATTTAATCCACCCTATAAATATCTCTTGTATGTCGTAGAGGGAATTGAGTCAGTCATTTGTGATCCCCTACGTTCCAATAAATTTCTTCTTGATATAGTGAAGTTTTGCCGACTGACGCCCGTGATATTTTTTTCGCAAGTGTTTTTCACGTTAAATCTCATGTATCTCATGTTTGATCATATGCTTAATTTCGTAACACTACAAAATGTTCTAGATGAGACTGCAATTTCAAATTTTGGTGTGCCTTTTCAAACGTCAACGAATCTCGGTAGAGTCTATTGTCGGTCAGCTGTTGACCGGAAGAAAACTATGGTTGGTCAAAAAAATTATGCCTGTCGACAGACTAGTTAACTTGTTGACTAGTCGACGGTTGGTTGGTTAAAAGAGGGCTAATTTTTATTTTCTTGAAAGCTGAACCCATTTTTATAATTTTGAATAAAAACTATTGTTTTAAAAGATTCTACAACCAATTTTTATAATTTCGAATAAAAATATCTTTTTTTTTAAAAAAAAAATCTACACAGAACGGCATTCGACTGGGCCAGCTTGATAACCAGCTAACAGCTCGAGATTCCCATATTTTTCTATTTCCCTTTATTTTGCTTTGCCTCTGACATTTACCTAAATTTCACTGTATATATTCAACTCTCTAGAATTTTAGGTGGCCAGGATAGAGATGTTTTTTTGAGCTAAAAATAAGAGGTGGGATAGAGAGGTGAAGCGATGTAATCACCTTAGCGTCGATACCATCAGAATTTTGAAGTTGAGCATATGTGAAGCGGACAAATTCGGTTTGGTTTTTTCGGTCCTTTGAAATTTTGGTTTTGGAACCGAATTGCTCAAAAAAATTTGGTTCGGTTTTTTTTGGTCTTTCTAAAATTACGGTTCGGTTTTTGGTTTTACATTTTTACTAGAACAAACCAAAGCTCCTGCACCGAGCGAGGCAGCAAGCAGCAAACTCCTGCACCATCACGAAACGGTGACTTTCGCGGGTAATAAAGCAAAGGGGAAATTTTAATAAGGCCACACGGATCAGATTAGTTTAACGTTTGCTCAATAAATTGTTCTACTCAGAAGCGCAATTAGCAAAAAAAAAGAGAGATAGTGGCTATATTAGGTTTTGTGAACTGAATACTAGATTATTTAAAAGTTGTAGGTGTTAGGGGGCATTTGGTTTCATGGACTAAAGTTTAGTCTGTGTCAGATCGGACGTTTGAACATAATTTTGAAGGATTAAACATGAACTAATTATAAAAATAATTACAGAATTGACAAATTATTCACGAGACAATTTTATTAAGCCTAATTAATCCATATTATTAGCAAATGTTTAATATAACATCACATTGTCAAATCATGGCGTAATTAGGCTCATTAAATTCATCTCCTCAATAATCCACCGATTATGAATAGGTTTTATAAATAGTCTACATTTAATACTTCAAAATAGCATCCAAACATGCGATGTGACGGGACTGAACTTTTGTACTAAAAGCCAACAACACCTTAGACTTATTAAAGTGCACGTTTAGTTAATAAAATATACTAAACACATTCTTTAATAGTGCTAGAACGAACACCCCTCACATCGCGTGGTTTCACCTTGACCGCCGTACCAAAACAAAACATTGACGATATTTGTACCCTTTCTTGTTTTGTCGATTTGTTTTTATAACCTTGAAAACGAAACACGTCCAAATCGCCCACGAATAAACGGTATTTTGTGGTCGAGCTATGCATGTGGGCACGCACGTGGAAAGAATAAAATATGCATGTTTATTATACGCAAAGAATGCATGTGTGGAGTGTGGTGCACGCCTACTTTGAAAAATCAATAACAAGTTGTTTGTGAATATCTCAAAAGTGCACACGAAACATCCCAGTTGATCATTTAAATTGCCACCACCTTCGTTAGTTAGTTCAGAGAGAATAGAAGAGTCTAACCTAGAAAAAAAGATCTTGCATTGGTCTGCAGGATTCCCACTTTCTGCTGCCATGGCAATCTTGAATCGCGCGGACGCCGCACCAGAGAACGCCTCCTCCCCTGTAGCCGCCGCTGTTACGCCACTGCTGATCGGTCCACCTCCGCTGGATGCCGACAAGTTCCGGCGGCAGGGACGACAGGTCGTGGACTTCATCGCGGACTACTATGCTTGCATTGACGACTATCCCGTGCGGCCGGACGTTGCACCAGGGTTCCTAACCGGCAAGCTGCCGGAGACGGCACCGTATACGGTGGAGCCCGACGCGCTCACCGCGGCGCTGCGCGACGTCCGTGAGCTCATACTGCCGGGCATCACTCACTGGCAGAGCCCACGTCACTTCGCCCACTTCTCGGCGACGGCCAGTAACGTGGGAGCCCTCGGGGAGGCTCTCGCCGCGGGCCTCAACATTAACCCTTTTACGTGGGAAGCCTCGCCGGCGGCCACGGAGCTCGAGGTCGTTGTTACTGACTGGCTCGGCAAGGCGCTGCACCTGCCAGAGAAGCTGCTGTTTGCTGGAGGTGGTGGCGGCACGTTGCTGGGGACATCTTGTGAGGCCATGCTTTGCACCATTGTCGCCGCGAGGGATAGGAAGCTCGCCGAGATAGGCGAGGAGAGGATGGGCGACCTCGTCGTCTACTGCTCTGACCAGACCCACTTCTCGTTTGAGAAGGCCGCACGCATTGCCGGCATTTGCCGTGGAAACTACCGGGAGATACCCACGTGCCGGGAGAGCGGCTTCGCTCTCACGGCGAAGGCGCTGCAGGCCGCCGTGAGCGCCGACGAGGCGGCAGGAAGGGTTCCGCTGTTCCTGTGCGCGACGGTAGGGACCACGCCAACGTCAGCAGTGGACCCTCTGCGCGAGCTTTGCGCCGCCGTGGAGGGGCGCGACGTCTGGGTGCACGTGGACGCGGCCTACGCCGGCGCCGCTTGCGTGTGCCCGGAGTTCCGACACAACATCGCCGGCGCCGAGGCCGTGGACTCGTTCAGCACGAACCCACACAAGTGGCTCCTCGCCAACATGGACTGTTGCGCACTGTGGGTGAGGCAGCCGACGGCGCTGGTGGCCGCGCTCGGCACCGACGGGGACGTGATACTTAAGGATGCGGTGGTGCGTAGTAGTCAAACCGGCGTGGTTGACTACAAGGACTGGCAGGTCGCGCTGAGCCGCCGGTTCCGCGCGCTGAAGCTGTGGCTCGTCCTCCGCTGCCACGGCATCGATGGCCTGCGCGCCGTCGTGCGGTCCCACGTGTGCATGGCCACAGCGTTCGAGTGCATGGTGCGTGCTGACGCACGGTTCGAGGTACCTGTCCCGAGGCAGTTCGCGTTGGTATGCTTCCGGCTGCGCGCCACCGCGGCACTGCCCGGAGAAGACAAGCTCCCCTGCGGTGCGGTGGACGACGTCACGGCCAACAACGAGCTCAACAGGAGGCTCCTTGAAGCGGTGAACGCGACGGGGCGCGTGTACATGAGCTCCGCCGTGGTGGGCGGCATGTACGTGCTGCGGTGCGCCGTCGGGAACTCGCTCACCGAGGAGCGGCATGTCCGGGAGGCTTGGAACGTCGTGCAGAAGCAGGCAGCCGTCGTCTTGGCTATAAAAAACAAGACCGACAACCAAGTCCCAAAAAACTAAGACTGAACTCGAAAAAACCGAGTAATTCGGGTTGCATTTCCGGTACAGGGTAAAAAAAACCGAATTTTATTCAAATATTTCAAGTATAGCATTTAAAAAATCGAATTGGTCTAAACACAAATAAATAAGTCCAATAAATCTACTTAAATACTCAGTAACTTGAGACTTCCCTACTTGAATTGTTAAACATAATTTGTTTTGTAACTCTATTATTTTTCGATCTCATGTACCTTGAAATGATGTAATTCTATTGTCCATTGAAATCTGTTGTAGTTAAACTATTTGTATGTTGTTTGGTCTATTACACTCCTACCGAAGTGCTAAACTTAAATGTTAAATCGGCATGTTTGCTTGCCGCTTGTTTGGTGTTGTGCTTTCTGTTTGATTTAGAGAAATTTGATCTATTTGGGTAAAACCGAAAACCGAACCAAAATTTTAGGTAACCTCGGTACATGCTCTTGTGCCAAGTAATTCAAATACCGATATTAAACACCAAAATTAAAAAAACGAAAAAATCAGAACGTCCACCACTACCTCTGCCACCACCAGTACGATAGAGGAGTAGGCAATAGCAACGGCCATTGCTTATCCGAAACATAATTATGTTTGAGTAGTTGTCTCATTTGTAGAAATTTTTTTGTAAAGATGTAATGTTTTAATTAGTTACGAATAACGTTTCAATATCTATATTACTTTAAAATACGGTAGTCTATCAGGCTGTTGTCTCTTCCTCTTTCTCCTTATCCACCTCCACTGTCTTTTCCTCTTCCTCCTGACCCACCCCCACCGCTGATGCCGCCTCCCACACCTCAGTGTCGGCGAGGGATTCCTCAGCCACGCAGCGGAGGCATCGCACCTCCTCTAGCTCAGCGGTCAGGTCAAGCAGGCATTGGGTCTGGACATTGGATTGTGATTGGGGTGGGGCTGCTTTCTGAGAGGGTCGACGAGGAGAGGACTGTGTTGCATCATCGACTATGGGGTCAAAGGAAGTTGGGTTTGGACCGACATGGCCGGGTGAATGGCGGACTGCTTCCTCACATTCCTCCAACCTAATAATCCCTTCTACTTCTAGATTCATGGTGAGAATCCAGCCTCAGGAGCAGGAACTTGAGTGCGCGGGGCGGAGCAAGATGCAAGGGAAAAGAACAGAGGCATGTACGCACGACGCGCACCACCCGATCGACGGAACGCGCGCGGCACCCTCAACTTCCCTTCTCTCTCCTCTATGCTCTCTCTAGCGCAACACTACGCTGCTGCTATTGCTTCTGTGTGCCGCACGCGACAAGGCAGGAGGCGACCACCACCACCACAACAGAGACAGGTTGGAATGCATGAAGAGATGACTGTTTTCACAAATAACCCCAATTAAAAAAATACTTAAATTGTCTCCCAAATCCATTTCTAACCAGCTTCCTCATTCTCTTCCTATCCCATTCTGCTTCCTATCCTTCCTCCCCAAATGCATGTCGCCAAATATTTCTCTCTATCCTATTTTCAACCAATTTAAATATGAGAGAGTTGATATGTTGGAGCAAACAACTAATTTAAACTATTTTTAGGGTTTAGAGTTTAGCCGTGGTGTGGGAAAAATGCTGTTTTTTTTTACTTAGAGATGGACCATGGATGAGAAAGTTAGGGGTTGGATCAACTAACCCCAAAACACTACAATCCGAGTGCCCCAACAGCACCACAGAGATGATGTGACACTTCTAAATCAAAGCTTTTTGCTTTGACTTCATTTGTAAATTTTAATATTATAATTTTTTCAGCTAGTAATTAAATATATTGTTTCAGTGCTTCCTATTGACCAAAGCGGCCCTACCAACAACGCGAGTGAAGTTGCTCTGTCCATGGCGTCATTGCAAGGAAGATCAACCTGAAAAATCACAAACGTTTTGCACGATCTTCCGACCACGCAGACGCAGACCGCAGGTAGTGACCACCAAATGCTTGGATGCATGCGTACGGTCTATGACCAGGGCCATCGATAGGCGGTGCAATCGGTACAGATCGTTTTCTCCGTGACTGATGGGCCAGATTTCGAGCTGGAGATGATGAATTTCCAACTAACAGCAAGCAATCATCAGAGAGATTGAGCTGGAATTGAAGTGAGACGGGCAAAAGCAAAAACCTTCGCTGCTCGCTGGCTCTTCCTTCCATAATAATGACAGGTCGACCTTTCCGGCTGATTGGTACATTTGGGGGGGATGGGCTGCGGCGGAAAAACAAGTCCACCGTTGTCTCCAATCCTTGGGCTGGATGCACAGGGTTTGGGCTTTGTTCCGAGTGATGGCCATGGGGGTGGATCAACTTTTGGGCCGATTGGCGACGATTCAGATGGTCTACTTCCTTTGACCTGCGACGGTTTGGTTTCTCTAAACCCTAGCGTCCATTCGTTTAGGGTTCCGGTGACGAATCCTAGGGGAGGTCCGCTTGTCTTTGGTGCCTGTGTTTCCTCGCTTCATCACATTTCCTCCAAGTTTCTGCATCTCCGATCCTCGCTCACGTCGGTTGTAGAAGAGGAGTGGCCCCGTATTGGGGTAGGAGGGGTGGGGGATTGGGTTTTTGGTGGAGATCGGAGGAGTTTTGCGCAAGTTGTTTCTTCGGGTCTGATGGCGGATTGGGGAAACCGTACGTGGCGTCCTCGTCCTCCTCATCGTCCCTCAAACATTTGGAGGGCGAGTGGAGGGGGGTCGGGATCTGGAGGTGGGGGGAACAGGGAGAATGTCCGCCCTGTTAAACCTCTTGAGGGGGTGGTTGGTCGTGGTAAGGCTCCTGAGGTGGTGGTCTTTTCTGGGGGAGGCCAGACTTCATGCCATGAGGAAGGCGGCGACGGTAAATCGACTTGGGATGCGGCGGCGTCTCAAGCAGCTGATATGGCATCGACTGATACTGAGATCAACCAACAGGTATTCGCTGTTCCTCATGTTGCTCTTGTGGAGAAGAAGGATGTTGAGAATAAGCCTGTTAGGGTTGATAATTTCTTCTGCGTGCGATGTAAAGGGATGGGTCATTTGGTTAGAGATTGCAAAGTGTCTTTGTATTGTATGATTTGTGGCAAGCAATCACATCGCACTGCCGATTGTTTCTTGGAGAAACAACTGAAACCGGTCTCTAAGTTTGTTGGGAGTGGGGCTGATGGTTTGGCTTGTATCTTAATCCAGAATGCTAAAGAGGTTACAAACAAAGAACATGTTAATCCTCTAGCTCTTGTTTCTGTTGAGGAAGGGAAGAAGCTCACTGAACAACAAATGGCAGATGGTTTCACAAATCAATTTAAGTGGAATTGGTTATGGAGGGCAAAGGATATGGGTAATGGTACCTTCCAACTCAGATTTCCTAACAAGAATAGGTTGGAGGAGATTTCAAATTTTGAGGAGTTTACTTTGAAAGGGACCAATGTGAGGATCAAAGTGAGAGCATGGACCCAGGAGGCCATGGCTGCTGGTAGAATGCATGAGGTGTGGGTGGTTGTGAGTGGCCTTCCTGATTCCATGAAGGGCTATCTTGCTTTATGTGAGGTGGGATCTAATCTGGGGGTTGTGCTGGAAGTGGATATGGAATCAGTTAGAAGTAAAGATGTGATCCGGATCAAAGTTGGCATGATGAATACTTTTGTTCTGCCTTTGTCTTTGGTTCTATCCACCCCCAAACTTTTGTTATATGAAGTGTCTTTCTCCTTAGAGGAGGTGGTGAAAGTAGGCTGGGTGCAAAATGCTGATAGGGGAAAAAGACCTTTGGAGTATGATGAGAATAAGAAAGATGACTCAACTGATAAGAACAATACTAAAAGAAGGAATGTTGGGATGGTGGTTAATTTGAAAGATTCACATGTCAAGAATGCTAAACCCCTTCCAGTGATCTCTGAGGGGGGGGATAGTGCTGAGAAAACTTCTGAGTTTGATAATGATAAAAAAGGGTTGACAGATGAAGAATTAGTTGATAAAATACAGTTGGAGGAAGTTGCTAAACACCAGTTGAAATCCTCGGTGAGTGCTGTAGATGAAAATATGGCAGATGTCGTGGCCAATGCTGATGTGGTACTTGGTGATGAGGAGGGTCTGAATACTGATCAGATATCTGGAGATGATGGTGGACGCATTCATATCACGGACAGTGAGGAATATCTAGACTCGCAAGAATCTGTGGATTTTGCAACTCGTGTGGGGTTAGTGAATGTCGATGAGGTGAAGATGATGGAGGAAGAAGACAGGAGGAGATGTGACCGGCTCAAGATGAAGGATAAGTCAGTTCTGGAACTGGCTACTTCTCGCAAGGAAGCCAAAAATGAGTTTGTTGATAAAGGTATCTCTATTCCATCTTTTATGAATGATAGTAATACCTCTCTCTTCCAAATGGCTAGTGTATTAGGTGTCTCCCTAGGTTGTTCCATTGAACAGATTGATGAGAATCTGGATTTGCTTAAAGATTTGGAACATGCTAGAACTGCCCTTTTCTTAGCAGATAGAAACAAAGCTGAGATGGTGGACCCCTCTAGTGCTCATACTAATGTGGATGAGGAAAGTGGTTTGGACAATTTGCTTGATAATTGGGATGTGGAAGAAGAGGATGGTATAATGAAGTTTGATAATACTGACATATTAAATGTCAGACCCCCTACTCTAAGTAAGGGTGGAATAAAATGTGGAAACCTTAGTATAACTAAGGTCAATCCAAGGAAAAACAAAGTGGGCAAAGCTAAAAAGAAAATTAAATGAAGGGTTTGATTTGGAATATCAGAGGGTTAGGTAGTGATATTAAAATCAAACATCTTTTGGATGTTTGTAGAAAAAATAATCCTGTGTTTCTGGGGCTCCAGGAAACCATGAAATGTGATTTTACCACACATTTTCTGAATACCTTGAGTGGGGGGAGAAATTTCTGTTGGAGATGGTCTCCTGCTCAGGGTAGATCAGGTGGTATCCTTGTGGGTATTGATTTGGATTGTTTTGAGGTGGTTAATTTTGAAGTGGGTACTTATTTTGTCAAAATTAGAGTGATTACTAAGCTGGATGGTAGGGCCTGGAACCTGATAGTGATTTATGGTGCTGCTCAATATTCTCTAAAAGATACCTTCCTTACTGAGTTTGCATATGTTTGTAATACAAGTGTTGGTCCTACTCTTTTTGGGGGTGATTTTAACATCTTGAGAAGGGAGAAAGAGAAGAACAAAAGTGGGGGTTATAACAAGTGGAGCTTTCTGTTTAATGCTGTCATTGAAAATCATAATTTGAGGGAGTTGGCTTTATGTGGTAGATCTTTTACCTGGAGTAATGATCATATTGATCCCACTTATGAAAAATTGGATAGATTCTTAATGAACATGGAGTGGGAGATGATGTTTCCTTTGGCTAAAGTGGTTCCTTTAGAAAGGGTCTTATCTGATCATTCTCCCCTGCTTATTGAATTTGGCAAGCAGACTGTCAAGAGTTCTTTGTTCAGGCTTGAAAACAGCTGGTTTCTTAGAGCAGATTTTAGAGATATGGTGGTTAATTACTGGTCTTTGCACTGTAAGGGTGTTTCTGCTGTTGATAGATGGCAGAATAAATTGGCTGGTCTTAGGAAAAAGCTGAGAGGTTGGAATGCTAACTGGGAGAGCTTTTATAAAAAATCAAAGGAAGAGGTGCTTAAGAAACTGGATGAGATTGATAAAAAAAGTGAAATAGGGGGTATGGATTGGAATTTGAGGTGTAACAAAAATAATCTTGAACTTTATCTGAAGGAGTTGATGAGAGAGGATCATATAAAATGGGTGCAAAGGGCTAAAGAGAAGAACACTCTTGAGGGTAATAGTAATACAAAATATTTCCATGCCAAAGCTAATGGGAGGAAGAGGAAAAATCTTATACCTTTTCTGAAAAATGGTGATAAAACCATTGTTGATCAGAAAGATATGCTGCTACATGTGACTGAGTTTTACAAAGCTTTATTTGGAATGGATGATAGAGTTAATATTAAATTTAGCAATACTGATTTTGTCACTGTTAAGGAAGAAGATAAATGTGAGCTTTTAAAACCTTTCACTGAGGAGGAAGTCAAAATTGTAGTTTTTAGTATGGAAAATAATAAATCCCCTGGTCCTGATGGTTTTCCCATAGAATTCTACAAGACTTTTTGGGATGTTGTTAAAATTGATTTTATGGAAATTCTGGGTGATTTTTTCCAAGGGAAAGATGATATTGATAGATTGAATTGTGGGATGATTACTCTTGTGCCAAAATCTATGGGTGCCAATCAAGTAAAAGATTTTAGACCTATTTGTTTGTTAAATGTCAGTTTTAAAATTGTCACAAAAGTTCTTATGCATCGTCTGGAAAAAGTTGTTTGCTATTTAATTTCTAAGAATCAAACTGCCTTTTTAAAGAACAGATATATCCTAGATGGTGTGGTAGTCCTGCATGAGGTTTTGAATTCTATGCATAAGAAAAAGTTGTCTGGAATTTTATTCAAAGTAGATTTTGAGAAAGCATATGACAAAATCAAGTGGTCTTTCCTTTTCCAAATGCTGGAAATTAGGAATTTTCCTCACAAATGGAATGATTGGATAATGAGGGTGGTGATGGGAGGGAAAGTGAATGTTAAGGTTAATGAACAAATTGGAGCTTATTTCAAAACTAGTAGGGGTTTGAGACAAGGGGACCCTCTCTCCCCCATCCTTTTTGATTTGGCAGCTGATGCTTTATCTTATTTGATTAGCACAGCTGTGCAAAACAAGATGATTGTTGGTTTAGGTTGTGATTTGCTGCCTAATGGTATCTCTATACTCCAATATGCAGATGATACCATCTTTTTACTGAATGATGATTTTACTAGTGCAAAAAATTTGAAATTTATTCTGTGCCTATTTGAGCAAATGGCTGGCTTAAAAATCAATTTTCATAAAAGTGAGGTTTATTGTTTGGGTATGGAAGAAAGTAGGAAGAAAGTGTTTTGTAATATTCTTACTTGTGTAATGGGTAATTTACCCATTAAATACTTGGGTATGACTATCAATAAAACAAAAATTTTGAACAAAGATTGGAATATTTGTGAAAATAAAATGGAAAGTAAATTGGGGTGTTGGAAAGGTAAACTTCTTGATATTGGAGGTAGGTTGATTTTGTTAAATTCCTGTCTTAGCAGTATTCCCCTTTATTTCCTATCCTTTTATGCCTTGCCTAAAGGGGTTAGGAAGAGGCTTGATTATTTTAGAGCCAGGTTACTGTGGCAAGAGGATCAAGGGATTAGGAAATATCATTTGGAAAAGTGGGATGTGATTTGCATGCCCAAAGAGGTGGGTGGTTTGGGAGTGTTGGACTTGGAAAATATGAATGTTGCTTTGTTGGGAAAATGGCTTTGGAAGTTGGACACTCAAGAAGGGGTTTGGCAGGATTTGTTAAAAGCAAAATATATGAGAGGAGGGATTTTGAATCAAGTGTCTCAGAGGTGTGGAGATTCCCAATTCTGGAAAGCTTTAATGAAAATTAAACCTGCTTATTTGCAATTCTGTCATAAAAAAATTGGTGATGGGATGAATACACTTTTTTGGGAGGATAGGTGGGTGGGTGTTAAACCACTTGCTGAGCAGTACCCAGATCTCTTTGGTATTACTCTTACAAAGAATATCTCTGTGGCTAGAGTTTTTGCTAGTAATTGGGCTATTCTGAAATTTAGGAGAAATCTGGTTGGTGATAAATTTATATCATGGCAAAATATGAGGAAATTATGTGAGACTGTGGTTTTGAACGATAGGCCTGACAAAGTTATTTGGTCCTTGAATGAAAAAGGTGTTTTTACAGTGAAATCTTTCTATAATGCTTTGAAAATGCTTAATCTACCAAAAAAGAAGGATGTTATTTGGACTTTGAAAATTCCTTTGAAAATCAGAGTTTTCTTGTGGCTTGCTCGGAAAAATAAGATTTTGACCAGGGATAATTTGATTAAAAGGGGCTGGAAAGGTGGTAATACTCGTTGTCTTTTTTGTGGTTTTGATGAATCAGTCAAACATCTGTTTTTCGAATGTGTGGTTGCTAGATTTGTTTGGAGAGTGGTTAAGGTGTGCTTTAATCTAGGGCCCTTTACAGACTTTGAACATGTCTGGCAAATTTGGTTTACCACTTTGAATAAAAGTACTAAGAATATGGTGGGTGTAGGGCTAGGAGCTGTCTTTTGGAGTATCTGGAAATGTAGAAATGATGCGATTTTCAGAGGAAATTTGATAAAGGATCCTTCAGTTCTAATAAGTATAATCTGTTATTGGATTTCTTCGTGGTCAATCTTACAGAATTCGGAGGAAAGGGAAAAAAAGCTGGAACTGGGAGTACTTCTACTCGGTCGTCTAACAAGTGATTTCTTCAGTCACCGACATGGTTGGACCTTGATGCGGAACAGGCTGGGGATCGGCTGATTATCCCTCATCAGTGGTGGTTGCTTTTCGAGCTTACAGTCTTGTCTTTTGCGAGAAAGGGTTGTCTGGTGTGATTGTGTGATATGTTTTGTTGAACAGTCTCTGATCTGGAGATTTAAGCTTTTGGCTGTTGATGGTTGTAGTGCTATCCGTGAGACCGTAGCTTGTGGGGACGGTTTAAACTCTATGGTTACTTTGTAAGTTTCTGTTTGCATTTCTTTAATAGAAATGGGAGAGGCTTTGTGCCTTCTCTGACCTTCAAAAAAAACAAAACTCCTAGCAGCGTAACAGGTGATACATACGTTTTGAATTGAAGCAAAGGTGCTGGTTCGAGCGCCATAAGATACATTTTTATGTTCTTTTTATTTTTAATTTTCTGAAAAGCATAGAAATTTTGAAATTCAACCTTTATAACTTAGATTTTGAGGCCCCCGGCACCATATTTTGTTATGGGCCTCCAAATTATAATTATAGGTAGGCCCTGTCTATTCAAACGATCGTTCATGTATTTTATCGTTCTCTTCGTTGCCCCCAGAAATCAGAAGTCAGAACTCACCCCACGTACCTGCGACGTCATTTGTATTGTACCTTGGTCGGTTGGTCTCTAAGGACATGAGCATCCGTCGATCAACGCTATCATTGTGATTCTAATGCATCGTGTGAAATCAAGATTTGGAATTTAGATTTTATACGACCAGACGTCTTGACCGTGGCTAAGGGTGTTTAGTTTGAGGGACTAAATTTTACTCTCTGTCACATCGAATATTTATATAATGTTTTAGAGTATTAAATATAGACTATTTATAAAACTCATTCATAATTGGTGGATTATTTGCGAGACGAATTTAATTAGCCTAATTACGTCATGATTTGATAATGTGATGCTACAATAAACATTTGCTAATCATGGATTAATTAGGCTTAATAAATCCGTATCGCGAATTATCCTCCGATTTTACAATTTTTTTTATAATTAGTTTATTTTTAGTCCTTCAATTTGATGTTCAAACATCCGATGTGACACGGACTAAATTTTAGTCTATGGAACCAAACACCACCTAACACCAAGGCCGATACTGAGATCCGAGGCTAACTTAGCGGGCGTTTGGTTACATGGACTAAAGTTTATTCCGTCACATCAGATATTTAAACATCAATTTAAAGGATTAAACGTGAACTAATTATAAAAATAATTACATAATCATAAGATTATTCGTGAGATGAATTTATTAAGCTTAATTAATTCATGATTACCAAATATTTATTGTAGCATCACATTATCAAATTATGGTGTAATTATGCTCATTAGATTCATCTCGTAAATAATTCACCGATTATAAATGGGTTTTATAAATAATCTACATTTAATACTCCAAAATAACATCCAAACATCCGATATAACGAGACTAAACTTTTGGACTAAAGAACTAAATGAGTACTTAACTTTAGGGACTCTTACCTATACATAATTAAAATAACATATATATATATATTGAATTACCTTAAAAATTCCTTCTGATGTTTCACTGATACGAAGTTATTGATGATGGTATCAATATCAATCTCATCCAATAAATGTTTCTCAATGCATAAAGTTGTCAAACCATTTAATCTCTCTTGAGATATTGTAGATCTAAAAATCAAAAATCTCTATAGATGTCATTGGTTTATCAGAAAGTGACTCGTAAAACACTTAAACTCAGAAATTAAATCATTTAAATTCAAGTCAGATGAACCATATAGAACGAAGGTTAATGCCAACTTTATGCAACACACATTTAGTTTGGGAACATTCAATAACTTCAAAGTTTTTGAAGTCATTAAGAACATAAATATTTCTTTGAATAATTAGAAAATGATTAGAGTTCTTCGAATCTCTTTCTAAATGAATTGATTGACATATCAATAATAAGTATAAAGTAATTAACTATAAATTGTTTCTCACTATTATTTTCATAAAATTGCTTCCTCACTCTTTGTTATTGTATAAATTTATCTACTCATTTGTGTGATGCATACTTTCTTGATGACATGATTCTGTTAAAATATGTAAAAATAAGCAATATTCAGACTGATTAAACGTTTAAAAAATTTACACTTAAACACTATTTTGTTCTGAAATCTAAAATCTCATGTAATCAACAATTAGTACTTAATTTAATTAGGTAGTAGGGTGCACACCTTGCAATCAGTCACATAAATACTAAACTTTAGATTTCAAATGTAGATAGGCGACAACGGAGAAGCCCTCCATGCAGCGACGCCGATTGCGCATGCTGCAACCCACAAGCGACACTACTCTTGCCTCATGCCTCATGATGAGGAACGATAGAGCGGACTATAGACGCAACCACATGAGAGAGGTCAAGGCTAGGATCGGCGATCAAGGGGATGAGTATGACAAATTAACATGCAAATTGCAAGTTTGCAACTTTCTTTGCGATGTTTCTGTGCGGCCAACGTCATTAGCGATTCCCTAATATTCTGAATCCTATTCCCGCCCACACGTATAACTACAGGTCATATCATATATAAGGGCCCACTGGGATATGGAGCCTGGGACGATGGCACCGATGGCCTCCTTAGGATCACTCCTTACTAACACTAACACACTGTTACGGTGTTCTAGGCACCAAGGCTCCTAATCCCATGTGTCCAGAGACACCGAGACAATATGTGACATAGCGTCTGATTCTTAAGCTTATTATATTCTAGTTCAACTAAGATCTCATAGGAAAATTACGAGCATATGATATGGGTGATTAGATCCTTCTGGTTCTGGCGTTACTAAATTTTGAGGTCCTTAGGCTAGGTGAGCTACCTACACCTCAACGACAGATTGTCGGTGTTTGCTTTCCTTATGCGCCCTTGTCTCCTCGATTTGCCCAAGCTCGACGTCTTAAAGCTCTAACAAACCTTACATTCTTAGGATACTCCCGATCATCTATGTATAATGATGTCTTAAGCATTTATTATTCTGTCACATAGAAAAAATATATGATATGATAAGCAAATTAATGAATAAAGATACTATAAAGATCCTACAATAAGAAATTAAGACTGAAAGTTTAGTTTCTATATATGATGTCATGTTAACATGACAAAATAAGAGACTATCTAAAAATTTAGGCACTCATTAGTGGGAGCTTGACAATGAACATTCATTATGGCTAACAAATAAGATGAGCAAACTACAATAGAGATGTGGTCTACATCTTCCAAATCTAGGTGTGATTTACAGCTCACATATTGCCAAGAGAAAATAGCCGGCCCAACACTAACCTGACACTAGTATGAATGGGCACGACACGATTAGACACTAAGTTCTAATCATGGTTTGTTGTGCTGGTACGTGTCATGCCAGTCGTGCTGCACAGGCATGACACTAAGCATGCTTAGCCGTGTCGTGCCGACATAATGACACTATTGGCTCAACAGGTTAGTGCTAGTCCAGACACTACGCAACAAAAAACCAGAATACATCATTTCACGACACAAAATCACTTAGATTTCAACACTACGCACAACAAATTGATATAAAATTTAACAGAGCACAAACTAATCCAGAATACAATATTTGACATAACATTTCACAAATTAACAAGAATTCAACACTTCACAAAATTTACAACCACTTCACTGGCACAAACCACAAAATAGAAATCACAGCCACTTCACAAATTCAGAAATTTAATAGTCACTTGTCAACTTCACAAGCCGAAGATGATGATCACATTTGAAAGCTCTACATAGATATAGCAAACAAAATTTCTTGATAATATAAGCACTAAGCAACCTAGCTGACAAAGCATTACCAGCAATTATCTAAAGAGAAAAGACATGTTCAAACGAACTATTGGGACATAACTCAAAAAGGTTTCGTTGGAAAATGAGTTCTCTTTACTGCTTGTTATAAAGCCTGGGTAATTTCTATAGAATTGATGTGTTTCATAGTTGGGCAATCTATTTTAATGTCTAGACAGAATTGATGAATAACTTGGCCTATGTTGTTACATACTTTGTTATCTTGTTGGATGTGTATTTGTGTTTTGTCAATTGTTTGCTTCATTTTTTAATAATGAAGGCAACTTTCAATTAACACCACATCCTCCTGCCAAATATGTTGGTAAAAGAAAATAAGGTGGGTTGCCACTTAAAATTATTTATAACACTCTCATAAGTATTAAATATAGCATATGTACTCATCTATCTATTATAATAAATTGTCTGGGCAACGGCGAATAAATCTAAGAAAATGAAAAGATCTCTGTCACAATTCTATGCTTTATTCTATGCTTTGTACTCCAACTGGTTTGAAAATACACGAGCCAGTTCTACATCCTCAGATAAAGATGTATACTTAGATGGAGATGTAACACATCAATCATATTTGTATTTTTCTTCCAATCCTACAAATAGTTCCCTCCCATAAGCGTACTATCGTTGTTGCGGCAATGCTAAGAGTAAAACGTAAACAAGGTAACCTTAATATATCCTTATTAAAAATGTATCAATCTACTACAATATCTAATATGTGATTATTTTGACCTATCACTATTTATATTTTAGTCTGCATTCTACATGCTTTAGTAGAGCCTACTTTGAGCTAAATGTCATGATTGCATGTGAGCTGAGGCGAAGATAATAGAAATTTAATTTAATTATTTTACTAATTTGTTTTTGCTGTTCCACTTATCTATTATAATTTATTTATAGTCTCAAATCTCAACAACTAACTTGGTGAGAAATCTTTTCCATAACATCAAGAGGGCAAGAATTTACCGGACAAGCATGACATATTATGGAAGAAGGTGCAACTCATTACAGAAAAAGCATATGATGATCTTATAGTTATGAGACAACTTTAAATGTTTTAAAGAGGTAGATTTGATTTTTGTGCTTAAGATAGTTCTAGCAAGCATGAATATTTATGCAATGAAGATTTAAATGAATTACGATTAATATTATTTTATCATGTTTTAAGTTATTTATATCATTTAAATATTATTCTTTTAATCTTGTTTTTTCCCGTTGCAACGCACGGGCACTCAACTAGTCTATATATGATGTCGTGTTAACATGACAAAATAAGAGACTATCTAAAAATCTAGGCACTGATTAGTGGGAGCTTGACAATGAACATTCATTATGGCTAACAATTAAGACGAGCAAACTACAATAGAGATGTGATCTACATCATCCAAATCTAGGTGTGATTTACACCTCACGTGTTGCCGAGAGAAAATAGTCGGCCTAACACTAACTCGACACTAGTATGAATGGGCACGACACGATTAGACACTAAGTTCTAATCGTGTTTTGTTGTGCTGGTACGTCATGGCAGTCGTGCGGCCCAGGCATGACACTAAGCATGCTTAGCCATGTCGTGCCGACACAATGACACTATTGGCTCAACGGGTTAGTGCTAGCCCAGACACTACGCAACAAAAACCAGAATACATCATTTCATGACACAAAATCTCTGAGATTTCAACACTACACACAACAAATTGATATAAAATTTAACAGAACACAAACTAACCCAGAATACAATATTTGACATAACATTTCACAAATTAACAAGAATTCAACTCTTCACAAAATTTTCAACCACTTCACATGCACAAACCACAAAACAAAAATCACAGCCACTTCACAAATTCACAAATTTAATAGTCACTTGTCAACTTCACAAGCCAGAGATGATGAAGACACTGTGGAGATGATCACAAGCACAACACCACAATAGCACTCAAAGCGTCCTACACCAACCAGACCACCACCAGATCGACCGGTGGCACACGAGATAGAAGGGAGGGGATATGGGGGTAGGTAGGGGTAGATAGGTAAGTACCTAATGTTGAGGAGAGGGAAAGCTAGGCTAACCAGAAATTTCAAAAAATTGCCCCAACTCCCAAGAAGCATACGCGTGTGAGATCATAAATAAGTACCTTCTAGAACAAAACACACTAGGTGCAGCAGAAGAAGATGTTGAGGAAGCGTGTCCTTGCCTATCCTTGTTTCATCCCGATCGTTCCTCGCCAATCCAATCGGTGAAGACGACAAGTTGTTCACGTGATGAAGTCCACGAGCGTCACTATTGGAGCATTGCCTCCACTGTATCCACATGTCTAGGGATGGGATCCTTCCCACATCGGTGTTCTAGCACCACTCGTGAGAAAATGGGAGATTTTCAATCTCAACTTTTGAGATCAAGAAATGGAGGAGAGTTCTTGGTGGCTAGGTTCAAAGTATCAAAAGCTTGTCCTCCAAGACCTCCTCCTCCTCTCTTTATATAGGGATGAGAGCCCCTATGTAACACCCCAGAATTTAAAAAGAATTAAAATAAAAGAAAAATATTATTAAATACATTTATGTAATTTATAATTAAAGAGAATCCTAAAAGAGCCCTAATAAAGCCAAACAGGAAAAAATATTCAAAATCTGGACTTGAAAATTTTATGAGATAAACTAGAGGCCAAAATATAATTCTAGGAATTTTTACAAATTTTTATCAACAGTGATTCAACCCTAAATCAAATATATGAATTACTGGAATTATTTTAAATCAGAAAAGCATTTAAAATCCTTAATGGGCCTCAATCCTGAAATCACCCTCAGCCCGGCCCAGTCCAACCGCCAGCCACTGGCCTGTGGGGCCCGCCTGTCGGCGCGTTCCCCCGCCTCTCTCTCCCGCCCGCGCTCGCCCCGGCCCCACATGGCAGCCACTTGCGCCCGCCTTCGCCCGCTGACCGCTCGGCCCCGCCTGTCGGCGCTCTCTTTCCTGCCCGCCCACTGACAGGTGGAACCCACCTGTCAGGTTCGTCTTCTCCATGGAAGGGGATCCCCCTTCCTTCTCCCCGGCGATCCCCTTCTGATTTCCTCGCCGCCGGCCACCGTTTTGGCTCGGGTTCCCTCGGATCGCCTTCCCCAAGCGCCACCGCCCCCTTTACATCTGTAAGTAACGCGGTTTCGCGATTATGGAAGCATGGCCGAAGTTTGGAAGCCCTCGCCGGAGCTCACGGGAACCCCTCGGATTCCTTCCATCTAGAAGCCGGCGAACCCCCTATATAAACCCCCTTCGGCCACCGCCCTCAGCTACACCGCCTAAACCCGAGCTAAGCACTCCAGAGCGCTCCCTCTCGGCTTTTGGCTCTTCTCCCCTGCTCCACCTCCGGTCGCCGATCGCCGTCGATCCTGGCCCCCTTCACCCTAGCCACCGCCACCGTCGGGTCCGTCGTCGCCAGCCCGTCCTCGGCCACGCCTCCAACGGCCGTGAGAACCGTCGGACCGCCGTCGTCGTCAAGCTCCCGAAGACCCCTCACCGTCTACCCTCGTCGCCGGTTACCATCGGACCTCCATCTTCGCCGTCGAAGGTATGGTCATGACCGCCCTTCCCTCCTCGTTCCATTTTTGCCGTTAGCCAGGTCCCTAGGCGCTCGCCGCCACAGTCGTTGTCACACCCGAGGCCGCCGTCGCCGGAGACGAAGGGGGGTACGTGCCCCCTTACGTCGTGCCGTGCCGGATCGCGCCGCGACCGCACGATCGAGATCGGAGGGCTAGGATTAAATCCCTCCGGGATTTAATCTGGGCCCTCGGATCTGGCCAAAGGGGTATCGAGGCCTCTCGGCCGTCGATCATCACTTAACCCACTGGAATCGATCTGGTGCGTCCACGCGTACTGGTTCGGTGCGATTTAATCTGAGCCGTCCGTTTTCACTTGAACGAACCCGCCTCGCGCCTGACCGCTTGATCTGGATCGGACGATCCAGATCAGTTCGGTTCACGCGCACAGTCGCTGGTCCACCGTGGGCCTGGCTCACCGTGGACCAAAGCCCATTTCCAGTTTAAATAAAAATCCAGAAAATAGTTTAAACTTTGAAAATTCATAACTTACTCATTTTAACTCCAAATTTCACCATTTAAATTTGTTAAATTCAGCAATTTATTCTCTACACATTAATGCCATAAAAACAGTATGTTATTGTTACCCAAAATATTCTTAATAAATAATTGAATAAAACCCCCTTAGGGTTAAAATTATTAATACAAAAAATAAATTAGGAAAAACCCTAAAAAAGTTAAGCTTTACTGTTTTATACCAAACTTCAGAATATTAAAATATTAATTCACATAACAACACCCATAAACATGTATGTTCATTATTTGGTGGATTTTTATCTGTTTATTGAATGTATTGTTTATTTTTCCGTATCGAGAAGACTACGAGTTCGTCGAGGAGCCGGAGTTCTATCCCGAAGTTCCTCCATCCCCATTTGCTGATCAAGGCAAGTCATCGACCACCCCTGTGGAAACAGTTGATCATATTTGAGCCCATGTTTTAATAAATTATCGCTATAACTCATAGGTTAATATTGCATTAGTCCAATAATCAAGCCTTACACTTATATTTATTAGATCCCCGTCCTTGTGTGCAAACCCAAGCCATGCTTATTGAGCCTTAACTCCTTGTCACTCTACTATAAAATTATTAGCTAGTGCCCAATGTACCGGCACAACTGCTATAGGATAAAAAGAATGAGTCGTAGTTAGCTGGATTCTGTATATGAATTTCCCCGTTATTATCGTCTCTGGACTCTGTTGGAGTTGGCTAAGTTATAAGTATGGTGGGTTCCGAGTGCAAGCTCGGACATTGGTTTGTCGCACCCGGGGCACTATAAGGACCAGTCTGCGGGATCTGTTGCAAAGCACATCCGTACCAACCACAAGTCTAATGGGTAAGTCCTAACTGGAAGTATGGAATACTCCGACTCGATGCACCATAGTGGAGGGGCAAGGGGCAAGCCTGCGGGCGACTTGTACCGACGAGGCTCAAGGGGGGTATGGTGGGGCTTCGACGCGTCGGGACACCATATGAAACCTATAAGAGGGTGCTGTTGAGTCGGGGAGGACTATATGGAAGGTTTTGGCACGAGTTCCCATGAAATGGGTCATCTCGTTACACTTTGGTGTAGGTGATGAGTGCGTGCCTTGTGGGTACAGTGGTACATCTCTAATCAGAGTAATTTAATCTTTTCGAAAAGCCGAGCCCACGGTCAAGGGCGGGTTGTGTGACTACTCGCAGTTAGTTTACAATTGTTTGAATTGATTGAGTTATTCATGGCATGTAAGGACTGTTGAGCGAGGTGGGGCCGACTATACCCCTCGAGTTAGAAGATGATGATGCATTCACATGTTTACGTTTCAGTACTAATAAATTGTTCACATTGAATTGCTTTACAAATTACCCGCTTCCGCAAAATTAGCCACTATCTCCCTTGTTATTACCTGGCATTATATTTGCATTCGGTGGCTTGCTGAGTACCCCTCTACTCACCCCGTTGACTTACACTATCGGAGCCCGTCTACTACGAGGAGGATGCAGGTCTGGAGTAGCGACCCAGTCAAGGCGAGACTGGAAGGAGGCGTTCATCTAGGACCCTAATTTTATTAGTTTCTCTTCACCTTTATTCACTTTTGTATTAATGCGGTCTACGAACCGTAAATGATTGCCCGTATTGTACGAGGTCGCTTGATGAACGTCTTGTTTTATTGATTTTCTATGGAATTTCAATAAAATCCTGATTTATTAAATCGGGGCGTGACAAGATGGTATCAGAGCCGACTTGACTGTAGGAAGCCAAACAGACCTGATCCTAGGACTTATAGTAACCATATTTTCTCATAAAACTGTTTATCTTCTCATCTTCCCGAGTTTCACAAAAATCTCTCTCTTTTGTAGATGTCGGTCCATACCATGAGCGGGACTCTTCGTGACGAGGCCGGATTCATCCGAGAGCTTCGCGTGCTCGTCGACTTCTTGGGATTTCCCCATGAGCTTGCGTTCCACGGGATCTTTCCCGATGCGAGCGAGAGCTACTGCGAGGTCACGGTTGTTATCCGCCCCTCCCCCACGCAGCCACCCTTCTACACCCATGGAGTCGGAGGACCTTCCTTCGTGATGGCCAGCCAGCGCGCCGCTCTTCAGGCCCTCGCCGAACTTCGACTGATCTATGACTGCCACCTCCGCGACACCATCTACCGCTTCATGCCCATGCGTACACCCGGGAGTCACCGCAGCATCTACATCAGCTCCCTCACGCAGAGCAACTCCGCCATCGCACGCACCATGAGACTTCTGGAGGCCATGGACAACCTCCACACCGAGGCCATTCTTCATGCAGACAGCCAGCATGACACGATTGACTTCTACCGCCATACCTCGGAGAACCTGAACCGCGAAAATGCAGAGCTCCGTCGACAAGTACAGCAGAACCCCCAGTTGACCCTCGAGGTAGAGGAGTTAAGGCGTCAGAACGAGCTTCTACGCCAAGGCGCCATGGTCAATACCCAGCTCCGCCAGCAGATCCAAGAGTTGAAGAAGGACATTGAGGAGATCGCACCTCTTCCGCCTCGCAAGCGGAAATCCCTTCGGATCCCCACCGTGAGGCCCAAGAGGATTTCCCGCAGCGCACCTCCCGCCGGACCTTCCAGTTCCACCTTCCCGGTCGTCGCCATCGAGCCCGTGATCGAGCCATCCCCTGAGCTACCATAGACGTAGTACTTACGATTGATTGTTTCCTTTATTTTTGTTTTGGATTGTATGACCACCCATGTCTAAAATAAGGCATGAGTGAAAAACTAAATAAAAGACAATAAATGTGATCGCAAGAACGACCCTTTTTAAATAAAGTTTAGCAGTGTTCCCCCTTTAAAGATATTGTTATTTTGGAAACCTCAAGATGTCGAACAACCAAGGCTCCGACGTTCCTCAGAACGGAGGATATAATGGGAACCTACCTCAGTGGGGAGCAACTGGGCAGAGGCAAGCCCCGGTTGCCAACCACCCCACTCTGGCCGAGATGATGGCCACACAAAACCAACTAGTATCTGCCCTTCTGAACCAGATGCAACAACAGCAGCAGTAGATGCAAGAGCAGCAGGCTCACTTCTTCCGTCTCCACCAACAACCCGAGCTGCCACGACCCGCCACTCCAGCTCCTGCTCCCGCCTCCCAACTCTCGGAGTTCCTCCGAGTCCGCCCACCGACCTTCTCGAGCACCACCAACCCCATGGAGGCTGGGGATTGGTTGAGGACCATCGAGAAGAAGCTCGATCTCCTGACCTGCACTGAGCAGGAGAGGGTGGCCTTCGCCACCCACCAGCTCCAGGGTCCCGCCGCAGAGTGGTGGGACAATCTGCGCGAGACCTTGCCCGAGGGACACGTCCATACCTGGGCGGAGTTCTCGGCTGCTTTCCGTGCCTCTCATATCCCCGACGGCATTATAGCTCAGAAGCAACAAGAGTTTAGGGACCTGCAGCAGGGGAGCAGGTCCATAACTGAGTATTTGCATGAGTTCAACCGACTGGCCAGGTACGCACCTGAGGAGGTCCGTACAGATGCGGCCAGGCAGGCCAAGTTCCTCCGGGGACTGAAGGATGAGCTGTCCCTACAGCTTATCTCCGGAGATTTCGCCAACTTCCAAAAGTTGGTGAATAAAGCTATTATTCAGGAGACCCAGCAGAACAAGGTCGACCTGAAGAGAAAGAGGATAATCGCCTTCAAGCAGAATCAAGGCATGGCTCAGAGGCCCCGTTTCACCCCTCCTCCACCAGCACCACAGTACCACCCCCGCCCGGTATATCGTCCGGCACCAACTGCCGCCAACACCGGAGCCGGACAACCTCGCCCCGCTCCCGCCGCACCAGCCGCCCCAGCCGCCCTGGCTAAGAAGGCGGAGGTTTTGCGAGACAGGCACGACAAGCCTGTGGTATGTTTCAACTGCCGCCAAGAGGGGCACTATTCTCACCAGTGCCCTCATCCCAAGCGAACCCAAGGCGTCGCATCGAACCCCGCCGTCCGCACCAAAGTCAACCACGTCACCGCCGAAGAAGCCCAGGTCGCCCCGGAAATTGTCATGGGTAAGTTTATGGTACATTCATCACTTGCAGTGGTATTATTTGACACCGGAGCTACACACTCCTTTATATCCACTGCTTTTGTGGAAAGAAATGCCCTGGACATAAGCGAACTACCTAGACCCGTACTAATAGCTACCCCAGGCAAACAAACCCTCGCCTATTCCTATAGCCCAAGGGTATGGGTAGATATCCAAGGCACAATATTCTGGGCCGACCCCATCCTCATATAATGCCAAGGTTTGGATCTCATTCTAGGGATGGATTGGTTAAACAAACACCAAGGAGTAATAGAGTGCGCCCAGAGGAAGGTAACGGTGATCAGTGAAGAAGGGACTGTCGTCACATTCCAGATGCCGAGTATGAAGTCCGGAAGACCAAGACTGCATCAGATTACCTTGGAGGAAATACCGGTAGTCAGTGAATACCCGGGCGTATTCCCAGAGGATTTACCAGGGATGCCACCCAAGAGGGACATCGAGTTCAGGATTGATTTGGTACCCGGGACTACCCCTATTTATAAGCGACCATACCGGATGGCCGCCAATGAGTTAGCTGAGATGAAGCAGCAGTTGGAGGATCTCGAGAGGAAAGGCTACATCAGACCAAGTACATCACCATGAGGTGCCCCCGTCATCTTTGTCGAAAAGAAAGAAGACAAGGCTAAGCGTATGTGTGTGGATTACCGCGCTTTGAATGAAGTGACCATCAAGAACAAGTACCCGTTGCCTCGGATTGATGATCTCTTTGACCAACTAAAGGGAGCTACGGTATTCTCAAAGATTGATCTGCGGTCTGGTTATCATCAGTTAAGGATTCGAGAAGAGGATATACCCAAGACGGCCTTTACCACCCGTTATGGATTATATGAGTGTACGGTTATGTCCTTTGGATTGACCAACGCCCCTGCATTCTTCATGAACATGATGAACAAGGTGTTTATGGAGTATTTGGACAAATTCATCGTGGTCTTTATAGACGACATCCTCATTTATTCCAAGGACCAGAAAGAGCACGAGACTCACCTCCGGTTAACCTTAGGAAAGCTAAGGGAACACCAGTTATACGCCAAGTACAGCAAGTGGAAGTTTTGGACGGTGGAAGTGAAGTTCCTTGGACACATTATCTCTGCACAAGGCATTGCAGTAGATCCTACCACCGTGGAAGCAGTTACAGACTGGTTTCCACCCACGAACGTATCTGAGATACGAAGTTTTCTGGGTTTGGCCGGATATTATCGAAGATTCATTGAGAATTTTTCTAAGATAGCCAAGCCAATGACCAAGTTATTGCAGAAAGGAGAGAAGTTTGAATGGACTCCTAAATGCGAGGAAAGTTTCCGCACTCTCAAGACCCGTCTGGTGTCAGCACCCATACTGACCCTACCCGATATCCGGAAAGACTTCCATGTCTATTGCGACGTATCTCGCCAAGGATTGGGATGTGTTCTTATGCAAGATGGAAAGGTTATCTCTTATGCCTCTCGTCAGTTGAGACCTCATGAGTTGAACTACCCGACCCACGATTTGGAATTAGCTGTTGTAGTGCACGCCCTTAAAATATGGAGGCATTATTTGGTCAGAAATCACTGTGAGATCTTTACGGATCACAAGAGCTTGAAGTACATCTTCACACAACCAGACCTTAATCTGAGGCAAAGACGATGGTTGGAATTAATAAAGGACTATGATTTAGGTATCCACTACCACCCCGGAAAAGCAAATGTGGTAGCCGATGCATTAAGTCGCAAGGGATATTGCACAGCCATTATGATTCAGGATCACGCGCCCTCACTATGTAAAGAGATGGAAAAGTTAAATCTCGGGTTGACCACCAGAGCATACCTAGCCACCTTGGAGACTCAACCTGTCTTGTTCGAACAAATCCGAGAAGCTCAATTAGAAGACCCGGATATAGTAGCCATTAGGAAGAATATGAGGCAAGGAAAAGCCCCAGGATTTTCAGAGGACGAGAAAGGCACCATATGGTTTGGAACCCGGATATGTGTACCGGATAAGCCGGAGATAAAGACCCTTATCCTGAGAGAAGCCCATGAAACTTTATACTCCATTCATCCCGGAAGTACCAAGATGTACCAGGACCTCAAGAAACGTTATTGGTGGATTAGCATGAAGAGGGAGATTGCACAGTTCGTCGCCGAGTGTGACACCTGTAGAAGAGTAAAAGCTGAACATCAAAGATCTGCAGGACTGTTACAGCCATTGAAAGTACCTGAATGGAAGTGGGAAGAGATCGATATGGATTTCATCACCGGACTCCCGAAGACCCAACTTGGATATGATTCTATTTGGGTGATTATTGACCGACTCACGAAAGTAGCGCATTTCATAGCCGTCAAGACAACCTTTAGTGGCCCTAAGCTTGCAGAACTATACATGGCCCGCATTGTGTGTCTTCATGGAGTACCCAAGAAGATAGTGTCCGATAGAGGAAGTCAGTTCACCTCTCGTTTTTGGAAAAACCTTCAAGAAGAGATGGGAACAAGATTGAACTTTAGCACTGCCTACCACCCTCAGACAGATGGACAAACTGAAAGGGTGAATCAGATATTAGAAGATATGCTACGGGCACGCGTCTTGGATTTTGAAGCCACTTGGGACAAGAGCTTACCGTACGCTGAGTTTTCGTACAACAACAGCTATCAAGCCAGTCTTCAGATGTCTCCTTTTGAAGCCCTATATGGACGTAAGTGCCGAACGCCTCTACTTTGGGATCAAACTGGTGAATCTCAAGTGTTCGGAACGGATATCCTTCGAGAAGCTGAAGAGAAGGTACGGATCATCAGAGACCGACTCAAGACAGCCCAATCACGACAGAAGAGCTACGCGGACAATCGACACCGAAACCTAGCCTTTGGAGAGGGAGATCATGTCTATCTTCGAGTTACGCCTCTCCGTGGTACTCAACGGTTTAACATGAGAGGAAAGTTGGCCCCTCGATATGTTGGACCATTTCCCATTGTTCGACGCCAAGGCGAAGTTGCTTATCAGTTGGAACTACCACCCTCATTGACCGGAGTGCATGTTGTGTTTCATGTGTCTCAACTAAAGAAGTGTCTTCGCGTCCCGACAGATCAAGTGGATCTACAGCAGTTGGATGTTCAAGAGGATCTGACCTATGTGGAAAAGCCTGTCAAGATATTGGAAGTCAAAGAAAGGATCACCAGGAGTCGGGTCATCCGCTTCTGCAAAGTGCAGTGGAGCAATCATCCTGTAGAGGAAGCTACATGGGAAAAAGAAGATGAACTCAAGGCACAACATCTTGAGCTATTCGAGGATTGATCTGAATCTCGAGGACGAGATTCTCTGTAAGGGGGATAGGATTGTAACACCCCAAAATTTAAAAAGAATTAAAATAAAAGAAAAATATTATTAAATACATTTCTGGAATTTATAATTAAAGAGAATCCTAAAAGAGCCCTAATAAAGTCAAACAGGAAAAAATATTCAAAATCTGGACTTGAAAATTTTATGAGATAAACTAGAGTCCAAAATATAATTCTAGGAATTTTTACAAATTTTTATCAACAGTGATTCAACCCTAAATCAAATATATGAATTACTGGAATTATTTAAAATCAGAAAAGCATTTAAAATCCTTAATGGGCCTCAACCTTAAAATCACCCTCAGCCCGGCCTAGTCCAACCGCCAGCCACTGGCCTGTGGGGCCCGCCTGTCGGCGCGTTCCCCCGCCTCTCTCTCCCGCCCGCGCTCGCCCCGGCCCCACATGGCAGCCACTTGCGCTCGCCTTCGCCCGCTGACCGCTCGGCCCCGCCTGTCGGCGCTCTCTTTCCTGCCCGCCCACTGACAGGTGGAACCCACCTGTCAGGTTCGTCTTCTCCATGGAAGGGGATCCCCCCTTCCTTCTCCCCGGCGATCCCCTTCTAATTTCCTCGCCGCCGGCCGCCGTTTTGGCTCGGGTTCCCTCGGATCGCCTTCCCCAAGCGCCACCGCCCCCTTTCCATCTGTAAGTAACGCGGTTTCACGATTATGGAAGCATGGCCGAAGTTTAGAAGCCCTCGCCGGAGCTCACGGGAACCCCTCGGATTCCTTCCATCTAGAAGCCGGCGAACCCCCTATATAAACCCCCTTCGGCCACCGCCCTCAGCTACACCGCCTAAACCCGAGCTAAGCACTCCAGAGCGCTCCCTCTCGGCTTTTGGCTCTTCTCCCCTACTCCACCTCTGGTCGCCGATCGCCGTCGATCCCGGCCCCCTTCGCCCTAGCCACCGCCACCGTCGGGTCCGTCGTCGCCAGCCCGTCCTCGGCCACGCCTCCAACGGCCGTGAGAACCGTCGGACCGCCGTCGCCGTCAAGCTTCCGAAGACCCCTCACCGTCTACCCTCGCCGCCGGTTACCTCCGGACCTCCATCTTCGCCGTCGAAGGTACGGTCATGACCGCCCTTCCCTCCTCGTTCCATTTTTGCCGTTAGCCAGGTCCCTAGGCGCTCACCGCCACAGTCGCTGTCACACCCGAGGCCGCCGTCGCCGGAGATGAAGGGGGGTACGTGCCCCCTTACGTCGTGCCGTGCCGGATCGCGCCGCGATCGCACGATCGCGATCGGAGGGCTAGGATTAAATCCCTCCGGGATTTAATCTGGGCCCTCGGATCTGGCCAAAGGGGTATCGAGGCCTCTCGGTCGTCGATCATCACTTAACCCCCTGGAATCGATCTGGTGCGTCCACGCGTACTGGTTCGGTGCGATTTAATCTGAGCCGTCCGTTTTCACTTGAACGAACCCGCCTCGCGCCTGACCACTTGATCTGGATCGGACGATCCAGATCGGTTCGGTTCACGCGCACAGTCGCTGGTCCACCGTGGGCCTGGCTCACCGTGGACCAAAGCCCATTTCCAGTTTAAATAAAAATCCAGAAAATAGTTTAAACTTTGAAAATTCATAACTTACTCATTTTAACTCCAAATTTCACCATTTAAATTTGTTAAATTCAGCAATTTATTCTCTACACATTAATGCCATAAAAACAGTATGTTATTGTTACCCAAAATATTCTTAATAAATAATTGAATAAAACCCCCTTAGGGTTAAAATTATTAATACAGAAAATAAATTAGGAAAAACCCTAAAAAAGTTAAGCTTTGCTGTTTTATACCAAACTTCAGAATATTAAAATATTAATTCACATAACAACACCCATAAACATGTATGTTCATTATTTGGTGGATTTTTATCTGTTTATTGAATGTATTGTTTATTTTTCCGTATCGAGAAGACTACGAGTTCGTCGAGGAGCCGGAGTTCTATCCCGAAGTTCCTCCATCCCCATTTGCTGATCAAGGCAAGTCATCGACCACCCCTGTGGAAACAATTGATCATATTTGAGCCCATGTTTTAATAAATTATCGCTATAACTCATAGGTTAATATTGCATTAGTCCAATAATCAAGCCTTACACTTATATTTATTAGATCCCCGTCCTTGTGTGCAAACCCAAGCCATGCTTATTGAGCCTTAACTCCTTGTCACTCTACTATAAAATTATTAGCTAGTGCCCAATGTACCGGCACAACTGCTATAGGATAAAAAGAATGAGTCGTAGTTAGCTGGATTCTGTATATGAATTTCCCCGTTATTCTCGTCTCTGGACTCTGTTGGAGTTGGCTAAGTTATAAGTATGGTGGGTTCCGAGTGCAAGCTCGGGCATTGGTTTGTCGCACCCGGGGCACTATAAGGACCAGTCTGCGGGATCTGTTGCAAAGCACATCCGTACCAACCACAAGTCTAATGGGTAAGTCCTAACTAGAAGTATGGAATACTCCGACTCGATGCACCATAGTGGAGGGGGCAAGGGGCAAGCCTGTGGGCGACTTGTACCGACGAGGCTCAAGGGGGTATGGTGGGGCTCCGACGCGTCGGGACACCATATGAAACCTATAAGAGGGTGTTGTTGAGTCGGGGAGGACTATATGGAAGGTTTTGACATGAGTTCCCGTGAAATGGGTCATCTCGTTACACTTTGGTGTAGGTGATGAGTGTGTGCCTTGTGGGTACAGTGGTACATCTCTGATCAGAGTAATTTAATCTTTTCGAAAAGCCGAGCCCACGGTCAAGGGCGGGTTGTGTGACTACTCGCAGTTAGTTTACAATTGTTTGAATTGATTGAGTTATTCATGGCATGTAAGGACTGTTGAGCGAGGTGGGGCCGACTGTACCCCTCGAGTTAGAAGATGATGATGCATTCACATGTTTACGTTTCAGTACTAATAAATTGTTCACATTGAATTGCTTTACAAATTACCCGCTTCCGCAAAATTAGCCACTATCTCCCTTGTTATTACCTGGCATTATATTTGCATTCGGTGGCTTGCTGAGTACCCCTGTACTCACCTAGTTGACTTACACTATCGGAGCCCGTCTACTACGAGGAGGATGCAGGTCTGGAGTAGCGACCCAGTCAAGGCGAGACTGGAAGGAGGTGTTCATCTAGGACCCTAATTTTATTAGTTTCTCTTCACCTTTATTCACTTTTGTATTAATGCGGTCTACGAACCGTGAATGATTGTACGTATTGTACGAGGTCGCATGATGAACGTCTTTTTTTATTGATTTTCTATGAAATTTCAATAAAGTCCTAATTTATTAAATCGGGGCGTGACACCCTAGTCGTCAGCATATCGAAACCAACAAATCGGTTACAACCGATTTGTGCTCTAACAGATACAATCTGTTTTACCCACGTCGGAACTTCTAATCCTAGATCAGAACTTCTGATCGAGTATTTTTGGTCTCTCAATCCAACAAGTTATTGTAACAGATCCAATATGTTTTTGCCCACTTCAGAACTTTTGATACACATATCGGAACTTTCGATCAGTACAATTTTTCCGATTCCAAATCGAAACTTCCGGTTTTATCTATCTCTAATTAGAAATTTTTAGAATTTCCGATACCATATTGAAACTTCCGATTTGAGCTCTCAGTTTCATAAACCATAAATTATCGGAACTTCCGATACAATATCGAAACTTCCGATTTGAACTCTCTGTTTCCAATTTAGAAAATAATCGGAATTTCCGATTCCAAATCGGAAATTTCTTAGGCATACTTCCTTCAATCTCTCACTTGCACAAGAACCAATTGTTTGCATGTTTCTCAATCCATCCCCTTAAGTGTATGACCCGATAGGTTTATACACCAACGGTTGTTTACCGGAAACCTTTTCCGACTCACTGATCAATAGTGGTACCTAGCAGCACATATTGAACCCTAAAAGCATACAAAATAAATTTTCATTTAACTTTTGATATCACTAGTCCCTTTACCACACGACATCAGTCAAGCTTAAGGCGAGATTCGTGTCATCCTTGTTAGATAGCTCGATATTTTCACTCAAACAAGTATCAGATTCAAATCATGACTAACTCTTTAGTCATAGTGGTATGACCATACACTTTTCTAATCCAATACCTTGAGGGACTCAGAGATGTCTCTCCCGTTATTAGGAGGGGTAAATTCCATCTTGACCGCTCACATCCCAAGACATGTTTCACAACACGCCTGAAAACAACTCTTATTACTACTTTGTTACAAAATAGCGTTAAAAAGCATCTAAGTGTGTCACTACGTATTCTGGAATCAAATGACGATCTCAGGTCTGAGGACTCTGATGGTACACCATTTGAGATGATAATTGATGGCATATTACAATAACAATCTCAGCAGTATCTCAAGTGGGTCTATCCAACACCATGTTCACCAACATGTGTCCACATCACTGATTTGACATCTCCATGTCTATGATCTGTGAAACATGATCATTCATCAGTCAGATGTGTTAATCTATGTGTCATCACTGTCCCACATGATGACAAGATTAGGGATCCTTTTTAAACAGTATCGTTATAACACAAATAGTTTCACATAACAAGTCATCACCTCATTAAACAAATGTAAACGACATTTATTTAAGAAACAAGATATCAATTATCCTCACACACTAGCATAGACACTACTAGCATGTTCCACATACACAAGACTCACACAAATATCTAATACTCATTGAGCTCAGGTGTGCCTCATGCTTAGGCTGTGGAAGAGACTTTATCAACGGATCCGCCATGTTCAAATCCATGTGCACCTTGCAAATATTCACATCACCATTCTCAATGATCTCGCTAATCAGGTGATATCGCCGAAGTATGTGTTTGGATTTTTGGTGTGACCTAGGCTCCTTAGCTTGCGCAATGTCACCACTATTATCACAATAGAAGTCCACTGAACTAGACACACTAGGAACAACACCTAGCTCAGAAACAAACTTTCTGATCCAAACAACCTCCTTCACAGCTTCTGAAGCAACGATATACTCAGTTTCTGTTGTAGAATTCGCCACCGTCTCTTGCTTGGAACTCTTCCAATCACTACGCCTCCATTGAGGCAGAACACAAAACCATATTGCGACCGAGAATCATCTTTATTGGTCTGAAAGCTAGCATCGGTGTAACAGCTTACAAACAAACTCTTCTTCACCACAGTACACAAAGAACACTTCATCAGTCCTTCTCAAGTACTTGAGGATACTCTTTACTACAGCCCAGTGACTTTCACCCAAGTTCGATTGGTACTTGCTTGTAACACTTAGAGCATATGAAACATCTAGGCGTGTACACAACAAAGCATACATGATGGATTCGATTGCAGAGGCATACATGATCACACTCATCTTATCTAGCTCATCAAGTATCGAAGCACACTGAGTCTTATTAAGATAAATATCATGTGACATTAGTAGAAATATCTTCTTATAATTCTGCATTTTAAATCGTTTCAAAATCTTGTCAATGTACATACAATGTTTTAATCCAATTAGCCGCTTTGAACTATCCCTATAGATCATTATGCCCAAAATGTATGCTACCTCTCCGAGATCTTTCATCGAAAAATTATTTTTCAGTGAAGTCTTGACAACATTCAACAAAAGAATATCATTTCTGATCAATATTGTGTCATCCACATACAAAATGAGAAACACAAGTAAGCTCCCACTAGCCTTCTTGTAAACACAAGGCTCTTCTTCATTCTTGATGAAGTCAAACCCTTTGACTACCTCATCAAAGCGAAGATTCCAACTCCGAGAAACTTACTTCAGCCCACAAATGGACTTTTGCAACTTACAAATTTTTCCAACATTTTTCAAATCGTCAAGACCTTCAAGGCATGTCATGTACACATCCTCACTTAGCTTTCCATTCAAGAAAGTCGTCTTGACATCCATTTGTCATATCTCATGATCATAAAATGCGGCAATTTCTAAGATGATACAAATAGACTTAAGCATAGCGACGGATGAAAATGTTTAATCATAATCAACACCTTGAATTTGTCTGAAACCTTTCGCCACCAATCGTGCTTTATAGATGTGAACATTTCCATCAACATCTATCTTTTTCTTAAAAATTCATTTACACTCAATAGTTTTTACACCATCGGGTGGATCAACCAAGTTCTAAACTTGGTTTTCTCGCACAGACTCCAACTCGGATCTAATGGCTCCAAGCCATTTCTTAGAGTCTGGTTCCATCACTGCTTCTGTATAGGTCTTGGACTCATCGTTATCCAACATGGCGTGCAGCCTAGTGGTCAAAAACATGTACCGTTCTAGCGCGTGACTCACCCTCCTAGACCTTTGTGGGGCTGATGTCTCTATAACAGGCTCTGCAACACCTTGTGTATCCTATTGTGCTTCGGTGGGATCTGGAATATCTTCTAATGACTATCGAACCTCTTCGAGATACACTGTTCTCCCACTAACTTATTTTGAGAGAAACTCTTTCTCAAGGAATACACCATTCTGAGCGACAAACAATTTGCCCTCTTTTCTATTGCAGGAATAGTATCCTTTGGTTTCCCTAGTATACCCCACAAATAAGCACTTGTCAGACTTAGGAGTGAGAGTGAGCTTGTCAAACGTCAAACGTTTGATATACGCCTCACAACCCCAAATCTTTAGAAAAGACAAACTAAGACGCCTCCTAGACCACATCTCATATGTCATCTTCTCTACTAAATTAGATGGAACTCTATTTATCGTGAAAGCAACGGTTCATAGAGCGAGTTCCAAAAAGGATAATGAAAGATCAGTATGACTCATCATAGACCGAACCATGTCCAACAAGGTGTGGTTCCTCTGCTCAGACACTCCATTCCACTAGGGTGTGCCGGGTGGAGTTAGTTGTGGAACAATTCCAAACTACTTCAAATGATCACTAAACTCATGGCTCAAATATTCACCTCCACAATCAGATCGTAAAAATTTAATTGTCTTGCCTGTATAATTCTGTACTTCATTTTGGAACTCCTTGAAATTTTCGAAGGATTCCCACTTATGCCTCATCAAGTAGACAAAACCATATCAATTAAAGTCGTCGATAAAAGTGATAAAATACTGAAAATCATTCCTAATTGTGTGACTCATTAGACTACACACATCAGTATGTACTATGGCCAATAGCTCACTCGCTCTCTCACTCTGTCCAATGAAAATTGTTTTTGCCATTTTGCCAAATAAGCAAGACTCACATGTGTCATTTGATTCAAAATCAAATGACTCCAAAAATTCATCACTATAGAGTTTCTGCACGCACTTTTCATTTATAAGACCCAAATGACAATGCTAGATGTAAATGGATTCAAATCATTGAATTGTTTCTTAGTATTAATTTTATAAACGTGTGCAATTTTATAAACGTATGCATTTTCAAGACTCATAATATATAATCCATTCAGTAATGGACAAACACCATAGATCATGTTATTCGAAAATATTGAACAACACTTATTCTTTATTAGGAATTCAAAATCATCTTCCTTTAAACATTAGAGCAAGCAGGACCCAACTTAGACTTTTTAGTCGGTTTAGACTTTGCACTAGAGATTGAATCTATAGTCTTAACATTGCCCTTTCTCTTTCTCTTTTTACTCTCCTTCTGAACCATCATCACATGATTTGGAGATTTCTTGATACTTTCCTCAGCAGTCTTGAGCATCCCATGCAACTCAGCTAGTGTTTTCTTCAATCCAACCATGTTGTAATTCATGATAAATAGCTCAAAGCTCAGTGGGAGCAACTAGAGAATAACATCAATAGCTAAGTATGGATCTAGTGGAGAACTCAGTCTCTCTAGAGTCTCAATGTAACCAATCATCCTGATCACATGAGAACTCACTAGGCTCCCTTCAGCCAGCCTACTCCCAAACAAGGCCTTAGACACATTGTATCTCTCGTCCCTTACTTGGTTCTGAAACATGCCCTTAAGATCTATGATCATATCGTAAGAATCACATTCCTCATATTGTTTCTAAAACTCAGAGGACATGCACGCAAGCATCATACAACTGACATCTATGAAATCACGTGCATACTTCTCATAAACACCTTTGTCTACTAAGAAGCATCTCTCCTAGCTTATTAGGGTGGAGTTTCTCTAGAACATAATCTGATTTCTCTTGTTTAAGAACGATTCTCAAATTTCGAAACCAATCCATAAAGTTTGTTCAAGATAATTTTTCACGTTCAAGAATAGATCGTAAATTAAAAACTAGAGTGCTCTTAACAAAAAGAGTGGTAAGTTCTATAATCTACAAAAGATTAAATGCAAGTTTTAGCACTATACGATGTTTATCTTCTATCCAATAAAAAAAGTTCTACTATTTTAAAACAATCACTTTCCCTCTAACAACTAACGGTGGCGCAAAATCCATAATCATTCTAACTCTTGGTGAGCTTTGTCATCACTGCTAAAAACTAGATGACATAAGTAAGCAACACTTTGCTAATCACATCATATGTGACTCTTGTCGTTGAAGAAGCATCCTATATTCTACGCTAACTCTATGCTCCAAGACCCAAAACTGTTTTGATAGCCCCGTTAAGCAAACCACTACTATACGTGCAGAAGTCCGACTTCCACCCCAAATGATTAAGATAAAAGATAGCACTCTGCTTTAACAGACCCACTGTCAATGATTGAGATCCTTGGTGGGTGCAGCTATTGGAAAGAGCATCAATACTTAATTTTTTGAGGGAAAAAGTGCAACTATTGGAAAGAGCATCAATACTTAATTTTTTGAGGAAAAACTATTCTAACAAGGTAACGTCCTTAGCGCACACAAAAAATACAAGAATAATATAATAGGAACATAAGAAAGCATCACAAGCAATCATATTAGCTGTGACATAGCATGACCCTCTTCATAGACGATCTCCGTCTCTATGGATCCCGTCATTGAGTGCTTGCTCCCGGCCTCCATGAAGTGTACTAATCAATCTCACATAGTCTATACTATTTACATGGGCTGAAGCACTTCGGAAAGGACATGCAAGCTGTATTTAATTTACATCAACCTTGAGCGGTAAATAACCATGACATGTAGGTCATATTTAATTTACATTCATTGCATGCATCTCATACATCACATTTATCTAAGGTCATGTTAGTCACAACATTATTTGCAAAACGAAGTTAGACGAAGAATCAACAAATGACTGAAATCTAGATCTGAAAAACCTAGCTCAATAGGCTCAGAATTTCAAATTCGAGTAGGTCGGAACTTCTGATTTAGCATCGGAACTTCCAATCCACCGAAACTTCCAATCGAAATTCCTGGTAACAACAATTACTCTCTATATCGAATCATTATTCAATATCGGAACATCCAATCAGTATCAAAACTTCCGATCTGCCACTGAAACTTCTGATCAGTATTGGATCTTTTGATTTGCCGCGGACAGAAACAAATCTAATCTATTTTTCCACCATGTATATCCATACATGAGGGATCTAGATCGAACATTATGCACGTAGGCTCTGATACCACTATTGAGGAAAGGAGAAGCTACGCTAGCTAGAAATTTCAAAAATTCACCCCAAAGCCCAAGAAGCATGCGCATGTGAGATCATAGATCGGTACCTTCTAGCACAAGGCGCGCTAGGTGCAGCGGAAGAATATGTTGAGGAAGTACATCCTTGCCTATCCTCGTTTCGTCCCTACCGTTTCACGCCAATCCAATAGGTGAAGATGACGTAGTTGTTCACGTGATGAAGTCCACGAGCGTCGTTATTGGAGCAACGAATAATAGATGGGATCCTTCTCACGTTGGCGTGCTAGCACCGTTCGTGAGAAAACAGAAGATCTTCAATCTCAACTTTTGAGATCAAGAAAGGGAGACGAGGAGTTCTTGGCGGCTAGGTCTAAACTATCAAAAGCTTGTCCTCCAAGACCTTCTCCTCTATTTATATAGGGATGAGAGCTCCTAGTCGCCAGCATCTCGAAACTAACAAATCGGTAACAACCGATTTGTGCTCTAACAGATCCAATCTGTTTTACCCACGTCGGAACTTCTAATCCTGGATTGGAACTTCCGATCGAGTATTTTCATTCTCTCAATCCAACACGTTACTATAACAGATGCAATCTATTTTCGTCCACTTCAGAACTTCTGATCGGTACAATTTCTCGATTCCAAATTAGAACTTCCAATTTTATCTCTCTATCTCTAATTAGAAATTATCAAAACTTCCAATACTATATCGAAGCTTCTGATTTGAGCTCTCGGTTTCGCAAACCATAAATTATCGAAACTTCAGATTTAAGCTCTATTTCCAATCCAGAAAATAATCAGAACTTCCGATTCTAAATCGGAATTTTCTTGAGCATACTTCCTTTACCTCGCGCAATAGCCACCGAAGAGGAAGACAAGCACCACCGTGGAAACACCACCTCCAAGCATCAAGTCGTAGCCCACAACCACCAGATCGGGCGACGATGTGAAAGATAGAGGGAGGCTGGGGGAGGAAAATAGGGAGCAGGTCAAACCAACCGAAGAGGAAGACGACAAGGCAAGGAGGCCGATGACCGGTCGACAGCTCCGTGGAGAAGCCGATATATCCTAATTAGAACAGTGAGATGTAAGGTTTCAAGCGAAGACAACGAGAATGAGGGGACAGAGGGAGCAATTGAAATGAATTAGGGTTTCAGGGGAATGGGCGCATCAATTGATTTTATACCAAAGCAAACACACAATCGAACAACAAGGGGCAAGAGAGCGACAAATCGAATGGATAGGGGCAAGGGCGTCGTGTCGTCGTTGGGCTAACCAAAAAGTTGTGTCGAACCGGGCCGACACTATGGGCCGAGATGCCGGCCCAAGCACTGCACTACCCTAGCGTCAGGCCAACACCAGCACTAAACCCATAGTATCGAGCCATGCTAGTGACATACTTTTTAGGGTCAGGCCTAGTGCCGCCATTAACATCTCCTAATAAATCATAATAAATTAAGTGTTTAACTCTCTAACATTTTAAATACTGTTTTAATCTTTAAGGTGATTTTAGAAAGTGATTTTTCTCTACTAACGACTGGTTGATTAAACTAGTGCCTCTAGGTGTATAAAAGAAAAGGACTAAGACTATTAGAGGACATTGCAAAAAGACCAGGCCAGAGAAGATTCAGAGTTAGATTCAAGGTTTAAGTTCTAGACTAAATCATAGAGCTAAGAACTTGTAAACTTCTCTCATGAATTATTCACATCTCTAAAAAGAATCCACTACTAGTGTTGGGTCTCTCAATAGCTCAAACATGTCTAATCTCACACGCATTCATATTCTTACGTGACCAAGCGATCCGAACTCTCTATCCCCAGTCGAACTAAAAAAAATCCACTCAGATCTAGACCTAGAACAGTTTCTTAAACCCTGGTTGATGCAGAGAACCAGAGTGACCTCGCGTGTACTGCAATCCTTTCTGCAAAAAGTACAATACTTTCCAAACTGGAAGGTAAAATAAGGGTTAGCACTTGGAAACCTGGCATGGACGCGGAAATTATCCGTGCTACAAACATCTGATAGAGATAGGGGCTTCCTTGAGAGACAACCAACAAGCTCATCAACAGTGAATTTCTCTATTCCATCGGTTGTATATCTTCCATTCAGGGCTTTGCTGACAGGTGCTTTCAAGATAGGGCATACGTTAATGAAAAGTAGCAGCGTGTCTGGGTAGGTGTGGGCTGGAGTAAAACAGTCAGCCAATAAACTTCTACTTCATTTCTTATGCTGCATAGTACTCTGAGTTGCAACTTGCACTGGTTAACATCCTGAAATGGAGAACAGTATAAGATCTCAGCAATTCGCCAAAAAAAATATATTGTTTGCGTAGAGCTTACACGCTATGTAAACATTCGATGGAATGGAACATCTGCTGACCACACAAAATCCAACATACATGCTCTCTGCTTTTCATACATTTTTGTAACTGTCTGAAGTATTCAAGACGCACAAGTTAATAATGTAGTGACCATTAACTCGAGTGAAAGATTGCTGCATTTTTAACGAATTTGCTACAAAAGGAGCTGTTTTAGAGGGTTCCAGAATGGTCTGGAACCTAAAATAACTCATGTATCCTACATTCAGGTGGGGATCTTCCTCCCTCCATTTTCTATTCTTTCGCGCAGCATATATCTGGCCCCCACTACCGGATAGTCATAAGCACCATAGCTAAGTCAAATAAAACAAAAAATGACTAAAGAGTGGTGTAAAGTTTGTTTTCCTATGTTGCAATCAATCGACCAAAAGTTATTGTGTTTGACAAAAAAAGTTGGTCACAGTAACTTGAGCCATGTAATGTACTATTCATGTATTAGTTTAAGTGAAGTTTAGTGAAGTCTGTTGTGCCTTATCAGCTTTGTATCTGAATAAAATACACTCTCTCAGTAGAAAGTTTCATTTCACAATTTCCTAGACTAACCAGTGTAATTAAATGTAACTAGCTCTCATGAAATATCCTCTTTGATAAAACAATTTGGCTTTTAGTTGACGTTTCATTTCGTTTCATCCGTCTTGAAAACGGATTAGCACCATGTCATGGTGATGACACTACTTCTTTCTTTTCCCTCATTAATTGAATGTCATATTAGCAAAAAATCTGATGTATCACGATAATTAATACCATGAAACCCCGTTGTAAATAGCCTTAGAAAAAAGAATGCATTCAGTTACAAAGTGCATTCTTCAAGAAAAATTAATGATCTTTATTTATTTGCTACTGCTTTAAAAACAACTGAAAGGCAGGAGCTCCTCCAATTAATTATAAACAGATGAGAAAACAAGAGCCCAGATTACAAAAGAAAACAGAGCAACAACATCACAACTATAAAAAGTTGCCGAAATAAAAAATCCAACAGAGAAGTATCAAAATAAGCACTACTCTCGCATTGCCAAAATCTCTTTGATCTAGATCCTGGATTATTAGGGACGCCACTTGGGATTCACTTTGGATTTCTCCATGCAAGATCCGCCTATTTAGCTCTTTCCAAACATTCCGCCATGTTTGACTAAGCGCCCATAATATTATTTTTGTTCTTTGGGGAGGATCCAGTGAAGTAAAAACCTCCAGTACATTAGTGTACTGAAATCAGTAGTTGCCAGTGCATTTGCAAATCTCCTCCAAACACATATCAAGGCCCAGACTTGGGTAGTGTCGTAGTGAAAACACATTCTTTAGCTAGGTGCTCTGGTGTTTCATGTGCTGAATTGCACAGAGCACACATCCAATTACCTGCCAATTTCTTTTTGCTAGATTGCCAGCCGTGAGAATTTTCTGTTCTAACAGGACCCTATTTGTCACTGCTGGACTTGAAAAATCCAGGAGTCTGTCCAACTTTCTGTCAGGACGAAATGTTGAAGTGGAAAAATGTATTTTCAAAATCAATAATGTTTGTGGAAGATATGATGTGAACCAAGTTAAATTGTACACACTGTTAGGAAGAACCACAAAAACCAAGAATATGATTAGCAGTCAGCTAAAATAACAGGTCCCCTACAACTCCTTACAACCTCGCATTCATTATTTCATTTAACGAATGGTTTGACATTTTTGCTTAACTATGACAACACAGCTTAAGTCATGGCAAGCCTTAAACCAAATATATGCATGTTTATAGTGGTGAGCTCGCGATAACTGTGTCATGAATAAGCAACAATATTTTTGGAGCAGATGATAGAAGGGGAGGAGCCAAAGCATGGCATAGTGTGCAGCAATTGTTCAGAATAATTAGACAAACACTGGATTGAATGTAATGCAAAGTTTACCTCACAGATAGAACTTTCGAATTGCCATCAGATTAGAATGAGTTCATCTCGAGGCTGTATGTCCTCCGCTTCAGGAGCATCCTCACTGCTGTCCGATATGGCTCCTCGAAGGCATCTGAAACCCAACACCCACCTGCCGACCCAGCAATCCCACTCCCAACTGTGTCTCTTGTTGCCTCTTCGCTTGGTTTAATGGCCACCAATGTTGCTCCATTCAGCACCAGGCCACCAGGCAGCTCAATGCGAGGTGCGTACCACAGCCTCATGCTCAGTGCCGGCATGAGCGTCCTGTGTGAGCCCCCAGATGCAGATACCGGCTTCACCCGCAGTTCCTGCAGTTGCCACTTGTCCATGGTGAGCACTCCCTGCCCATCCGTATCTGTCAGGTCTAAGCTCTCCAGCGTAGTGTGGTCGGCGATAATCGGCTGCAGCAAGTAATGTCGCGCCGACGCTGCAATCAGCGAGCTGATAGTCCACACCACCCGCAGCTTCAGCCCACCGTTTGTGTAGAACGATTCCGGAATACTCCCCGTTTCGTCGGACTCGCCACATTCAACAGCAGGAGCTGTCCCAGCATCATCCTTGCCGGCAGAGGACGATGAGGCCGAGGACGCGCCGAGGATGACGCAGCTGCCGAGCGTGGACCCGAAGTCAGCCTTCCACTTGAGTAGCACGCCTTCGTCCATGCCGAGCTCGCCGGCTGGGAGCTCGATATGCAGGCGGCGTAGCTCCTTAAATGAGCGGAGCACTTCCGAGGGCGAGTGGTGCGACACGTCCCCGGGAAGCAGCGGCGGCGAGGAGGACGACGATGACGAGGGGGAGGACGGGGAGGCGGGCATGGATGCTGCGAAGACGGAGGCGGAGTTGGCGGGTGAGAGTATCTGGCCGAGCGCCTGGATGGGTTTGACGATGCCGCCGAGAACTATGCGCGCGATCTGGGAGAAGACGGTGCGCGCGCGCGCGGAGGCCGTAGGGTAGGAGGGCGCGGACGGGGAGGACGACGACGGCGACGAGGAGGCCGGGTCGTCAGGGATGACGCAGTCGACGCGGACAAGGACGGAGTCTACCAAGGGCACGAGTTCGTGGAAGCGGCGGGAGACGAGGGAGCAGCGGCCGAGCGCCTTGACGTCGCCGATTCGGTTGAAGATGACGAGTAGGAGCGGGTCGGGGAGGCGGTCGAAGTGGTCGTCATCTGGGTCCGAGAGACAATACTCTTCGCCGGCGTCGCACCGCCAGCGTCGGGACCCCGCGGGATGTCCGCCCATCGCCGGCGCGGGAGACCGGATCTGGCGTGGCGTGGCGTGGCGTGGGTGGGAGACGACGACGACGACGAGGAGAGACAGATAGGGGTGGACGCCGGACGGGCGGCCCTCTTTTATTTGGTAAAATGCAGAATGCCCCTCCACTCTTTCGAAAATTATCTTAATTCACTTTAAAATTTAGTTTTTGTCAGCTCTGAGATTGGAATTATCGATGGCCTGTCGGTGCGAATCTGCGAACCGTAAAGTATATACACATATTATATATTTCATCTAATTTTATTTCGGATTTATGTATAAAAATTTAAAAAATCAAGCACACGATTTTGTTATCTCTCGTTCATTCCGTTGTAAAAAAGCATAAGGCCACTTATTCATAAGAATGTTATTTTATTTGTTTTAGAACCTAAGTTATTTTAGGTTCGTTTGTTTAAGTTTCTACCGGCTAAAGATTATTAGTAGTTAGCTAGTGTGAATAGTTAGATAGTCTTAATATCTAGGTGATGAGAATTTGAAAAAGCTAGTATTTTTCAACTTATAGATTTTAGTTTATTTTCATATTTTTTTACAATTTAAGTCTATAATCTATATTGTTTATTTCAGCTTCAGATTCTAAAAATAATTGTAGTTGCTAGAAACTAAAACAAATAGGTCCTTAGTCTTGTCTATATTTTATATATAGATCAATGAATATATATAACATATAGATTAATCTATAAATAAATCTCAAAAACCAGAATGATTTACATCCAAAATGCAGTGTTCTAAAAGGTGCTAGGCTAGGCGGGTGTTGTCTGGCCGCCTAGCGCCTAGGACAGCACACTCTCACCATACGAGACACCGAAGATAGTCGTGGTTGTGGCATTGGAAGAGCGGGCGTGGCATGCAAGCAGGACTGCAGGAGGTTGAACCACACCGGACCAGAGCGTGCGACCGGAGCGGCGCGTGTGAGGTCGCCCGAGTCGTGGCTTGCTAGGACGCGCGAGGCAGCTAGACCGTGGCGCACGACGGCGCGAGAGCAGATGGCCGGACGAGGACGTGCGCGAGGCCGCCGGACCAGAGCGCGGCGAATGGCAGCGAACTGGCGACGCGTGACGGGCTAACGACGCGAGAACGGATGGCCGTATGGGGCGCGTGTGAGGCTGGACCGGAGCACGGCGAACGGCGGCCAACCGGCGACGTGTGACGGGCTGATGGCGTGAGTGCCAAGAGCAGGAGTAGCGGCGGTGGCCACACGTGAGTGTCGAGACATCAAAAACCCTAAAGCGTTTTTGCGTTTTACCCCCCTGAAGTATGATTTTGTATTGTAGTCGCCGTCATCGCCCAAGGCGCCTAGACGCCGCGGTTGACCCGCCTAGGCGCCCTGGCCACCCAGCCGGCCACCTAGGGGCTCCGCACAGCGCTAGGGTGCGCCTAGCGTCTAATCCCGCCTAGGCATCTGTCTAGATCCGATTTTTAGAACACTGCCAAAATAAATGTAAAATAGAGGAAGTAGTATTTGTTTAACAATGGCAAACATGGAATGGAAATATCTATGTAAGCACTAAAATAATTTATATTTTTTTAAAATAAAAAATACTAAAATAATTTACATAAAAAATAGAAATGACGTGGCAGTAATACTTTATAATCCCACAAACGTCTAAGAAATTGGACGGAGAGAGGATCACTTAAATTGTTTACGAATTGAAATTTAAATCGAGGAGTTTACAAGTGAAAGTCCAGCACCCAACGAACACTTGTCCGAACTACTACCATACCAAGAATTACAACACATCAAGGTTTTTAAATCATAATATACGCGAGATTCCTCTGGTAACAAAGACAAAAAAAAGGTCAAAAAAACGAAAACAAAGACAAAAATCACTCATTTTCTTTAAAACCATTTGAAAAGCACAGCTTTTTCTCGCCGTCTTTCTTTTCTCAAGGTGAGGCTACAGGAACGGGTTCTTCTGCAGTCGGACGCCGACTGCAGAGGGCAGTCACCCTTCGCGCGCCGTCCGATCTTGATCAGGCGGTGCGAAGCCTCACTCTCTCTCTCCGAAGCCTCCTGCGAAGTGGGTCCCACCAGCGCGAAGCCCCCCTCTCTCTCTCCGAAGCCCCTCTCGCACAGCCGTCCGATCAAGATCGGACGGTGCCGAAGGGTGACTATTTCGAGGCTACAAGCAGCGGCGATGAAGGTAAACTCTAAAATATTTATATACCAATCAGAAATATAATATTTCAAGTGTTAAAAATGTAATTTATCTAATATAAAGTACACTGTACTATATACGTTGTATATATAAAACAGAACCAAGAGGCTGTCCCAGTTTCTTATGTTAGGGCCGGATGATTAGGCTTGTCTTATCTCATTAAAAGGCTCCATATCATGTGTATAAAATCTCCTCTGTATATAAATGCACAAATTCATTGTAGCCTTACATCTAAAATCTAACGACTCTGATTTAAAAGAGTTTTTTAGAACTGACATAGAGAAACGGAGGTGCACTGCAGAGGGTCTTTTTAAAAAACGGAGGGTGGTTGGATTTTAGATGTGATGCTACGACATTTGTGCTCACATGGGATTTTATGCACATGATATATACGTAGCCTCATTAAAATCCACTTTGGCTATCGATTTTTGTCTGATTTAGCAAGTTATCATGGGCAAAGCTCCATTGTTCATGCCTCACTCGAAAACAAATTCTAGTGAGAGTGTAAATATGTTGCAATGGAAAATAATTTATAATATTAAAGGAACAATACATCACCGTGTGTCAATGATATTGAGGACTCAGATGTTAATGAGAAGTCAGTGATGCTGACAGATTCACCATCACTAGCTTCAAGTATAAATCTCTGTGTTTTTGATCTTGATCGTGTATGCACTTATCAGTTCAATATAATGCACCGCTTGCACCGTAATCAGCAATCCAATTAAGTGATAGTTGTTAATTTAACGCGCCTATCGTCTAGCTCCTGCCGCATCCGTTCCCACCGTTGGTGCCCGACGTCGTTGGCCGCCACACGAGCTTGCGCCGCCCACGCCACCATCGCTCACGCCATCGCCGTCGGCGCCACCGTCGCCCAAAGCTCTCGCCATGGATCGAAGAAAAAGTTTGGAAAGAAAAGACTACCGGAAGTCATGCATTGAATAAGAGATAGTTAAGGCTCCGTTTAGAACTAAAGTTTAGTTCTCGTTACATCGGATATTTGGATATTAATTAAGACGAATAAACACTAATTAATTATAAGACTAATTGTAGGACTAATAGTCTAATTCGCGAGACGAATCTATTAAACCTAATTAATTCATCGTTGTAATATTTTTAGTATAGCACCACATTGTCAAATCATAAACTAATTAGGTTCAATAGATTCTTGTCTTGCGAATTAGCATAGAAATTCTACAATTAATTTTATAATTAATTTATATTTAATCATCTTACTTAGCATTCGAGCATCCGATATGATAAGGGTTAAATTTTATCCTGTGTCATCTAAACGGCCCATAAGTTGTGGCTTTGTCACAATGCCTACTTTTGAACGAAACCACTAGTGAATATTCTAAAAACCTATTCAATTAATATCTTTGGAGAAGGAATTGAGAGAGATTAAAGGAGATTTATACTGCAATCCTTCTCAATCTCTTCCTATCCTTCCGTAACCGAACGGAACCTAAGGTAGTGTTTAGTACCCTGTATGAGGATGAACGGAACGAAATGGTTCTCAGATATAAGGTGGTATTTTTGTTTGATTCGAGGAATAAGTTGGAATCGAGTGGAACCGAACAATCCCAAAAACAAAATATTCTCTGTAAATACTGAATCATATGATAGTGATTTTTTTCTATATAAAATGGTTCGGAACCAATCTCGTTTCATTCAACTCGTGTACACCTATCCAAAAGCTATCCAAAAAGATCCGAGCAAATGTGGATTCTGGGCGCAGGCAGATGCGCTTTGGCATCTCTAGGCCGCGCTGCCGCCCGCGCAGCGCAGGTGCGGGAAAAGGAAAACGACCGGCTCCACCTCCACGGCCGTTTCGAGAGGGATTCTCGGGAAATGGTTCGAGGTGGTGGCCGGCCGCTTCACTTGCATTGCATATATCGCCTGCCGTGTCGTGCCGTACCTGCAGATAGATGCCGTGCCCGCACGGGAGATGGCTCATGGGAACATGGGATGCCGTACCAGCTGCCGTATTTTTTTACACCAAAAGGGGAAAAAAAAAACTCTGCCTGTTGGCTGCGCTGCTCGCTGTAGCAATTATTGCACTGATCTTGTTCCCAGCCCGTCACATTAATAAATGGTTTGCAAATCTGGTTAGGGCGGATAGCCGGTCAGCTGATATGATTTTTTTTAGAAAAATATATTGATAATATTCAATTTGTTACGTTGTACCTGTGGACCGTGGTACGTACGACGTAAGTCGCACAGCTCACCGGCGGTGGCGTGAGACCGAGCAGAACGCGGTGGCTACGCGTTCGTTCGGTCGGTAGGACGCTCGCTGGCGATGTGGAGGGTACAGGTTGCCGCTCGGCTCTTGCGGCTCCGTGTCAGCTCGAGACTGACAGCTAGCTCACGTCTACGTACGTAGGCGCGGCGTTGAATAATGGCCGCGGTGGTTGGACTTGGACTTGGACGGCGGCGACGGCGACGGCGACACGGCCTACGTACAGCGCAAGAACAAAGCGATGGCACATTGACAATGGGATATAGGATGTCCTGCGACATGTCTCAAAACAACTGGAACGTAGCATGTACGAAACTACTCGGATGTTAAATTCAGTCCAAAGCTACAAAAGTCGAAACATTTAAAACGTAGTAATTTTACAGAAAACAGTTCAAATATAGCAAATTAATAATTGTAAAAGTTATTTTTTAACTTCAAAATATCATACCATACAGACTTAATTACTTATTAAAATCAAGGAGAATAATATACCTTTTTATGCATCTCTTTAATACAAACATCTAAACCTAAAACATGTTACCATAAAAGGAAGGAAATCTATATAGGCATAGCCCAAGTTTGATGTCAATTATATCTTTCTAGTACGCAGCCGTACATGACGATGCCTCGTACGAAAATCAATCGTACAGCGGGTGACATTTTATAGCAAAGGAACCATGTTGAATTTTTTGTTTTTCCAGTTTGAATCCAGAGGCTAAACTGGCTAAATTTTAAAATCGTACGTTTAGAAATCAATTTGAAGGATTAAATAGAAACTAATTATAAAAATAATTGTAAAATCAAAAGATAATTCGCAAGACAAATTTATTAAACTTAATTAATCCATGATTAGCAAATATTTATTGTAGCATTACATTATCAGATTATAGCATAACTAAGCTAATTAGATTCGTCTCGCAAATAATCCATCAATTATGAATGAATTTTGTAAATAGTCTACATTTCATACTTCAAAATAGTATTTAACCATTGGATGTGATAAAGGTTAAAATTTTAGCCCTAATCCAAACACCCCCTAAGAGCATCTCCAAAAGCATGGCTATCTCACTCTCCAAGCCAAAATTTAGCCAACCAAATGAAAAATTGCACTCCAAAAGAGTGGCCAACCGGATGGCCAAGCCATCCGGCTGGCCAAATTGAGCTCTGGGCTGGCCAAATTTGGCCAGCCGAACCGGCTGGCTATTTTGTTGCATGCAGTCACGCAAGAAGGAAACGGCCAGGGAAAAAAACAAAGAAAGGAAGAAAAAAAGAAAAAGAAGGAGAGAAAAAGGAAAAAAGAAAATGAAGAGAAATAAAAATGAAAAAAAGAGAAAAATATATTTTTAATTTTTTTTCTAAAATTTGAAAATTTTATAATTTGTAGATTTCTAAGGTTAGAAATTGGGATTTAAAAAGAAATCAAAAATTTTAAAATCTTTTAGGATCTTAAAAGTGAGGAGTAATTTTTTAGAGAGTCGAAAATAGAGAGTCTGTTGGAGTGTGCAACAGATATGGAGAGGAATCTTTTTGGAGAGTTGGCTAAACAGGTAAATTGGAGAGTCAAAAATGGAGAGGCTTTTGGAGATGCTCTAAATATCCATGTTTGTACTGGCCAGAAGGATACCAAACGTTAATGGCATCTTCTGTTCTTTCGCGACAGGTTGTTTTCGGAGAGTGTTATATTCAGAATTACCCGCAATTCTATATAATGGACCCTAATTCTGAATAAATCACATGAGATAATGGGCGGACTATTATTGTACAAGGAACAAAAATAATCTTCTACAATCTGCACAGATTAGGGAAGGAATGGGGGTTGTTGGTGTTGTTGTTTAAGCCTATAGAATCAGGAGCAACAGCAAAAAGAAGACAATATTTTACATGTAAATTTGTCATGCTCTACGTCTCAACCTCATCTTGGATAACAAAAATGCCTCAAAAATTAAGCCGCATAAGGAGCTGGTTGATTCTTAAACCGCCAATAGGATTCCACGGAACCTAAACCGCCAAGCACAAAATAAGTTAGCAACGATAGGCAATATGTTTAATAAGTATAGAAGACAAACAGGGAATTACCAGAGAAAACATATACCACATGGAACATACATCCAGCACAAGATTGCCAACTACCAAATGGCAAATACAGTTACATTTTAATAGTTTCCGAAGAACTTCCACACAAAATTTGTGTCCGGTGAAAATTTGTCCTCTAGTATGATCCCAGGGCTTGAATTGGATGTCCCTCCGCACAAAATTTATGTGTCCGGTGAAAATTTGTCATCATAGTATGATCGCAGGGCTTGAATTAGATATTCCCGCAACGATTCTGGAACTCTTGACCTAAATATTCTTCCAGACTCACTAATTAGCTGCTTTCTGCATTGCAAGAAAATGAGATATGTACAATATTAGAGCCAATGAATGATGTAAATAAGCACCCAAATGCGTGATTCACATAGGTAATTCAGTAATTGTACAGAAGAGAAACGCAATATCATATTTGGCATATGGTATATGGTGGGGGCTTCTGAACCATGACTTATTAAGTCAACCAAAAGTAGTACAGTGCCACAGTACTGATAATCTTCTCTCACTGATAGGCATAGAGAACACGGGCTAGTACAGAAACATCTAAAACTAACTAATATCAATACTGTGAATGCAATAAAATAATAAATGAATAACCACAGAACATTCAGAAGCAATACAATCATTTCTACCCTTTTTTGTACACACAAACCTAAGGACTGTATAACTAAAGTCTAAAACTGATAACATGCTGCAACAATGCAATAGTAACTAAGGATCTATGTTAAATTGGGCAATCCAAAACATGGAAGAAACATTTCCAGACATAAAGATATAGCAAGCAAAAATAAAAGCATAAGAGTGTGTCCACATAAATATCTTATAAGTAATGTAAAAATAAAGTTGCTCAAAAACATCAGAACAAAGGATAGAATACCTCATTATGTCACTATCTTGAGATGCATCTGTATTTTGCAGGCGGCGTTTCTTTTCAGAGCGCATGAAATTACAGACATCATCCACCCAACCAGACGAGCGAAGCTCAGAAGTTGCTGATTCAGCAAGCCTGTTTTTAATTAAATAAAACACAATATGTTTAATGATAGATGTTCCACATTCAAATTGAGATAGATGACCATGCAAATGCCCCCTCATAAAATAATAGTCCATTCCGTTCTGACTAGTTTGCAACATTCATCAATTATCCATCAACCAAATGAATTTTACAACATAATCGTATAATACAAACTGTTGTACATTTTTTTTAAAATATGTGCAAATCATGGTAGCAATAAAATTGTTAATACAACTTCATTAAGTACTCTATATGATGTGGTGGTCCAGTTAAAAGAAACTAATCACAATCAGTAAGCGCTTGAACATGGAAGTTTTGTAATGTCTGAAAAACTGCTAGAGAAAAAGAAAGTACTGAAAGGACAATCAATGTTTTGTGGAAATAGCTACAAATAACAAAATAACATACTTAATGTCCATTAGAAACTTACATTTCCTTAAACTTCCCTTCTTCAAGACGGTGTTTCAAAGATGCACTGTCCTTACTCGAAGACACCACATCATTTACTATGTCCACAGACACTTCATGGTGTGAAACTGAACTTTTAGAATTTTCCAAACTACAAATTTTCTTTTGCAATGTAGAAGTAATGATGGTAGATGACTGTTCAGGATATTGTTCAACACATGTAGCCTTAGCATCAGTAGTCTCTTGGAGATCAATGAACTGATTTGGATTTCCATTTCCATTTGCACTGTGTAACATTCTTTGTGAATTATCATTGGTCTCATTGCAAGAAATATTACCATTAGCATTCCTTTTATTGGTTTCTGAAGATTTTTCAGACTCACGCTCATCCATCCCAGGCAGTGTTAAGCCGTCACTAACTTCTGACTTATTTCCAAGCATGATGTTTACCATGCCATTCGATGTAACCTTCTCTATTCCAGAATTCTTCAAGTGGATTGGCTTGATATGTGGACCTGGTGCAATCTTGCCATTGTTCAGGGGTACCGGTGCAATACCTTTAGTAGAACATAATCCATTCTGTTTTACTAGTGGTATCTTCAGGGGCTCATTAGATGTTGCATTTGATATACCATTTCCATTGCTGTTGGAAGATTTAGCTGCACTAGAAGAGTAACCATTTGTACTAGGCTTTTGAGTTTTGTTACTCAGAATATAAAATAGGATATAGACCTTCTCAGATAGGACATTCTGAGAGCTTGAGAGGGAGACATGGGAATCATTACAACAATACCAGCGACCAATAGCATCCTGAGCATAGCCAGCAGCCATTTAGTTATATGTCAAGCAAAAGAATTGATTAAATTCAAATAGTGGATGAAAGCCAATTACCTTAACATACGCATAATAGTGACCAGAATCTGGAGAGAATCCTGAGTGAACAATACTGCCAAAAAGATTATATACGGGCAGTGAATCCTGGAGACCGATGCAAAGCGATACAGTTAAAATAAAGTGATATGATCCTTGATATAAAATATTAGCACAAATGTTTAAAATAAACAATGAAAAATGCAGACGACATTGAATTCCAAGTGAAGAAAAATCCTGCAATATGGTGTCATAGCCCAGATGTAGTCTGAACCTATGGCACTTGCCTTTAATTACAACTTTATGATGCTCTTGTAAGCCAAATAACATGACAACAAGACCTACATAATCCAAAATTTCTTGCCACTAAACAACATTCTTGGGAAGTTCACCTAACAATAATTGCAAAAAAAGTTCATTAACTAACTAAAGATATATGTCACATGCTGTAGCATAAAAAAGCTAGCATAGCAAAACTACATCAAATCAAAGAGCAATCATGTTGTCACTGCTTGATGAGCAACCTACTACAATTGAAATAAATTGTTTTCATGACTAATTTCCTAATATGCTTACCTGTGGAACAAGCCACCTATACTAATGTGACAATCAAGAGATTACATTGTACCTGATTTTTGTTATACATGAAGTCAGAAAGAGTGAGAGCCTCCTTGAATTCTATGTTCCTGTTGATTTTCCCGCCATTTATTCCCTCGAACCTCTAATGGCAGCCCCCAGGATGGAAATAAACACAGGCCATCAGAAACATCTCTTAATCTATAGTAGTTTTTTATAGAATAAAAATATCAGGAATGAAGATTGTTAACCTTGAGTTGTATGACAAGCACCTTAGGTGCCCTGAGTACAAACATTTGCTTCCGTGCTGAGGTGAGCTTCTTGCATCTGCAATACAAAAAATTGCCTTACACAAATTAAGGCCTCTTTGGAACACATAAAATAAAATAGAGGAGTCAACTTTAAAACTATGACTGGGCAAGAAAATGTAGTGACTAGTGACTTCATGAAAAGAATATAAATTGGAACTGATAGCACCGTTATATTAATGTTTCACATTAATGTCGCACATACCTTCTTCACAGTAAAAAAATTGAGCTCACTTTCAAGTTTCATTCTATGGCTCTACACGTATGGGCTGGCAGGGTTGCATTCTCTACAAGCATAAAATGGCCTATCCAGGAAATACCCCAAATGGGCAAATTAGTAAGGCTACCAATTTAGTTACTTTTGCCTTTGTGTAAAGTGAGTGTACGATCCGAAGAATGCATAATGATTGCTCAAATTCATTCATAGTATAATAGTATTATTATAATTATTGGATGGACCACTTCCCACTTAGGAAAGCTAATTAACCCTCCATACTGGGCAAGGTCTTCCTAGCAGGTAATAGGTATCAAAGAGTTACCTTGGTAACACAAGGCTTCTGTAAATCTACCAAATAATAAGCCACCATCAGCATATTAGATGGGCAAGAGATCAATAGATCACCCATCATGTATAAGAAATCTTCCAAGAAGTTTGAACTGAAAAATAGATTCCAGTGAAAGGAAAAAGGCAACTGGCATACATTTTTCTGACAGGGACTCTAACATTCCAAAAGAGTGGACAGCGAGAAAATCCTTGCAGATTTAGAATCCTGGACAATTTTTGAAAACCTAGGCATTCGATCCTACAATTGTTTTACAAAATAACCCGTGTTTTTTAACAAAATAACCCTGTGTTTTTTAACAAAATACCCTGAGTTTTTTTAAAAAATAACAGTTGGTTATCAAGCAAGTAAATTTGACACTACCAAGAAGTGGCTTCGATTTTTGCTATCCTGGAACACATGTCATTGATTTAGATGATTCCACGTGCCATTGTCATGGGCTGGGAACATAATCAAGTGGTCATCTTACAGTGGCAAATCATCAATTTTTTTCATCCTGGCTGAGTAGCCCGACTTGGAGCAAGATCCCATCCCCACCTCCCTACCGCATAGGCGCTTCGTGCCTTTTAGAGCACTACTCAACAATTCAACAGCAGCTATCTGGCAGATAAAAGCATACCTTCCACAGTTGTACTTGTTTGCACCCTCTAATATCTCAGGCTGAAAAAAATGGGCAAGCGCATCAGCAACAGAATTGCTTCCGGGAAGGTCAAGGCTGATATCCATTATCTCATCAGTCTTGTTTGACTCTCCCTTGCAAGCGAGGCACTTCACTTGGCTCAGCAGTGCACCACCAAATGTCTCCTTCATCACCATACATTGTCCCTGCACCTGGACCTCCTCCTCACCGGAGTCACCATTGGTGTTTGTCACAGAGAGCCGCTTGCGTATGCGGAGACCAGCAGTGTGACACGCGTCTATGACGTAGCGGAGGAACTCATGAGCGTCCTCCTGGCGCCCCCACCGGAAGTTATCGGCAAAGAGAGGAAGGGATCTTATGATCTTCCCTGGTGAGTCTAGCGCCCCTGCTTCTGTCCGAAGCAGCCGCGATATCTGCCGTTCGAGAAGACAGAACGAACACTCCTTGTCCCTGTTTGGGAACACCTTCTTGCCTACATGCGAACAAGCCAGCAAAAGGATCAGCTTCCTGACGAATTGCAAAAATACATATACGATTATACTAGGAGAAAGTGAGAGCTAGGGTTTCGTACACAGATTTGAGTGGCGGAAGGAGAGGCAGAAGGTAGCGAGGGGAGGGGTGGAGGCGAGGCACTGGAGTACGCTGTTGAGGTAGCAGGTGTTGCCTAGATTCTTTAGCCCGGGGGGAGGACCCGAGCGGGGGCGCCGCGGCGGCGGCGGGGACACCGGCTGCGCGGTGGGTGCCATCACAGGCTCCTAGTTGCGGGGGCTGCGTCGGTGGCGGCGGCGCCTCCGCGGGGAAGCTCGAGGCGGTCCTCCTGCTCCTCCTTCTCCTCTCGACGTAGCGCCGCCGCTGTCGCCAACACCTCATCCGATCGCATCGTCCACCAGCGGGCGCCGCGGAGGATTGGCCACCGTGGTGTAATCCACGATCCCCAGCACGAGCTCTCGGGTCTCCGCGACCTGCGCGCCGGTGGTTGGAGCGGCGGCGAGGGCACCACCCCACGAATCGAGGAGGAGGGCGACGAGGGGGGACGACGGCGACAGGAGGGAGACGGCGTTTTGATATCGAGGCGGATTTTTCCCCCCTCGGCTAGCGTGGCTTTCGTTCGGCGAGGCGGTTATAAAAGAGGGCAGAGCTTTTCGAGAGTTTTGGTTCAGTAAGATAGTTTTAAGTTTTAAGGGTTAATTGTTTCATCGTTATTTTCTAATTCGTTGAAATGTTATTAAATTTTAATTGTCACCGTTATTTTCTAATTAGTTATAAATGTCATTAAAATTTTAATATTTACTCATATGCTATTATTATTTCAAATTCACTCTTTTATATTATTTGGGTTCACCTACAGACTCTAAATATTTGCTCACGGGTCATTATTATTTTCAATTTTCCATTTTATGTCATTACTTTTTTATAAATATTTGGATCCAAATGTCATAAAAGAGTGAATTTAAAATAATAATGACATATAAGTAAATACCGAAAATTTAATGGTATTTCTAGTGAATTAGAAAATAATGGTGGCACATAAGCAATTAACCCTAGTTTTAATAGAATCCAATCTCAATCTGATTGGATACCTCATTGTTTCAGCTTCTGACAGCCGCAACTACTTTTAGAACCTGGTGCGGAAACAAACGGTTCAGATTCTAGACTCAAATTGTGAGAATCAGTAGTTGCGGAATCTGGAAATGAACCAGAATCCAGAAGCTAAAAAACACCAACTACTCAGATTAGCTAAGCTAGCTATTGAGAATCTCTAGCTGCTAAAAGCTAAAACAAACGGCCCTTAAGTTTCGTAGGTTATTCTAATATTAGATGAATTGTCACAAAAAGATTTCATATTTGCTCAAACTATATTCTCACGCATTATTTATGTGTGTAAAAAACAATCAAATGATCAAAAACTTTCAGTGACAATGTATTAACCTTTTAGTGTTTTTTTTCGAGAGGACACAATCACAAGCTCCGTGTCATTGTCTCACCTTTTCTTTTATTTTCCTTCAAAATCCATTGTCCAAACTTGATGAAAATACTATGAACATAAATAAAGATGATGTTACCGTGATATATAATCTTTTTATTTATTTTGATGGGTGTATGATGATAGAAGTCTTACATGTGTTTTATATATAAGATGTATTTAGTCGTAAGAGTGTAAGTGTTCTAAGTATATTGATGCATATTTCATGTTTGAAGCTAAAAATATAAATTTTTTTAATAAGTACATGTTTGCGCGCCAAATGAGTATGATACCTAGAAGAAAAGCGTGACAAACCCAATACTAGAACACGAAACAAAACATAATAACTATGAGCTAATTAGATCCCTTACATAATTTATTTCCCGAGTAATAATGACAATAACGGTGAAAAGATACTACTAACTACAAACTTACACTAGGTCGGTGACGTAACGACACAACACAACATTTGTTGTGTTTAAATAACCATAAAGGATTATTAAGTGAGATGATTGTTTGCGGGCTGTTCTAGGCCTCTGAGTAGGATAATAGGCGAGGATAGTTCGGAGTGTCTATTGATTATCTCTTGATTCGATGTCCGTACCTCAATAAATAAGGGGTATTTATAGGCAATAATATATAAGAGCAAGACTACTTAACCCTCTAGTTACAACCGTCATAGATGACACTGTTCTTTAGCCCTCATAAGGCTAAAGAAGTAAGAAGTCGTGTAAACACTTGAATAAATCAAACGTCTTATCTGTCTTGGTGGCACCCCTTAAGGAGAATGTCCTTCGGGGAGTTCTTCTTGACCGAGACCTCATTGAAACCTTCAAACTGCAACCCTTCAGAAACCTCTCGTCATCGAAGCCTTGTCGATCGTCTGTATTCTTAGGGAACGAAGCTTCAGCTCCTCTTTCTCTTCGAAGAGGGTTTCCGAGGAAGTCTTCTATTTATCACGTTGATGAAAATATTCCCCCAACAACTCCGTTTTTCAAAAAAAAGATCTCTAACACGACTCTTTAAAAAATGCACGTATATTTATTACTCCTTTTGTCCATTAAACTCCACTTTTAAGATAAATTTAATAAATTATCAATGAGAGTAAATAACAAAAAAACACATTCATTAATAGAAATTAGTAAGATGTATTAAAATAACAAAACCTTTAATTTACAAAAGTAAGAAGATATAAATAAATACTTTTTAGGATGGAATTAAAAAGATGGACCTAATTTTTTAAGCTGAAAGTATTTATTAATAATATATTAACCTTTAATTTTGTAGTTAGTCTCACTTAAAAGGGAAACTTAGCCACATTCTCTTTGTTCCAAAAGGAGCCCAAAGAGGCAAAGAGGAGGCCATCCACCCGTCGGCAACTCGGCGCGACGCCCTCTCGTGGTAACCCGACCGAAGCAATCCCACTGCCATCTCCCTCCGCTCCACGCAAAGCACCGAGTCCCCGACCGCCTCCCCGCTCAAATCCCCCATCCCGCACGCCACTCCAATCCCCCTCAGGCCCCAGCGCGAGCCCCGCCGTCGCCGAGCTCGCATGAGGTGCGTCTCCCCGCACCGTCCGCAGCCATGGGAGCTCAGCAGAGCGTCAATGCGGGCAAAGGTCGGTGCTTTCTCTCTCCCTGGGTTTGCTGGTCGCTTCTGTGGCTTACGTGTTCGTGGAAATGCCGCAGCCAAGGTTGATGTGCATGTCGACCTCACTCACATGCTGTGCGAGGCGCTCCTGCTGCCGCCCCTGAGGTGCTCGGTCTTTTGCCTCTTAGCGCCCTTGATGCCGTATTACCGTTTCTTCGGTGCCCCTTGGATCCTGACGTGTGTGTGTGCGTGCGTGGTGTCTTCTTGGGTTGTTTCAGGAGCTCTGGCGCCACCTTCTCGCAAATCGTTGGAAGGTACGCATGTCTGTTTGCATTTCGTCGGGGAATTTCATTTCTCATGCGTTCCAGGCTCTGCGCACGCACACAAGTTGTTTATTTTTTGAAAAATTCACGCACACATGTTGTATTCATGCGTTTTTTTGCTAGTGTATGTGCGTGCGCCTTGGTGTGTCACACATGTTGTGCATAGTTGCTCTCGCATATTTGTGTTTCTCTAGTTGTTCAGTGCTCAAGCGTTCCCAGGTTCTTGTGTGATCGACTGATCGTTGGGCCTCCTGTGGACAAACACTTGTGCCACGCTTATGCATGTTTACGTCTGTCCATTGTCTGCATTTTTGTACCATTATGTTGTGATTTTGATTTTTGATCTCTCAGGATCTCCCTCAAACATCCAAGCCTATTTGGGAGGAGCGAGAAATTAGATGTCATATTCGATAAGGGTATCAATGAATCCAATGCTGTCGTTGCTTTCAGACGACCGAGACCTGAATGGTTGTCACAACAATCATTTGTCATTCAGGTTGGCATTCTGTTCAATGTATCTTCTCTAAGTTTCTTGTCTGAAACTGAACAGATATGCTGAAGTGACATAACACAAGTGTAGCATAATATTTCATACTGGTCCATTGCATCACTTGCTCACTATTTGCTATAATAATCAGAGCAATAAGTGAAACTGATATCTTTATGTCCTCGTACTATAGACTGATGCTTGAATTTGTCACATCACTTTTGTTTTGAAAGTTTAGCTTCCATGAAAGTTAAGTGGGCCACTGGGCCGTAATTCAAATTGATTTGATAGGACATTGAGAACAAACTTAGAAAACAGGTGTTATAGGCGGTGCAGGTCAGCAGTAGTAGTTAAGCAGGACTAAATATTAGGAATATTTGTTAGTTATCTATTTCCCTAAATTCTGTTTAGTTCCTAAAGAGTAACAGATTAGATTGATATTGATTTAGCAGATTAGATTGATGTTGAGCCTTAGGGCCTAAGTCACCTTGGGTTATAAAAGGTGTCGGCCATAATTGTCTTAGGGCATCAAGGAATAAAGTGATCGACTTAATGCTAAGTAGATCATCTAGGTTAGCACTAGTAGGGTTTAACTTGGGCTAAAACATGGCATGAGTCCTTAGTTAATTATAAACAGAGAGGGGCACCATGGGTGTGTACCTTCGATGTTGGTCGTAGTCGAGGACGAGGCCATGGCTTCTGGTCGCGGCGCCGGCGTCGGGTTGAAGGTCTTCCCGCCGTGCAGCGCTAGAGTTAGATGGGGTCAGAGGGGGTGTCGGGGAAGGTGTATGGCGTACAAGGTATGGAACCTTGCAGCCGGAGGCCTTCCCCTCTTATTTATAACGCTGGCGACAGGGGCCCTTCAACCATGAATTAGTTGAGCGCCCCCGATTAGGGCGCAAGAGATAGGGAGAGGGTTAGTTAGGGGCGTCCGAGTCGTAGGGAGGAGAGGGACTCGACCCTCTCTCTCCTCTGGAGATCTTACTGCTAACATTCTCCCCCTAGATCTCATCTTACTTCTTAACTTAACATTACATTTATTCCATTATAGATCAATGCATAGAGTATGATGCATCACAATAGTCAGTTACATACTATGTGACTCAACAACTACAATACATCTTTCTATTCTGAAATAGTTTCTAAACTTATTTGGGCCCTTACAAATCCAATGATCATAGGTTTTCCCTTAAACCCATACCGGCTAAGTGTTCTCTGAACACATTGGGTGGTAAACCTTTTGTGTGCAGATACGCAAGCATACGCTTGGTACTTATATGCTCTATACTTATGGTTTGATCTTGGATTTTCTCTTTAACAACATAGTACTTAATGTTGATGTGCTTGGCTGCACCACTTTTCTTGTTGTTATGGGAGTATAGTACTATTGGCTCATTGTCGTAGTACAACTTAAGTGGCTTCTGAATGTTATCGACCACTCTTAAACCGGGAACAAATTTCTTAAACCATAGTGCCTGTCCGGTGGCCTCATAACATGCTACAAACTCGGCATACATCGTGGAAGATGCTGTCACAGTTTGCTTGAAGCTTTTCCACGACACAACTCCTTTTGCGAGTGTGAATATATAACCTGATGTGGACTTCTCAGTATCCACACATCCCGCAAAATCTGAGTCTGAATAACCTACTATATCAAGGTTATTTGTGCTCTCATATGTGAGCATGAGGCCTTTTGTGCCTTGCACATATCTCAAGGCTTTCTTAACTCCTTTCCAGTAATCTATACCTTGATTTTTTTGATATCTGTCAAGCATCCCGGTGGCAAAAGCTAAGTCAGGGCGTGTACATACTTGAGCATACATTAGGCTTCCGATAGTAGAAGCATATGAAACCGATTTCATTTGATCGATCTCATACTAGTTTCTGAGTAACTGAAAGTTCCCAAACTTATCACCCTTGACTATCGGAGCAGGCGAAGGCTTACACGCATGCATACTATATTTTCTCAGTATCTTTTCTAAGTATGCCTTCTGCGATAATCCTAATACCTCATTAGTTCTATCTCGGAGAATCTCAATTCCTAATACATAGGAAGCTTCTCCAAGATCTTTCATGTCAAAATGAGAGGACAAGAACTTCTTAGTTTCTAATAGTAGATTAACATCACTACTTGCTAGTAGGATGTCATCCACATACAAGACTAGGAAAATAAATTTCCCATTCTTGAACTTAGCATAAATGCAATTGTCCTCTTCATTCTCCTTAAACCCAAATTTTCTAATTGTCTCATCAAAATTGAGATACCACTGCCTAGAAGCCTTTTTAGGTCCATAAATGAACTTAGTTAAATGACATCCCAAATTTTCTTTCCCTTCTATGACAAAACCCTTGGGTTGTGTCATATAGACATTCTCATTTAGATCCCCGTTGAGAAATGCTGTCTTTACATCCATCTGATGTAACTCTCTATATTCCCTTGGGAGTCATGTTTGACAAGTAGACCCATTTGCAGCTTACTGTTTTGGCTCCTTTAGGAATTTCTTCTAATTTCTAGACTTTGTTGGTACTCATAGACCTCATCTCATCCTCTATGGCCTCAAGCCACTTAGAAGAGTGAGGGCTTCTCATAGCTTCTTCAAAGGAGGTGGGATCGCCCTTCATTTGAATTTCTTCACTCATATAAACCTCAGTCATCAGGAATAGCTGATCTTCTTACTCTTTGTGATCTCCTAATGTTCTTTTGAACTGGGACATCATCATCTCTAATGTCTTCTTGAATTGGGACATCATTTTCTAAGACAAGGGGTTGTTCTTCTTGTTCTTTATTAGCAACATCTGGAACTATAGGCTCCTGAATAACAGGCACCTCATGAACAACAGGTGTCGCTAATGAAGGTCCAACTTCAGGTGCGGGACAAATAGGTGCTATCACAGGTACATGAAAAATTGGCTCTTGAATCATGGGAGTGGGTACGCATACCCGCTTCTCTTCAAGACTAATTTCTCTAGGTACCGTGCTCCTCCTGATCATAGCGTCTTCTAAAAAGACTGCGTGTCTCGTTTTTACAAACTTAGTATGCCTGTCAGGACAGTAGAAACGAAAACCTTTAGATTTATCTGGGTAGCCAATAAAATGACAACTCACTGTCTTAGAATCCAACTTACCAATATTTGGTTTAAATACTTTAGCCTCAGCAGGACATCCACATACTCTAAAATAATTTAGAGAGGGTTCTCGCCCAGTCCATAACTCATACGATGTTTTAGGCACCGACTTACTCGGGACCCGATTAAGAATATGAATGACGGTTTTTAATGTCTACATCCATAAACCAATCGGTAGAGTGTAATAACTTAGCATGCTTCTTGCCATGTCCATCAAGGTGCGATTGCGCCTTTCTGCCACTCCATTTTACTGAGGTTCGCCCGGTGTAGAATACTGGGCTACTATACCATTTCCTGCAGAAACCTTACAAAAGGTCCAGAATTTGGTCATATGGGGTATGCTGACCGTAGTACTCCCCCCACGGTCAGATCTGACTATCTTAATCTTTAGATCATGCTAATTTTCTACTTCAACCTTAAATATCTTAAATTTATCTAGAGCTTCTGATTGCTTCTTAATTAGATAAATATAACCATAGCGTGAATAATCATCTGTAAATGTTATGAATGAATCGTAACCATCTATAGATGCCACAGGAAATGGACCACAAATGTCCCTGTGAATTATCTCTAAAACTCTTATGCTTTGCTTCACGTCTTTCTTAATTTGTTTGACTTATTTGCCTTTAATGCAATCTATGCATTGATCTAAGTATGCGAATTCTAATGGCGGAAGAATTGACTCCTTAACAAGACATTCAATCCTCCTCCTCGAAATATGGCCTAAACGATAGTGCCATAATTTCAAAGATACGTCATTTATTCCCTTACGCTTATTCGAATTCTTAGACGAGATGCTTTCACTTATGACATTAACTGAATCATTGAAAGAGAAGAGATAAAGTTTGTCATGCTCGAAGGCAAGACTCACAACTTTATTATCAAAAATAATAGAACATTGTTTATCACAAAAATGACAATCAAATCCATTATTAACTAAGCATGAAATTGAAATCAAATTTCTTCTCATAGAGGGAACATAGAGTACATCACGCAAAAGAATTATAAAGTCATTCTTAAGTTCTAATGAGAGATTTCCAATGGCTTCAACTTCTGCTTCGACTCCATTTGCCACTCTAATTGTTCTTTATCTTTTTTCTAGCATTCTCGTTATAATGAATCCCTGCAAAGAGTTAACAACATGAACAGTTGCACCGAAGTCAATCCACCAAGTGTTGGCAGAATAATCTAAGTACAAGGATTCGTCAACCGAAGTAATTTCATCCTTATCATGCTTATTTATCCATTTGAGAAACTCCACACAATCCTTCATGTGGTGTCCGTCCTTACAATGCCTGCAGACGCCCTGAGGAACGTTGTTTTCCTTCGGCGCCTTACCCTTCCTCTTGAAACTTTTAGCGTTCTTCTTGGGAGAGAACACTTTCTTACCTTTATCCTGAATCTGGTGAACTGAATCACCAGCTCAAGCCTCCTTAATACGTTCTTCTTCTTGAACGCAGTTGGACACTAATTTTTCTAAGGTCCAGACTTCTGCCGAGAGTTATAGTTAATCACGAAGTGCTCAAAATCTTTGCTGAGAGAACTCATGATAACATGAATCACAATGTCTAAAGGTAGCACACACTCCATGTACTTCAGCTTAGAAGCCTAGTTGCTCATTCTTAGAATATGATCTCTAATGCCGCCACCACGGTATTTCTCTGTGATGAACTTCTTAATTATGGAGCTAGCATTAGCCTTAGAAAAGCTAGTAAACTGACTCTCCACTTTCTTAAGATACTCAATAGTTGTCTCACAATCAGGGATAGATCCCCTAATCGGCTCCCGAATGTAGTTCTTAATGATCATCAAGCACTTCCTGTTAGACTGCTTCCACTTATTGTACTCAATATCGTACTTCATTCTTATTGGAGCGAAGTCCTTCTGACGTGTGGCGAAGGCCTCAGCGGTCTCGCCACTATGTATCTGTTATGGGCAGGGGGTTTGGGACACGTTAGAACTAGGGATTTGCCGCAGATTGTATTCAAAGGAGGTCACAAGCCGTGGCCCTGGACCCCGCCGGCGCGCCGGAGTCGCTATGGCTGCGACGGCGCACCAGAAGGGCAGGACTCGGCTAGGAGAAAGATACAATCTTGGCTCCCTTTCCCTCTCTACTGGTTCAGCTTATATAGTGCTGAATTACAACTGATTCCTAACCAACCAAACTTATTCCTAACAGACTTATCTCTAACAGAAATTACAACTGATTCCTAACAAACAAAACAGATTTATCTCTAACAGAATTTAACTCTTAGCCCTGGACCTTCTGGAGCTTCTTGCGCCGGCCAAAGGGGATCCCATACATCACATCTCTCCCTCCCTGGACAAGCAGCTCGTCCTCGAGCTGGAATTCAGGAAATTGTTCTCGGAAATCCTCCAATGCCACCCATGCTGTTTCTGAAGCCGGCGTGCCCTTCCAACATACCAGTAGTTCTCTTTTACCCTGGGCCAGTCTTCCTTTCAGCACCTTCTCTGGTTCTACCATAACTTTGCCATGTTGTACTGCTGGCAGCTCGAGCTTGTAGGCCACTTCTCCTACGCGTGCAGCCACCTTGTATGTCCCAAAGAACTTCGATCCCAACTTATTGCGACCCCGAACCTGTAGGAAGGCCGGTGCCCGGTGCAAAAGACGAAGCCAGATCCATTGGCCAGGCTGGCTACTGGATTTTCCTTGGTACAGCTGAATGATTTCGTGTACCTGTGTGACGTTAATGGTTCCTGGAGGTAGCTGTCTGTGATTGCCTTCCCTGGGTTCAGGTTTGGATGTTCTAACCTTTGGAAGGGGCCTGTTGTACCTATCTTCAACGAAAGCTTCACCCCTTTTTGGTTTTCCTCCAGGCTTTGTAGTGATTCTCCCAACCATGTGCTTAAGCATCTCATCATAACTTGGATCACGCTCCTTTAGTAAACCAGGGGCATCTTTTGGCGGTGGTGTGACATTATCCTGGGACACGCCGATCCCGTCCTGGCGCGCGCCGCCGCTAGCGGCCGCCGGCAATGCTCGCGGCGGCGGCGGCCTCGGCGGGGGAACGGGAGCGGGAGAGGGAGGGGCCCTCACGCGCCCCGCTGCGCCGCGCAGGGCCTGGCCCATGTGGCTCCGGCCGCCACCGCAGATGCCGTGGAGGGTTCGAGGGGAGAGCTTCGTCGGTTGCTCCGGTGGTAATTGACGGAACCGATCGTTGGGAGGCTGCCGGTTGTTCTCCAGCGCGGGAACCGGCCCCTGCCTGGCCCGATTGATGGAGCCCTCGCCGGTGGTGTTGCCATTTTCTTCGGCATGGGCCCTGCCCTCGCGCTGCGCATTTTCTGCGCGCGGAATTGCGAGGTTGAGGGCCCTCACCTGTTCTTGATTTTCGAACGCCGAAGACTGCAGCGCCACCACCTTGGATGGGAGCGTGGCGAGCTGTTCTGCCACCCGCGCAAGGGGCGCCAGTTTGTCGAGGGAAGTCTTCAAGTCATCGATCTTGGCGGCGAGTTTCTCGATCAGCTCCTTCATGCCGTCGCCGCTGCCCATGGACACGGAACCAGGAGTATCTGATACCAATTTGTTATGGGCAGGGGGTTTGGGACACGTTAGAACTAGGGATTTGCCGCAGATTGTATTCAAAGGAGGTCACAAGCCGTGGCCCTGGACCCCGCCGGCGCGCCGGAGTCGCTATGGCTGCGACGGCGCACCAGAAGGGCAGGACTCGACTAGGAGAAAGATACAATCTTGGCTCCCTTTCCCTCTCTACTGGTTCAGCTTATATAGTGCTGAATTACAACTGATTCCTAACCAACCAAACTTATTCCTAACAGACTTATCTCTAACAGAAATTACAACTGATTCCTAACAAACAAAACAGATTTATCTCTAACAGAATTTAACTCTTAGCCCTGGACCTTCTGGAGCTTCTTGCGCCAGCCAAAGGGGATCCCATACATCACAGTATCACAGGCTCAGTAGGCTCAATAGGGCATTCTTCCTGTAAGGAAAAATCCACATCTAAAATGGCGAGAGCGATCAACACATTCTCTCGCCAGGAGCCATAATTGTCCCCATTGAGCTTCTCAATGTTAGACAACTGAGAAAGCTGACCTGATAATGAATAATAATCAACAGGAATTAATTACAGACACAATAGATACATGCAAATTTAACGTTGGTCAAAATCTACATGTTGCATACTTAATAAAAAAATGAATTAATTCTAAATCATCATTGGGAAGAATTGGAATGAAATCAAACTTAATCATGGTAATTTTATCACCAATGTTGGTTAGGAGATAAAAAATACCATGCTAACAAATAAATATTTACATTGTCAACTAAATTATCTCGTTGGTTCAAATTTAATCGACATAATAAATAAACTTAATGAATATGGATGAACAAGGTAACATGATTAAATAGTGCTAGCACAGTGGAAGTCTTAAACAAAAATAATACATTGTTTAATCAGCAGCAAAATTCTGAATTTAAATACTTAAACAATTATTCTCCAATTAAATAAGTCGTTGGACTTATTTAAATAAGAAAATAACCTGAAAATGCTCTAAAAATTCTCAGAAAATTCAGAATAATACTACTTCACATGATGAAATTTAAAAAATTATCCCCGCATCAATCTAAATTTTATCTTAATTTTGGGCAATTTTCTTAATTTCCAAGAATAAATAAAACAAAAAGCAATTTCTTAAATTCTGGAAAATAAAAAATCAGCCCAAAATAGTGCAGCGGCCTGGCCCAACAGTGCAAAGCAGCAGGCCGGCCGCTACCTGGGCCCATGCCAGGAATGTGGCGCGCGCGCGCACCCGCAACCTAGGCTTGGGCCGACAATCTGCCCCCCCTCGCCTAGGCTCAAAGTGGTCCAGATGATCCTGGCCTGACGGCCAGGCACCGGAAGCGGGGATTAAAACCCCAGCGCTCTCCCCAGCGGAAACCCTAGAGCCATTTCCCCCTCCCATCGGCCCGAGCGTGAGCGGCGCGAGAGCGGCGACGCGAGCTGAGCGTGGAGCGGCCGTGGCGGAGCTCGGCCTGGCGACGGCGACCGACGGTCCGCCGCCACTGGCTAGCTGGCTAGAGCGCCATGCTCACCCGAGGGTGAGCGGGGCTCTGTCGAGCTAGCCCGCAGCGGCCAAAACCGACCGACCCGAGGGCTCGTTGGCCTTCTTCCCGACCTCCGGCGAGCAGCGGTGCGGTGAGGCGAGGAGCCAAGGTGAGGACCCCGCCCCCCCTTAGGGATAAATAGGGTTAGGGTTTTGGAAAACCCTAACCCTAATTTCTGAGTCGGCCCCTTTTTTTTGTTTCTTTCTTTCTGTTCTTACCCGAAGGCTTACTGCGGGGTTTTGTGGGGTTCTTATAGGGGAAACAGAGGGGGTCTACTTAGGGTTCTTAGGTGTGATGCGAGGATCTTACAGAGAGCCCTAGGTACACAACAATGGCGTCAGTCCAAAGGGTCTGGTGCCTAAACCCTAGCTAGCCTAGCCCTAACTTGGCTCTAATACCATTGATAGACTTAATGCTAAGTCGATCATCTAGGTTAGCACTAGTAGGGTTTAACTTGGGCTAAAACATGGCATGAGTCCTTAGTTAATTATAAACAGAGAGGGGCACCATGGGTGTTACCTTCGATGTTGGTCGTAGTCGAGGACGAGGCCATGGCTTCTGGTCGCGGCGCCGACGTCAGGTTGAAGGTCTTCCCGCCGTGCAGTGCTAGAGTTAGATCGGGTCAGAGGGGGTGTCAGGGAAGGTGTATGGTGTACAAGGTATGGAACTTTGCAGCCGGAGGCTTTCTCCTCTTATTTATAGCGCTGGCGGCAGGGGCCATTCAACCATGAATTGGTTGAGCGCCCCCGATCAGGGCACAAGAGATAGGGAGAGGGTTAGTTAGGGGCGTCCGAGTCTTAGGGAGGAGAGGGACTCGGTCCTCCCTCTCCTCCGGAGATTTTACTGGTAACATAAAGGTCTCCCGGTTAGGGCGAGATTTACCTTGTCAACCTGGCCGGATCAGCCACCGGTGTTGGAGACACCTGCGGTGGCCGGCACCCCTATCCTCTATGATCTCTCCCTGATTCTAGCTTCTCCCTGCACTCTCCCCTACACACACCCAAAAGAAAGATCAGAAATCCTGCCGGTATCAACAGGTCACACCAATTTTTTATCTTAATAGAGAAGTCTCGTACTCTATTCTTCGTTATTTTCTCTCTCTAGGAAACCTATGTAAGTGCATAGTGTATTTGTGTTGATCCACTTCTGAGTTATTTATGTTTGGCATTTAAAACATGGAATGGTTTTAGTAATTGACTTTTATGTTCACGCTTGTTCTTACTTGCACCCTTTTGAGCAATCAGCACACAATGACACCGGAAATCGCAGTGCATGGCTTTCCGGCTGACAATTTCACACGATCAGGGAGCAGAGGGATAAATCTTAGTCGGTTGTCGCTTGGTGTTGAACTTAATGAACCAGCAACATCAAACTGGACATCTGGAACCAGTGTTAAATTTGAGGTGGATATCTACTCAAATCCAGCTGTTGGCATTACTTATTTCTATTTTGTATATTTTTTGTCAAAGTTGATCTGATAATATATGTTGTCCTTTTTGTCTAGCATATCCGACCTGTTAATAATGATGGACGATCAATAGCCAGGGACCATGATGGCTTTCCTCTAACATGCAGGTGATAAAGTATTTTACAATACAAGAACTTTAATATACTCATAAAGTGCTTACAATTGATTGTTATTTTCTTATCGTGCAGTGGTAACCTCCATGACAATATGATTATCTTGAAGCAAGAGTCTGGTTATGCAGATGTTAATGATAATAGCTTCTTAAAAGTATGCACGTTTACTCTATTTAACATCTTTGCTATAATATCTACCTTCTCATATATTTCCCATTGACAGGTGAACTTCCAAATGGAACAAGGGTTGCCACTTGTACCAAAATCTCTGACCTTCAACAGAGTAAAATGTGCAGTTTCAAAAGGCATTAAATTGGGACCAACATTTTTGGTTACTAGGTAATGCATGCATGATGCACCTACTATTCTCCAGCAAACTGTCAAACTCTTCTTTGGAAGTTATTAATATTTTCCTATCTCACAGCTTGACAGGTGGCTCCATTGTGGGGGACATGGCGCCATATCAAGCATTTGCAATAGGCGGACTTGGTAGCGTGCGAGGTTATGGTGAGGGTGCAGTTGGTGCGGGAAGATTGTGCCTAGTTGCTAATTGTGAATATACGGTTCCTTTGGTACGTATAAACAAAATCATTTATGCTTGTTACTAAAACTTGGTAATCTTTTAAATAAGCAGAAATTGAGCTCAGACCTGGGATTGATAACTGAAGGCAATCAATTATATGCCTAAGTCTTTACTTGATGTTACTGTGGCGTAACATGTATCATTGTCAAAATCTTTAATACAGCGACCAAACTCCACAACAAGACAACGACGATGGCGATACCAATAGCCGTTAGTCCAAAGCAAGAATGGGGTAGGCTAGAGGTGAAGCCCATGTCAAGCCATGAGCCAAAAGAATGTAGTTCTACTGATAATAAAGGAATAGTAAACTAGCAACCAAACTCTAGCTAGAGGGAAATAATGGTCATATGATATTATGATGTTTCCAGTAGATACGGAAATCATTGCTGCTGTAAGCTAGCACAGTGCCTTAAAATTTTCCCTGAAGTTGTTTTGAAGCTTACACCCACTGACAAAAAGAATCAGCTTCATTACTGATGCGATGAAAAATCATTCAACTTCAGAGTTCATATTGTGTCTATATTCTTGTGACGAATAGTGTGAAGTGTCTAGCATTCATAGTAGCCATGTGCTATGTAATCTTATCCATTCAGATTAACCATAAATGTTGAAACATCTTTTTCTGTGAAGGCAAAGCATCTAGAGGGTTCTATTTTCATGGACTGTGGCAGTGACTTAGGATCTGCTCGTCATGTCCCTGGTAAGGGCTTCATTTCCTCTGTGTATTCTTATGCGCTAATTTCTGTTTGATTTTAGAAGAAAATGAGGTTCATATACTAAGGTAGTGTTTAAAGCCTTCTCCGATAAACTAACTGTATAATCCATAAAGTAAATGAGGGCCTTCTGCAGCCACCAGCCAAACTCCTACTCTATTAGACTATTACGATATATGTAATAACCAGGTTGTCTCTGCAGTGGAATTTATGGAATATTTTTTTAGCTGAGGTTCTAAGATTTATTTGTGACCAACCATATCTTGATGTAACTTGGCAATAGTATGAACTAAGAAAATTAACACATTATATTATCAACAGAAGAACGATACAGTTGGCCTCAAGTACTGTACTGTGCATCACACATACAGAAACAGAATTGTAGCAGATTTGCTAAATAAACTTACGAATGATACACATGCCACACTTTGCTTTGTTCTCACACATGATATGTCAACTTCTGTGATTATGTGTGGATCCTTCTTTTCTATTGCACATAATTTTGTTCATCAGTGATCAAGTGATCATTCATCACATAATTGGCAGGTAATCCTGCTCTTCGACAGGGGAAACCAGGATTTGGCGTTGGTTTTGGATATGGAATCCACTTTAACACGGACCTTGGTCAGATCCGAGTCGACTACGCTATGAATGCCTTCAGTCGCAAGACCATCTACTTCGGTATCAACAGTGGTGGTGGTTCATAGATTGTACACAAAGGGTCTCACATAGCATAGAATTGCCACTCAAATTGATTCTTGCCCTAAGATAGAAGCACTCCTGATTTTCCATTTCAACAAATCTTGACATAAGCCGGTTTTAGTGGTACTAACTTCTTGTGACTTGGGACAGACCCCTGGATACTATGCAGGGCTTCCCAAACTGGTACCAAGGGTTACCATCCGCGCCCGGGACGGTCACGCGGACAGCCAGCATCGGTCTAGTTACCGCAAACCACCGGCTGGTCAGCAAGAAGGCCAGAACTACGGTAACCAAACCGGTTTGAGCGGTTTAGGAACCCTGGTACCGTGAACACGTCCGGAGTTCCCGGCATGCCACCGAAATCATTTGCATGTATATGCCAGCATTGGAAGCTGTACAGTTGAGCTTTATGCCTTTTGTTATATATTTTTTTTCTGTTGGAGATAGAAGTCATTGAACGGATGGGCCACAAGGATGCCATGTTGGAACAGCAAACACTGTGAAGTGTGGATATTTTGAAGCGTCCTGTTCTTTGCCAGAAAATGAGAAATCACATCATTCGTTTAAGGTTTGTTGAAAAAAATCTCTTTTTTCACCATGAAATGTGGCTGTACCATACTAATTTGTGCACGTTTTGTTTGCATCCGTGCATGGGTCCTGTGCAGCAGTGACTTAAAAAGTGTGGGGTGTGATCTTGATCAAGCACTTGGGTTTGGAATTGTGACAACACTAGAGCATCTTTGACAATACTCTAATCTAGTTTCTTAAAATTAAATTAATGTATTTTAGAAAAAAAACACGCACACTCTAATAGCATTCCAAAACGATCCTCTATTATAAGTGATCTCTTAAATCCCCTTCGTTCTCTCAAGAAAGACTTTTCCTAATATACATAATGTTGTTTAAAAACTAGTACTTAAGATTATAATATGTTAGTGTGGATGGATTGATTTTTAAATAGAATTAAAGTTATGAGGATTCTCTATACAATAATAGAGGGGATTAATTAGTAATTGTTAGGAAGCACCAAGTTATGAACAGACATGCCCTTAATCTAGACTCAAATGACTTAGCTACTTTGCTCGACTCCTAGGGTAGTACCAACCCATAATTTTTTATGTAATGTTTTACTCTGTCTCTAAAAAAAATATTCTCAACCTTGGTATTTTAGTGTATCGTGACGACATGATATCTTATTACATGATTTTTTATTTTTTATTCTCTTCTTTAATTTTATTACCACATCAATTTTTTTACTTAGCGTCCTAATAAATAATCAAGACACCACCCTACACCCTATATAGAAAGACACGGAATGATCTAGGTGTCATTGCGTCAATCCAGCCGTGTCGCTGTTTCGCAAGTTCCCACCGAAAGGGAAAGAGATATTAACATTTACAAATACAGCCACTCGATTATGTGAAGCGCATTATTTATTAGATGCAAAAGCAAGTTCCCATTTTCTCTGCCCGAAAGGGACGGTTTCGATTCACTGCCACACATGGTTTCTACCTCGTTGACTCCAAAATAAACCTTTTAATGGACGCAGTCAAGGTAGATCACCAAACTAGAATCAGTTTTCTCATTACCAAAAAAAAGTGATCAAACCAAATGAAAGGAACAAGCAAAGTGACAAAGAACTCGGAAAGCTTCATGTAGGTAGTGTTTGGTTTGGTGTACAACGAGAAATGAAATAGGATGGTTTGAAACCATCTCGTTTGCCAAAAAGATCAGTACCACACGGTTCAGCATCTACAGAGAGATCGTTTGATTACACTTGATTTCACCTCATCTCTCGAACCAAACAGCATATCCAGGAACCATTCCATTCCTCTCATAGAACCAAACACTAACGTAATTAACATGCATTTCGCTCAAAGCTAAGCTACGCGCTCAATATTCCACGAGCAAATACCCAAAAGGCCAAAACACGCAAATTTTTATAATCCTATTCATTTTAAGTTGCTTATATATCTCGTTGAAGTGCTCGTACACATTAACAAGGTCAAACTCATGTGACCTTCTTAAAAAAGACGTATATCATGCACAAAAGAAGATAACTGACTAGTTATATTACTAATTACTAACTATATTTTTTTGTGTTTTACACATAATTCGTTTTTACTTTAAAAATAAAAATAAGCTATTGATGGGCAAACGAATACAAGCTTCTGTGGGCACAAGGCCACGAGCCAAAGAGAAAGATGTAGCGATGGCAGTCTGAGTGATAATTATCCGCTATAAGCTTACACAGTTAAACCGGTGAGCTGGCCACGGCGAGGTCCTCGCCGAGGTCACCGTCGATCTCGTCGCCGGTGATCCGGTCGAGCACGAGCACGAGCCCCATGGCGAACGCCGCGTCGAACCCGGCGCGCACCCACAACACGAACACGTCCCGCCCAAGAACAACGTGGGCGCTCTCGTCCACCTTCCTCCGAACCTCCGCCACCACCACGTCCTCCTCCTCCTCGCCGCCGCCGGCCTTGACGGCCACCACGCGGCAGCAGCGCCTCGGGAAGGACCCGTCGACGCGGAACTCAGCAATCTGGGGGCCGAGGAGGTCGACGAGGACGGCGGCGGCTCCGGAGCCGACGCCGAGGATGGACGAGCGGCGGGCGGAGAAGAGCGGCTTCTGGCCCGACGCAGCGCCGTCCCCGAGGAACCCGTCCCAGCGGTGGTGCAGGCTGGGGCGTCGCCGGCGGACTGTCAGCACGGGCTCCCCGGCAGGCCCGAGCAGCGCGAGGTCCCCCGCCGCCGCTCCGCCCCCGCACATCCCGCCGCGGCCGTACGTCTCCACATGGAACGCCAGGTCCCCGGTCCGGTGGTCGTACGCCTCCAGCCCGTCCCCTGGGCAGAACAGCGTCGTCTTCCTCACCGTCAGCTCCCTGTCCTCCCCGTCGCAGTGCTCCTCCCCCACTATCATCACCATCCGCTCCGCCATCGATCGACCTCACCAAGACACCAACCTCTCGCTTCTTGCTCGATCAAAGGGCTAAAAAGAAAGAACTTTGTGCCGCTTAGCTACCTCGGCGTCGTTGGGTGGCTCGGCTTTAATGGAAGCAAGGTGGCGAGGTCGACGTCGACGTCGAGCGGCGTATCTATCGCGGCGCCTTTTCTCGGTGGGAGACGCACACGGCACACGTACGTACACCTACCTACGCATCGCTCTCCATGGCGATCTGTGGCGGTGGAGTGGGATCGCCAGCCATCGCAAGTAGTGGTGCATGGGGCTCGCCGTCCGGCGCGGTCATCGGCCAAGTTTCAACTTTTGGCTCTATTTTCAATCAACCACGTCTTGTGGTTTACGTTGCCTGTGGAAAAAAACAAATCTTTAGAAAATCTTAATCTTCTATACGTAAACTCAAGAAGAATTTGCTGTTCTACAAGAATTATATAAAAAAATTTACATTAAATTAATTCTTTTGTATCATTAAATAATTACCACCAAACCGCAACTTCGTCAATTTCTATTTTCATCGCCTTCTTGGGGAGGCTAAGTAAGGAATAAAGACCTAATGCCTTGATGCATAATGCACTTAGTCACTAGCTAGTTGTATGTAACTTGTAACTAAACTAGTTACTTCGATTCCATCTTAGAATCATTCCACCACCAAATATAGTCATAAATTAAGGAGTGGAATTAACCTATTATAATCACACTTGAAGGCACGCATTATCACACAGAAAACATGCCAGTTATTATTGCCAACGAACGTCTCCTGGTGGCGCCGGCCGTGGCGGCAGCTAGCCGGCGCCCGGCAGGTGGAATTTGAGAGAGAGAGAGAGAGAGAGAGAGAGAGAGAGAGAGAGAGAGAGAGAGAGAGAGAGAGATGAGATGAGATCTGTTCATCAGTTGACTGAGCTCGACGGAAGACGGATCAGCTGCCGTCGGCGGCCGGCCGGCCACGTGGTGCGGGATCTCGCCGCGAACTCCGTCGACGCGCGGCCGCGCGCGCGGGCTCCCTCGTGCTGGGCTCTGGAGTTGTAGATTTGGCACCGGCTTTGTCCAACGTTTGGGGCGCAGGGCGTCAGGGCGAGCAAATCAAGTTAGCCCCCCGCCCCCATGAGCTCGCAGGACGCAGCGTGATACTTTGGTTTAGGGCATTCCCAGACTTTCCTAACTTTTAGTGCCTTATTTATTTATTAAATTGTTACGTAGCAAATAATATGATGTGATAATAGAAATACAATAGAATTGATCTTTGATGCATACTAAAAAATTAGGGTTGAAAATATAATTTCTAAATATATAGTATCTTGCTGACATGGTAAAATAATGCATCACCTAAGAAACTATGGGTTAAGTATTCTCTTAAAAATATGTGATGGAATGGAAGCATCACACATTTTATGAGATGGAAGTTTGGCGTGAGTTCTATAATAGGGTCCGTTTGGTTTGGCTTTGGGACCGCTTTTGTTTCTTAAAAGCCAAAAGCCAAACTAAAGGGTTTAGAATAGTCCAACAACTTTTAGTAAAATCAGTTTTTGGTGCAGGGAAACTATTAATGTTCCTCCAGACCTACTTTATGCGGCTTTTGGCTTCGCAACCATACAAAATTTCATAAATTGACATTTCAAATTTCATACAACCATACAAAATTACATAAATTGACATTTCAAATTTCATACAACCATACAAAATTCCATAAATTGACATTTCAAATTTCATACAACCATACAAAATTCCATAAATTGACATTTCGAATTTCATACAACCATACAAAATTCCATAAATTGACATTTCAAATTTCATAAAACCATAATAAATTTCATAAATTGACATTTCAAATTTCATACAACCATAAAAATTTTCATAAATTGATATTTCAAATTTCATACAACTATACAAAATTTCAGAAATTGACATATCAAATTTCATACAACCATACAAAATTTCATAAATTGAATTTTTACACAGCTCATAGCTCAAAGCAGCTTCTCCACAGTCATTTCAGTCAAACGGCTTTACTTTCTCACAGCTGATATCCCACAATAATTTTTCTATAGCCCACGCCCACATCAGCTTTTTTCATAGTCACAGCTCAACCAAACACACCCTTATATTGTCCCGCTCTTTCTTTTTCTACACAAAGAGCCCCCTAATTCACTAATTTGTAGGAAGGTATTGGACTTTTGGATACCGAAAAAGTTTAAGAAGATATGTCTAAAATAGATGGTGATTGATAGAGAAATTCTTGCTCGTAAGTTCCGGTATGAGTAGTGCACCAAACATAAAGCTTGTGACCGTAAAACAAATATTTTTCTTTTGAGATAGATCTGAGTTCGATCGTCAACTATGGATCTGCTTTGTGCCATGCTCTAAGCCTCCAACGCATCTCCTCACCTCACCGCCGCACCGACTGCTCGTACCCATATGCATATGTGAGCTGGGTTCAAATTTAAGAGGTATATTTCTCTTGATATCATTTTAGGAGAATTTTACGTTGTCTTTAAATTTTATGGACCGTCTAATCTATATGATCTAATGGTTCGTATTTGAAATCGATCACTTATTATCTCCTAATATAACATTCTTTTAATATGTACATGCACGTATACATTCAACAATTATTTTTTTCTTTGTATACTAGCAAATTAATTGTTGTATGCACTACAAAAAAGAAAATAATCAACAAACTTTTCGCGCAAGTAAGATGCATGCATATTAGTTTCCGTAATGAAGGCGGTTAGTCCATTTTATTTTTTAATTAATTATTTTAAATAAAATTAATGTAGATTAATTTCAACTATTATCTGAGAGGTACCGAGGTACTGTACAACACAGTAGAACGAGACAAGTTTGGTCAGTTTCGATCCACTAAGCAGGATATAGGAGAATGGAAATTAAAGGAGGAAAGCTTTCCGGCAAAGTGCATCCACCATTTGTCCCATATCATGATACTGTTTAGGCCGTATCATATTGTATTGGCTCGGAAATTTGATCGTATATCCTTTTGTTGACGCTCGAATTTGGCATTAATGGTCGAAATTATCGAAATATCAATTTTGGTAATTTGGGTCGAAAATATGCCATCTCCGGCACAGGCCGAAGCCCTAAAAGTGCCGAAGGCCCGTCTTGCGTTGGGCTTCGGCAGCACCTTCGGAAGCCTACTTCGTAGGCAGGCTTCGGCCTAGTGGGCCCCTTTAGCGGCCTGTGGGCTTCGGCCCGGCAGACTAGCTTCGGCGAGGCCTGCTGAGGCCCACTCCGGCCGATAGAGTCCTATTCAGATTAGGATAATTCGACTGTTTTTGATCTCTTATCCAAATCTTAACCACCTGGCCAAATCCTACTCAAATTAGGTGAGACCAGCCCCTATAAATATAGGGGTGAGGCCGATTCAAGAGAGCCCCCGCTTTCATATCAACACAAAGCCTTCGCTTTGAATCGTTCTTTTACCTTTCAATCTACTTCCTTGCCCTAGGATTAGCTAAGTAATGTCCATCTTCGTGGGTTTGCATTGAAAGCCCTCCGTCCGCCGCGTCGAAATCACGGTAAGCCTTGTTGATTCGCTCATGAATCTCCCGTTTAATCCACGAAATGGATTTTTATCGTTTTATCGGTTTTCTTCTGCTACTCTTGCGAGTTTGGCCTCTAGGCCAGATTGCACTTGATCTTTTACTGTTTTGCAGGGGAATTACCTTCAAAGTCATCGCCAAAGAGTTTCGGGGTGATTGCAATTCATCTACAAAGTCACCGGAGCCCTCAGGTGATCAGATCGGAGCCCATCGGTCCGGCCGACAGGGCTTTGCCGGGCCGTCAGGCTATTGTCGGCACGGTCTTCAACACCCTTCGCCATCATGCCGAAGCCCCTTCGGTGAGAACCTCTTCGCAGTGAACCACTCCACGCTAGAGCACCCTTCGCCATCACACCGAAGCCCTCTTTGGTGAGCACCCTCCACAGTAAATTGCTCCGCACCAGACCCCACGGTGCCGAAGCCCCCGGTCTGACCGAAGCTTCACTGTCGGTCTGATCGGGTACCCTCCGCCGGTCTGACAGCCCGAAGACCGCTTCGCACCAGAACGCCGAAGCCACCTTCGGTGACCCCTTCGAAACAGAACGCCGAGGCCCCCCTTCGGCAATACTTTGCATCACCGGTCCGACCAAGGAGTATACCTTCGTTTCGACCGCCGTTTTATTACAGATCAGAATCGGCCCTGTTCTGGCCAGTTTGTTCAAGTTTTATTATTTTTAGTTATTTTCTCATACATCGACTAATCAAACTTTATTTCTTAATATTTGTTTGATTACCTGGCAACTCTGTTACCCTTACAACCGTTAAGGATTTGTCGGAACGCGACATCGGCGCCGCGTCACGCTTAGGTTTATCCCTAAGTATCTACGCGCTTTTGGATCGTCAAACTGACCCAGGTGTGGGGGCACGTTTTGTGTCAACACACTTTTTGGCGAGTCCGCTGGGGATGACATCAACACGACGAGCACGTCTACATCGGCTGCGGGTACATCGACCACGACTACTACGACTACGGCAATAGTACCCCTATCACCGATGGACCCGGGGGCATGAACACGGAGATCGACAACCGCAACATCATCCTCCCCACTCTCACGGACATCCCCAAAGAGGATCGGGCTGAGATCGAAGCCAAGACGAAGGAATTCCACACCCTCATGCTCGGGCGCTACACGAAAACTAGCACAGGCTTCATCAAGCGCGACATCGACATCCCGGACCCCTTCGGAAACAAGGTACCACCACCATCCCTCCCGTCTTTATCCCCCTTAGAGATTAGACATGAGATAGCCGCTATAGTGGATCAGACCATTAGTGCTACATTTTCAAATCGACTAGGGCCTGAAATGGAAACGATGTTTAGGAGATTCGGCTTTTCCGAGGCCGCTTCTCACACCCCGATTGCTAGCCTACCCCTCGCGCACCATGTACACAGTAGAACCGATGGGAGCACCGGAAAGGCCGTTACATATGCGTCTCCAATTTCTGGGGCCGAGGCTGTGCACACCACTGTCGGTCAGGTCAGCCCTCGGGCCGGCCAAACCAGCATGTACCAGGCACCATCACTAACGAAAGTCAGTCTGAATGGCTACCAGGTCGGTCCGACTGACCCATATACCTACGGTCATACTGGCTACCAGGCCGATCTGACCAGCCAGTGTTCCTACGGTCAAACCGGCCCTATGGCCGGTCAGGTCGCCCCATTTTATTACACGCTGCCTGTGCCCACGCTGCCCTTTCACGCGCTGCCCACACCTCCTACTCCCGCGTACCCGTGTAGGCCTGAGCATCCCATTTACCGTGAGCCGACACGAGAGGAGGAGCCACACGGCCAACACCCCAACATAGCGCCACGTGTCGCGCCCCCGCACGAGAGACGTGCGCAGGCCAGAAGCATAGAAGATATTGATGAGCGAATTCGCACGCTTGTTAGGGAATGCACTAGTTACATGCCTCGGGATCGGATTAGGGTTTACCGTAAGCCATACCCAGACCATTTCAATGCCATCCCATATCCTCGTGGCTTTAGGGTTCATGAGTTCACCAAGTTTGATGGTGAGAGTAGCAAGACCACTCTAGACCATATAGGCCAATTTCTAGCACAGTGTGGTGAAGCAAGCGGGTCGGATGCGCTTAATCTCAGATTATTTTCCTTATCGCTGTCCGACACTACTTTCACTTGGTTTTTGGCGCTACCGCCAAACTCCGTCCAGACTTGGGCCCAGTTAGAACAAAAATTCCACGATTATTTTTACACTAGGGAAACCAAACTTAGGCTCTCACATTTGACATTGGTTAAACAAAAGACAAATGAGAGTGTCTCCGACTATATTAGGCGCTTCCGGGACACTAGGAACCGATGTTTTAGTTTAAACATCTCCGAGAGGGATCTGGACGACTTAGCTTTCAACGGTTTGCATTATGAAATTAAGGAAAAGTTAGACGGTCGAATCTTCCTTAAGGTTAGTCTGGTTTTACAGCAGGCTCTGGACCATGAAGGCCGAGCTAGGGCCAAAAGGTATGTCAAAGTTTTTAGTGAGCCTAAGGCCGAGCTACACATCGTGGAGCACTCCGAAGAAGAATCATTGGGAGAAGAAGCGTAACACCCCAAATTTTCAAAACCATAAATATATTATTAAATTCGATTTCTTGGAATTATTATTTCTGAAAATACTTTTAATTCCCTTTTATACCCTTTTGAACTACAACATAGAGTAGATGATCAAATTAGGGGGTGAAACTTTTTGTATATGATCCTAAGGCCAAGAGACAATTTTGAGAATTTTTACAAATTTTTACTCACTTTGGAAATGCCCCAAAAGGTTTAAACTATTTTCTGTAATTATTTTTATTCAGAAATACTTAGAAACAGTACTGGGCCGTTTCCCCTCTCCTCCCTCTCTCCCGGCCGGCCCAGCCCACTCCCACCCGCGCGCGCCTTCTGACCAGTGGAGCCCACCCGTCAGTGAGCCCCTCTCCTCTCACGCGCGCACCCGACGCCTTGGCCCCACCTGTCGGCGCCAACTTTCTCCCCTCGCGCCCGAGCCCGACCCCACCCGTCAGTCTCCTCTCTCGCGCGCTCGTACCCGCTGACCACCTTGGCCCACCTGTCAGACCCGTCTTCCCCGCGGGATCCGCCCCCAAATCCCCCCCCCTCGCCGGCCGAAGCCCTAACTCCGCCTAGGATCCGCCCTCGCCGGCCCCCTCCCTTTAATCCGACGCGTGCATTGAAATCCCCTCACCACGCCGGCCGTTTCCCCCTATTAATCCCGCCCGATTCACGTCCAGGTTCGATGAACCGCGTTCAACCCGAGCTCGCCGGCGTCAAAGCGCAATTAACCGCGGCCACCGTCAATTTCGCCCTCCCTGCCCCCGCCGGTACCTCTATTTAATCCCTTGCCCTCCACCGCGTTCGGTCCACGCCTCCATTCGCACTCAAACCAAGCAGAGCGCCCGCACTTCGCCGTTTAGAGCACTCCCTCTGTTTCGTCTCCGGCCACCCCTCGCCGTCGCCTCGGACCACCCCGGCCCTCGCCTCCGCCACCAACGTGATCACCAGGACCTCACCAACCTCGGCCACCGCTCCGTCGACGACGAACCTCGCCGGATCGCCGTCGCCGCCAAGGACCCGAACGCCTCCACCGCCTCCGCTCGTCGCCGGCCTCACTCCGTCGACCACTCGCCGCCGCAAGGGTACCCCCGTGATCCTCGTGAACCCCTCTTTCCATTTTAGGCCTTAGACCCGCCCGCCGTCGCTCGCCGTGGCCGCTGGCCCGCTCGCCGTCGTCGGAGAAGACGACCGGCACGGGTCGAGTACCCGTGCCGTGTCGGATTCGCGCACGACCGTGCGATCTGGATCCGACGGCGACGATTAATCCCCGCGTGCGGTTTAATCTGATCCGTTAGATCTCGGCGAAGGGGTACGTTATAATCTCGGCCGTCCGTTAGTTTTAAAATCCCGCATCGCATCTGGGTCGTCCATCGCGTACCGGTTCAGCGTTTTAATCCTGGCCGTCCACGCCAACTTAACCCTCCCGCCTCGCTCTCGCGCGTTGGATCTGGATCCAACGGTTCAGATCAACCCGGCGCACGCGCACAGTGCGCGGGTTCACCGTGGGCCTGGCTCACCGTGGACCCGGGAGGTTTAAAATTTGAAAATAAATTCCAGAAATGCTTTTAAACTTGTAAAATTCATATCTAATGCATTTGAACTCTAAAAATTACCATTCCAATTTCAGAAAATTCATAAAATTATTCTCTACATGTTTATGCAATAAAAACAGTAGGTTTACTTTGACATTTTCATGTTTATTTAAATAAGTATTCAAATGCCCTTAGGATTAAATTGCAAATTTAAATATTTAAACTCCAGAAAATTTATATAATTGTTCCCTTCTGTTTAAACACTAGGACCACTGAGTTTTCTCTGAATCATTCATATTAAATTGATTAGAAAACTTAATGTAGTATTATTCACACTTAAAACCCCTTTTTAGGAAAAACAATAATTCATTTTGATCCATTTTAAATTATTTATGAAATAAAATTCAGAACCTTAACAACTGATTTTCTTTAAGGTCAAACCAACTTAAACCCATATGCTTGTTGTGTGATTTTACGTTGTTTATATCGAATGTTGTATTTATTTTACTTTATTATTATTGAAAAGACTACGACGCCGTCGAGGAGCCGGAATACTTCCCGGAAGTTCCTCCCTCCCCATTCGCTGAACAAGGCAAGTCACCAAACCAATCTTTTGAGCATATTGAACCCATGTTTGATTAAACTATCGTTAAAACACATAGGTTATATATGCATTAGTCAAATGAACCCTTACAATATATTTATTTAGGATCCCCCGACCTTGATGTGCAACCCAAGCCATGCTCTCTAGCCTAAACTCCTTGTCACCATATGATATATGTTATTAGCTAGTGTCCAATGTATCGACACGATCGCTATAGGATAAAAATGAGTCGTAGTACTTGGTTCTACTATATGATCCCCATGGTTTCTTATCTATGGAATTCTGTCGGTGTTGGAGTTATGGTTGTGAGTGAATGCATGGTGGGTTCCGGGTGCAAGCTAGGGCATTGGTCGGTAGCACCCGGGGCACTATAAGGACCGGTCTGAGGGATCCGTTGCAATACACTTCCGTACTAACCACAAGTCTAGTGGGTAAGTCCTAACTAAGGTATGGGTTGTTCCAAACCGAGGCCACCAATTGGAGATGGGTCAAGTTGCACCTGCGGGTGACTTGTACCAATGTGGCGCAAAAGGGGGTGCGACGTTAGCCGGGATGCGGCCCGGCGCGCCGGCGAAACCTAGAGCGGGTGGTTATCGCTTGGAACATCTCATATTGAGGTTTTGGCACGAGTTCCCGTGAAATGGGTCATCTCGTTGGGATGAGTGCGTGCCTTGTGGGTACAGTAGTACACCTCTGATCAGAGTCATAAATCTTTTCGAAAAGCCGAGCCCACGGTCAAGGGCGGGTTGCGTGACATCCCACAGTTAGTCTACTTTGAAAATGTATGTGCATGTTGAATTGTCATATAAGGACTGTTGTGCGAGGAGGTAAAACGTACTCCTCGAGTTAGTGGATGTTGTTGATGTTCATGTCTACTTTTCCGCATAATTAAAATGTGATTACATTAAATGCAATAACTGTAAATGTACTTTTCCGCACTTCGAGCCATTACCCTTCCTTGTTTATTACCTTGCATTATTATTTGCATTTGCGGTGGCTTGTTGAGTACTTTTTGTACTCATACCCGTTGGACCCCACAGAGGATACCTACTATGAAGACGGTCTGGAGTAGCGACCCAGTCGAGAAGAAAGATCCTGAAGAAGGAGTTCGTCATGCCGTTTTCTAAAATATTTTATTTGCTGCTTTTACTAAAGACAATGATGTAATAATTATGGTCTGCGTGCCATGAATACTGTATGATGTACGTATGTCGCATGATGAACCTCTTGGATTATTGTTTTTCTTATGAAATTCAATAATGTCTCGATTTGATAAATCGGGGCGTGACAAGATGGTATCAGAGCCGACTCGACTGTAGGAAGCCAAACAGACCCGCCTAGCCACGGACCATAGGAAATTATTTCTCGAAAATCTAATTTACAAATTTTGTTCCTCTCCTCACTTTTATTCAACTTGCTGTTTTGTAGATGCCAGTCTACCGGGTTCAAAGCTTCTGCCGACACTTTGAGGGCTTCGTCAGGGAACTCCGGATGATGCTCACATTCCTCGGGTTCCTCTTCGAACCCGAATTCCAAGGGATCTACTTGGAAGAATTCGCCGGGCCTTGCGACGTCTCCCTCACCGTCCACGGCTCCGGAGAGCATCTGCCACCCTACACTACGGCACTTGGAGGCCCGACCTTCGACGTCGCGTGCCAACGAGTCGCCCTCCAGGCCCTCATGGAGCTGAGGATGATCTACGACGATCGTCTTCAGAACACATCCTTCCGGCTTGTGCCGAAGCGTACTCCCGGCGCCCACCGCAGTATCTACCACGGAGTTCACTCCGTGCGTGATCCAGCCATGGCCCGGCAGTCACGTCTTCTACAGGCTATGGATGATCTCCATACTGAGGCGGTGCTCGACGCCGACGAGCACCATGAGGCGGTCGAGTTTCTTCGTGGAGAAACGAAGAACTTGATCCAGCAGAACGGCGAGCTGCAGCGCAAGATCATGCAGCTGCAGAAGGACATCGCTGAGATGGTCCCTCTCCTTCCAAGGAAGAGGAAGCCCATCCGCGAGCCCGTCCCTCGCCCCAAGCGGATCCCACCTCACCCCTCCACCGCCGGACCATCTACCGCCAGCATCCCTGCACCACGCCCCGGCCTCGTCTCCGATCCTATCATCGAGAACTTTCTCGAGCCCACCGTCCCTTCGGAGCCGCGCACCCGTGGTTCCGAGAGCACGGAGACTGCCTCCGGTGGCGAGTAGGCGTAGGAGTCACTATTTTTAAATAAAAATTCGTATGTGGTGCTACCCCTGACGAGTGTGTCTTGGGTAGAATAAAAACTTGATTGTAATGAACATTCTACCACTGAATTTATACATGAGTTGAAATTATTGTTTTGTCAATTCTTTTGCCTTATGACTATGTATATTCAGACGATGGCCGACCACCAGAACCCCGACTCCAACAACGGAGCAGGAGGAAGCCGGGATGCGCCCGAGGGAGTTGTACCCCACTGGGGTGCGACAGGCCCACGTCAGTCTGGGTCGCCTTCCGCCAACCACCCCACCTTGGCGGAAATGATGGCGAACCAGAATCACCTGATCACCGCCCTCCTCACCCAAATGCAGCACCAGCAGGCTCAGTTGGACCGTCTGCAGAACGGGGAGTCCGCCCCTCGCGCACCAGCACCCGCGGCCGCTCCGCAACTCTCCGAGTTCTTGCGCGTGCGCCCGCCCATCTTCTCGAGCACGACCAACCCGATGGAGGCCGGAGATTGGCTCCGCACCATCGAGAAGAAGCTCGACCTTCTCCCCTGCACAGACCGGGAGCGAGTGGCCTTCGCCACTCATCAGCTCCAGGGTCCCGCCGCCGAGTGGTGGGACAACTACCGTGCGTCCCAGCCTGAGGGCCACATGGTGACTTGGGCGGAGTTCACCATCGCCTTTCGTGCCGCCCACGTCCCCGCCGGTGTCATCGCGGTCAAACAGCAGGAGTTCCGCGACCTGCAACAAGGCAACCGGACTGTCATGGAGTACCTACATGAGTTCAACCGCCTCGCCCGCTACGCACCGGAGGAAGTGCGCACCGACGCCCTCCGCCAAGCCAAGTTCCTAAGGGGACTTAAGGATGAGCTGTCCATCCAGCTCGTCGCCGCCGACTTCGCCGACTTCCAGCGGCTGGTCAATAAAGCGCTCATCCAAGAGACTGAGCAGAACAAGCTGGACCTCAAAAAGAGGAAGATGATCGCCTTCAAGCACCAGCAGGCGAACACTCAGAGGCCCCGCTTCGTCCCTCCGCCACCAGCGCCCGCCTACCATCCTCGACCCGCCTACAGGCCACCTCATGCAGCCGGTGGATCCAACGCCGGGCATCCTCGCCCCGCTCCACCAGCTCCGGCCGCTCAGCCCGCACCGGCCGCCAAAGCCCCGATCTTGAGGGATCGCCAAGGAAGGCCGGTCGTCTGCTTCAACTGCCGCAAGGAGGGGCACTACTCCCACCAGTGTCCCCACCCCAAACGGCCCCAAGGCGCGGCGCCCAACCAGGCGGTGCGAGCCCGCGTAAACCACGTCAACGCGGAGGAAGCTCAGGAGGCGCCAGAAGTCGTGCTCGGTACGTTTACTGTGAATTCCGTACCGGCCTTAATATTGTTTGACTCTGGAGCGACACACTCCTTCGTCTCCGAGGATTTCGTAAAATCACATGGACTGGACGTACTTCCGCTACCCACACCCATGGTTATTACTACTCCCGGCAACAAGACCTTAGCCCGCTTATATAGCCCTAAGGTTCAGATTGAGATCCTAGGAGTATTGTTTCGAGCCGAGCCAGTTCTCATCCAATGCACCGGACTTGATTTCATCCTAGGGATGGATTGGTTGATGAAGCATAAAGGTGTGATCAACTGTGCCAACAAATCCGTCACGGTGACCAACCCAGAAGGCGAAGTCGTTACCTTTCGTATGACCAGTCGCAAGCCGCTCAGTGCGTCCCTTCACTCTTTGGCCCTTGAAGAAGTACCCATAGTCAAGGAGTTCGCGGACGTCTTTCCTGAAGATCTACCGGGAATGCCTCCCAAGCGAGACATCGAATTCAGGATCGAGCTTGTCCCCGGCACCACTCCAATTTCCAAGCGCCCATACCGGATGGCCGCCAATGAACTAGCTGAGGTCAAAGCCAATATTGAAGACCTAGAGCAGAAAGGGTACATCCGACCGAGTACCTCACCCTGGGGTGCCCCGGTTATCTTTGCCTTAAAGAAGGACAAGACCAAAAGGATGTGCGTGGACTATAGGGCCTTGAACGATGTAACCATCAAGAACAAGTATCCTCTGCCACGGATCGACGATCTGTTCGATCAACTGAAGGGATCCTCGGTGTTCTCCAAGATTGACCTCAGGTCGGGATATCACCAATTGAGGATTAGAGAAGAGGATATACCCAAGACTGCCTTCACCTCCCGTTATGGCCTCTACGAGTATACGGTGATGTCGTTCGGACTCACGAATGCCCCGGCCTTCTTCATGAACATGATGAACAATGTATTCATGGAGTTCTTGGACAAGTTCATCGTGGTATTCATCGACGATATCCTCGTTTACTCCAAAACCAAGGAAGAACACGAGACTCACCTCCGTCTGACCCTCGGAAAGCTAAGGGAGCAGCAACTGTACGCCAAATACAGCAAATGCGAATTTTGGTCGTCTGAGGTGAAGTTCCTCGGCCATGTCATATCCGCCGGAGGAATAGCAGTAGACCCAACCACCGTTGAAGCGGTAACCAACTGGCTACAGCCAACGACCGTGACCGAGATCCGGAGTTTCCTCGGATTGGCCGGATACTATCGCCGGTTCATCGAGAATTTTTCCAAGATCGCCAAGCCGATGACCAGACTTCTGCAAAAAGAGGTGAAGTTTGATTGGACCCCCGACTGCGAAGAGAGCTTCCAGACTCTCAAGAAGAAGCTCGTGTCAGCCCCCATTCTGACTCTGCCAGACATCCGGAAAGACTTCCACGTCTACTGTGATGCCTCTCGTCAAGGATTGGGATGCGTCTTAATGCAAGAAGGGAAGGTGGTATCCTACGCCTCCCGGCAGTTGAGACCACATGAGCTGAACTACCCAACTCACGACCTGGAACTAGCAGCCGTGGTTCATGCCTTGAAGATATGGAGACATTACCTTGTGGGGAATCGGTGTGAGGTCTTCACCGACCACAAGAGCCTCAAGTACATATTCACCCAACCAGATCTGAATCTCAGGCAAAGGAGATGGTTGGAACTGATCAAGGATTACGACTTGGGCATCCATTATCATCCGGGCAAAGCGAATGTGGTGGCAGATGCCCTCAGTCGAAAAGGGTACTGCAACGCCATCATGGTTCAGGACCAAGCTCCTTTACTGTATAAGGAGATGGAAAGGTTAAACTTGGGAATCACCACCCGAGAGTACCTCGCTGCCTTGGAATCTCGGCCTGTCTTAATAGACCAGATCCGAGGGAAGCAGAAGGAGGATCCGGATATCCAAGCGATCCAGCAAAACATGAGGAAGGGTAAAGCCCCCGGATTTTCCGAAGATGAGCATGGTACCATCTGGTTCGGAAACCGAGTATGCGTACCCAATCAACCAGAGCTGAAGACCCTCATCCTTCAAGAAGCCCACGATACATTATACTCCATTCATCCCGGGAGTACAAAGATGTACCAAGACCTGAAGGAAAAATATTGGTGGGTCAGTATGAAGAGAGAGATAGCTGAGTATGTGGCCAAGTGCGACACATGCCGGCGAGTCAAGGCAGAGCATCAGAGACCTGCCGGACTTCTTCAACCCCTCAAAGTCCCTGAATGGAAGTGGGAAGAGATAGGAATGGACTTCATCACGGGACTGCCTAGGACCCAAGCTGGTCATGATTCTATCTGGGTGATCGTTGATCGACTCACCAAGGTAGCTCACTTCGTCCCGGTCAAGACAACTTACACCGTCGCCAAGTTGGCTGAGTTGTATATGACCCGGATCGTGTGCCTCCACGGAGTTCCCAAGAAGATTGTATCTGACCGCGGGAGTCAGTTTACCTCCAAGTTTTGGAAGAACCTTCAAGAGGAACTCGGCACCCGGCTGAACTTTAGCACCGCCTATCATCCACAGACCGACGGTCAAACCGAAAGGGTCAACCAGATATTGGAGGATATGCTTAGAGCTTGTGCTCTAGACTTTGGCGGAATGTGGGACAAGAACTTACCTTATGCAGAGTTCTCCTACAACAACAGCTATCAAGCCAGCCTGCAAATGTCCCCGTTCGAAGCACTCTATGGGCGTAAGTGCAGAACGCCGTTGCTCTGGGATCAAACCGGAGAGTCACAACTGTTTGGGACAGATTTATTGAGAGAAGCCGAAGAGAAAGTTAAGATCATAAGAGACCGCTTGAAGGCCGCCCAATCCAGGCAAAAGAGCTACGCCGATAACCGTCGAAGAGATCTAGCCTTTGAGGAGGGCGATTACGTCTACCTCCGAGTCACTCCCCTCCGTGGCACTCAAAGGTTCAACATGAAAGGCAAACTAGCACCCCGCTACGTCGGACCTTTCCAGATCCTCCGTCGACAAGGAGAAGTGGCATATCAACTTGAACTGCCCCCATCCTTGGCAGGCGTTCATGATGTGTTCCATGTCTCGCAGCTGAAGAAGTGTCTCCGTGTGCCCACCGAGCAAGCCGACCTTCAGCAGCTTAATGTCCAAGAAGACTTGACCTACATAGAGAGGCCCGTCAAGATCTTGGAAACCAAGGAGAGAGTAACCAGAAGTCGCGTCGTCCGCTTCTGCAAAGTCCAATGGAACAACCATCCCGCCGAAGAAGCCACTTGGGAAAAAGAAGACGAGCTAAAAGCCCAGTACCCCGAGCTATTCGAGTAACGTTCCAATCTCGAGGACGAGATTCTTGTAAGGGGGATAGGTTTGTAACACCCCAAATTTTCAAAACCATAAATATATTATTAAATTCGATTTCTTGGAATTATTATTTCTGAAAATACTTTTAATTCCCTTTTATACCCTTTTGAACTACAACATAGAGTAGATGATCAAATTAGGAGGTGAAACTTTTTGTATATGATCCTAAGGCCAAGAGACAATTTTGAGAATTTTTACAAATTTTTACTCACTTTGGAAATGCCCCAAAAGGTTTAAACTATTTTCTGTAATTATTTTTATTCAGAAATACTTAGAAACAGTACTGGGCCGTTTCCCCTCTCCTCCCTCTCTCCCGGCCGGCCCAGCCCACTCCCACCCGCGCGCGCCTTCTGACCAGTGGAGCCCACCCGTCAGTGAGCCCCTCTCCTCTCACGCGCGCACCCGACGCCTTGGCCCCACCTGTCGGCGCCAACTTTCTCCCCTCGCGCCCGAGCCCGACCCCACCCGTCAGTCTCCTCTCTCGCGCGCTCGTACCCGCTGACCACCTTGGCCCACCTGTCAGACCCGTCTTCCCCGCGGGATCCGCCCCCAAATCCCCCCCCCCTCGCCGGCCGAAGCCCTAACTCCGCCTAGGATCCGCCCTCGCCGGCCCCCTCCCTTTAATCCGACGCGTGCATTGAAATCCCCTCACCACGCCGGCCGTTTCCCCCTATTAATCCCGCCCGATTCACGTCCAGGTTCGATGAACCGCGTTCAACCCGAGCTCGCCGGCGTCAAAGCGCAATTAACCGCGGCCACCGTCAATTTCGCCCTCCCTGCCCCCGCCGGTACCTCTATTTAATCCCTTGCCCTCCACCGCGTTCGGTCCACGCCTCCATTCGCACTCAAACCAAGCAGAGCGCCCGCACTTCGCCGTTTAGAGCACTCCCTCTGTTTCGTCTCCGGCCACCCCTCGCCGTCGCCTCGGACCACCCCGGCCCTCGCCTCCGCCACCAACGTGATCACCAGGACCTCACCAACCTCGGCCACCGCTCCGTCGACGACGAACCTCGCCGGATCGCCGTCGCCGCCAAGGACCCGAACGCCTCCACCGCCTCCGCTCGTCGCCGGCCTCACTCCGTCGACCACTCGCCGCCGCAAGGGTACCCCCGTGATCCTCGTGAACCCCTCTTTCCATTTTAGGCCTTAGACCCGCCCGCCGTCGCTCGCCGTGGCCGCTGGCCCGCTCGCCGTCGTCGGAGAAGACGACCGGCACGGGTCGAGTACCCGTGCCGTGTCGGATTCGCGCACGACCGTGCGATCTGGATCCGACGGCGACGATTAATCCCCGCGTGCGGTTTAATCTGATCCGTTAGATCTCGGCGAAGGGGTACGTTATAATCTCGGCCGTCCGTTAGTTTTAAAATCCCGCATCGCATCTGGGTCGTCCATCGCGTACCGGTTCAGCGTTTTAATCCTGGCCGTCCACGCCAACTTAACCCTCCCGCCTCGCTCTCGCGCGTTGGATCTGGATCCAACGGTTCAGATCAACCCGGCGCACGCGCACAGTGCGCGGGTTCACCGTGGGCCTGGCTCACCGTGGACCCGGGAGGTTTAAAATTTGAAAATAAATTCCAGAAATGCTTTTAAACTTGTAAAATTCATATCTAATGCATTTGAACTCTAAAAATTACCATTCCAATTTCAGAAAATTCATAAAATTATTCTCTACATGTTTATGCAATAAAAACAGTAGGTTTACTTTGACATTTTCATGTTTATTTAAATAAGTATTCAAATGCCCTTAGGATTAAATTGCAAATTTAAATATTTAAACTCCAGAAAATTTATATAATTGTTCCCTTCTGTTTAAACACTAGGACCACTGAGTTTTCTCTGAATCATTCATATTAAATTGATTAGAAAACTTAATGTAGTATTATTCACACTTAAAACCCCTTTTTAGGAAAAACAATAATTCATTTTGATTCATTTTAAATTATTTATGAAATAAAATTCAGAACCTTAACAACTGATTTTCTTTAAGGTCAAACCAACTTAAACCCATATGCTTGTTGTGTGATTTTACGTTGTTTATATCGAATGTTGTATTTATTTTACTTTATTATTATTGAAAAGACTACGACGCCGTCGAGGAGCCGGAATACTTCCCGGAAGTTCCTCCCTCCCCATTCGCTGAACAAGGCAAGTCACCAAACCAATCTTTTGAGCATATTGAACCCATGTTTGATTAAACTATCGTTAAAACACATAGGTTATATATGCATTAGTCAAATGAACCCTTACAATATATTTATTTAGGATCCCCCGACCTTGATGTGCAACCCAAGCCATGCTCTCTAGCCTAAACTCCTTGTCACCATATGATATATGTTATTAGCTAGTGTCCAATGTATCGACACGATCGCTATAGGATAAAAATGAGTCGTAGTACTTGGTTCTACTATATGATCCCCATGGTTTCTTATCTATGGAATTCTGTCGGTGTTGGAGTTATGGTTGTGAGTGAATGCATGGTGGGTTCCGGGTGCAAGCTAGGGCATTGGTCGGTAGCACCCGGGGCACTATAAGGACCGGTCTGAGGGATCCGTTGCAATACACTTCCGTACTAACCACAAGTCTAGTGGGTAAGTCCTAACTAAGGTATGGGTTGTTCCAAACCGAGGCCACCAATTGGAGATGGGTCAAGTTGCACCTGCGGGTGACTTGTACCAATGTGGCGCAAAAGGGGGTGCGACGTTAGCCGGGATGCGGCCCGGCGCGCCGGCGAAACCTAGAGCGGGTGGTTATCGCTTGGAACATCTCATATTGAGGTTTTGGCACGAGTTCCCGTGAAATGGGTCATCTCGTTGGGATGAGTGCGTGCCTTGTGGGTACAGTAGTACACCTCTGATCAGAGTCATAAATCTTTTCGAAAAGCCGAGCCCACGGTCAAGGGCGGGTTGCGTGACATCCCACAGTTAGTCTACTTTGAAAATGTATGTGCATGTTGAATTGTCATATAAGGACTGTTGTGCGAGGAGGTAAAACGTACTCCTCGAGTTAGTGGATGTTGTTGATGTTCATGTCTACTTTTCCGCATAATTAAAATGTGATTACATTAAATGCAATAACTGTAAATGTACTTTTCCGCACTTTGAGCCATTACCCTTCCTTGTTTATTACCTTGCATTATTATTTGCATTTGCGGTGGCTTGTTGAGTACTTTTTGTACTCATACCCGTTGGACCCCACAGAGGATACCTACTATGAAGACGGTCTGGAGTAGCGACCCAGTCGAGAAGAAAGATCCTGAAGAAGGAGTTCGTCATGCCGTTTTCTAAAATATTTTATTTGCTGCTTTTACTAAAGACAATGATGTAATAATTATGGTCTGCGTGCCATGAATACTGTATGATGTACGTATGTCGCATGATGAACCTCTTGGATTATTGTTTTTCTTATGAAATTCAATAATGTCTCGATTTGATAAATCGGGGCGTGACAACTCGGCTGACATGTACGCGGCCAAATGGACCTGGCCCAGTGGATCTAAAACAATCACGTGCTCCGAATTACGACCGTCTCCCGCTAAGAGTCAGCCCAATGAAGTTAAGTACTCGTTTGATGTGACCAAGTGCGATAAAATATTTGATTTTCTGTTGAAAAGCAAGCTCCTTAGGTTGCCCAAAGGTCACGTCATTCCATCCGCCGACGACTTGAAGAAATGTGCATACTGTAAGTGGCACGATACGCTTTCCCATTCTACTAATTAATGCAACGTTTTTCGTCGACAAGTTCAATCGACCATAAATGAAGGACGATTGAAGATAGATTCTAGCCCTAGAATGAAACAAGATCATGATCCATTTCCCGTAAACAACATTCATCTTGACGGGAAGAAGGTACTGATTCGGCCCGAACCGGCCGAGTAATCTAAAGGAAAGGCAGTCGTCATTGGGAAGCCTCACACACATATGCTCATACCGAAGAACCCTGAGGTAGGAGTAAATGTAGACAAGCCATCTTCGGCTAAATCCCGCAGAAAGCCGGAGGTAACTTTTGGGATGCTTCTCTAGAGGCAGGAGAAGGGCCGAGGACAAACATCGTCGTCCAACCCCGCCAAAGAGGTCGAACCCTCAACAGGATCATGAGTTCGGCCCACAGATAGCTAAGCCCGTTCCAGGTACACCCCGTTTGGCCGAAGGTTCTGGGAGCAAATTTGCGACGCCCGGAACCAAGCTGCAAGCTTCATGGGTGCCTCCCGGGATGACTAAGTCCCAAAAGAGGCGATTGCAACGTCTTCGTGCCAAGTAACTTAGAGGGAAAGAGGCCAAAGAATGCAAAGGTAGCCCACCCGGCGAGTCCACAACTGTAGCTAGGACACACCAGGTGTGGAGACCGAAGTTGGCTGGCTAGATAGCTTCTACCCTTGCTGATTAGGAACTGTGTCCTTGCAAGGTACCCGGGGGCAAGACAAGTAAAATTACTAAAGACCAATTTGATGAAAAATCCGGCGCTCAAGTCCCTTGGTCATATTAGTGACTTGTACAAATCGTCCTCATCAAATTCAAATGTCTTGGGTTATGAAATTGATGATTTGGTCGGTAAACAAATAGAGAGTGCCGCTCATGGCTCACTATGCTTTTAGCTCACTAAGTTTGCTAAAAGGCAGGGGGGCATGTGTTGACGCTCGAATTTGGCATTAATGGTCGAAATTGTCGAATTATCAATTTTGGTAATTTGGGCTAAAAATATGCCATCTCCGGCACAGGCCGAAGCCCTAAAAGTGACGAAGGCCCGTCGTGCGTTGGGCTTCGGCAGCACCTTCAGAAGCCTTCTTCGCAGGCAGGCTTCGGCCCAGTGGGCCCCTTCAGCGGCTTGTGGGCTTCGGCCCAGCAGACTATCTTCGACGAGGCCTGCAGAGGCCCACTCCGGTCGGTAGAGTCCTATTCAGATTAGGATAATTCGGCTGTTTTTGATCTCTTATCCAAATCTTAACCACCTGGCCGAATCCTACTCAAATTAGGTGAGACCAGCCCTATAAATATAGGGGTGAGGCCGATTCAAGAGGACCCCCGCTTTCATATCAACATAAAGCCTTCACTTTGAATCGTTCTTTTACCTTTCATTCTACTTCCTTGCCCTAGGATTAGCTAAGTAATGTCCATCTTCGTGGGTTTGCATTGAAAGCCTTTCGTCCGCCGCGTCGAAATCATGGTAACCCTTGTTGATTCACTCGTGAATCTCCTATTTAATCCACGAAACAAATTTTTATCATTTTATCGGTTTTCTTCTACTACTCTTGAGAGTTTGGCCTTTAGGCCAGATTGCACTTGATCTTTTACTTTTTTGTAGGGAATTACCTTCAAAGTCATCGCCAAAGAGTTTCAGGTTGATTGCAATTCATCTACAAAGTCGCCGGAGCCCTCAAGTGATCAGATCGGAGCCTGTCGATCCGACCGACAGGGCTTTGCCAGGCCGTCAGGCTATTGTCGGCACGGTCTTCAAAACCCTTCGCCATCGCACCAAAGCCCCTTCGGTGAGAACCTCTTCACAGTGAACCACTCCGCGTCGGAGCACCCTTCGCCATCATGCCGAAGCCCTCTTCGGCGAGCACCCTCCACAGTAAATTGCTCCGTACCGGACCCCACGGTGCCGAAGCCCCTGGTCTGACTGAAGATTTGCCGTCGGTCTGACTGGGTACCCTCCGTCGGTCTGACAGCCCAGAGACCGCTTCGCACTAGAACGCTGAAGCCACCTTCGGTGATCCCTTCGCACCAGAACGCCGAAGCCACCTTCGCTGACCCCTTCGCAACAAAATGTCGAGGCCCCCCCTTCGGCGATACTTCGCATCACCGGTCCGACCAGGGAGTATACCTTTGTTTCGACCGCCATTTTATTACATATCAGAATCGGCCCTATTCTGACCAGTTTGTTCAGGTTTTATTATTTTTAGTTATTTTCTCATACATCGGGTAATCAAACTTTATTTCTTAATATTTGTTTGATTACCTGACGACTTCGTTACCCTTACAACCGTTAAGGATTTGTCGGAACGCGACATCGGCGCCGCGTCATGCTTAGGTTTATCCCTAAGTATCCGCGCGCTTTTGGATTATCGAACTGACCCAAGTGTGGGGGCGCGTTTTTGTGTCAACACCTTTCTTTAAATAGAAAACAATGATTTATTATTCACATCTCAATGATACATAGGTTTTCTTGATTAACGATATATGGGTCAGAAAAATAAATCATAAATTTCTCTCTAAATAAAGAGTATATGATCATTTTTTCCGAAGACATATCATACTAACTCAAGACATATGAGCCAATATAGCTTGATAGATGATATCTTCAGCATTACTCGACGTTAGAATAAACACAACAAAAACAATTTTTTCCTCCCAAAACTATAAATAAATGTCGACGTATATTTTTACAAAATCTGAAATGACCAATCAAGATTACAATTTCAAAAAAAGTTATTTATAAATGTGCATACTGTAAGTGGCACGATACGCTTTCCCATTCTACTAATGAATGCAACGTTTTTCGTCGAAAAGTTCAATCGGCCATAAATGAAGGACGATTGAAGATAGATTCTAGCCCTAGAATGAAGCTAGATCATGATCCATTTCCCGTAAACAACATTGATCTTGACGGGAAGAAGGTACTGACTCGGTCCGAACAGGCCGAGTCATCAAAAGGAAAGGCAGTCGTCATTGGGAAGCCTCGCACACATATGCTCATACCGAAGAACCCTGAGGTAGGAGTAAATGTAGACAAGCCATCTTCGCCTAAATCCCGCAGAAAGTCAGAGGTAACTTTTGGGATGCTTCTCTAGAGGCATTAGAGAAGGGCCGAGGACAAACACCGTCGGCCAACCCCGCCAAAGAGGTCAAACCCTCAACAGGAGCATGAGTTCGGCCCACAGGTAGCTAAGCCCGTTCCAGGTACACCCCGTTTGGCCGAAGGTTCTGGGAGCAAATTTGCGATGCCCGGAACCAAGCTGCAAGCTTCATGGGCGCCTCCCGGGATGACTAAGTCCCAAAAGAGGCGATTGCAACGTCTTCGTTCCAAGTACCTTAGAGGGAAAGAGGCCAAAGAATACAAAGGTAGCCCACCCGGCGAGTCCACAACTGTAGCTAGGACACACTAGGTGTGGAGACCGAAGTTGGCTGGCTAGCTAGCTTCTACCCTCACTGATTAGGAACTGTGTCCTTGCAAGGGACCCGGGGGCAAGACAAGTAAAATTACTAAAGACCAATTTGATGAAAAATCCGGCGCTCAAGTCCCTTGGTCATATTAGTGACTCGTACAAATCGTCCTCATCAAATTTAAATGTCTTGGGTTATGAAATTGATGATTTGGTCGGTAAAAAAATAGAGAGTACCGCTCATGGCTCACTATGCTTTTAGCTCACTAAGTTTGCTAAAAGGCAGGGGGGCATGTGTTGACGCTCGAATTTGGCATTAATGGTCGAAATTGTCGAATTATCAATTTTGGTAATTTGGGCTGAAAATATGCCATCTCCGGCATAGGCCGAAGCCCTAAAAGTGCCGAAGGCCCGTCCTGCGTTGGGCTTCGGCAGCACCTTCAGAAGCCTGCTTCGCAGGCAGGCTTTGGCCTAGTGGGCCCCTTCAGCGGCTTGTGGGCTTCGGCCCAGCAGACTATCTTCGACGAGGCCTGCAGAGGCCCACTCCGGTCGATAGAGTCCTATTCAGATTAGGATAATTCGACTGTTTTTGATCTCTTATCCAAATCTTAACCACCTGGCCGAATCCTATTCAAATTAGGTGAGACCAGCCCTATAAATATAGGGGTGAGGCTGATTCAAGAGGACCCCCGCTTTCATATCAACATAAAGCCTTCACTTTGAATCGTTCTTTTACCTTTCATTCTACTTCCTTGCCCTAGGATTAGCTAAGTAATGTCCATCTTCGTGGGTTTGCATTGAAAGCCTTCCGTCCGCCGCGTCGAAATCATGGTAACCCTTGTTGATTCACTCGTGAATCTCCCATTTAATCCACGAAAACAAATTTTTATCATTTTATTGGTTTTCTTCTGCTACTCTTGGGAGTTTGGCCTTTAGGCCAGATTGCACTTGATCTTTTACTGTTTTGTAGGGAATTACCTTCAAAGTCATCGCCAAAGAGTTTCAGGCTGATTGCAATTCATCTACAAAGTCACCGGAGCCCTCAAGTGATCAGATCGGAGCCTGTCGATCCGACCGACAGGGCTTTGCTGGGCCATCAGGCTATTGTCGGCACGGTCTTCAAAACCCTTCGCCATCGCACCAAAGCCCCTTCGGTGAGAACCTCTTCACAGTGAACCACTCCGCGTCGGAGCACCCTTCGCCATCACGCCGAAGCCCTCTTCGGCGAGCACCCTCCACAGTAAATTGCTCCGCACCGAACCCCACGGTGCCGAAGCCCCTGGTCTGACCGAAGATTCGCCGTCGGTCTGATTGGGTACCCTCCGTCAGTCTGACAGCCTGGAGACCACTTCGCACTAGAACGCCGAAGCCACCTTCGGTGATCCCTTCGCACCAGAACGCCGAAGCCACCTTCGCTGACCCCTTCGCAACAAAATGTCGAGCCCCCCCCTTCGGCGATACTTCGCATCACCGGTCCGACCAGGGAGTATACCTTCGTTTCGACCGCCATTTTATTACAGATCAGAATCGGCCCTATTCTGACCAGTTTGTTCAGGTTTTATTATTTTTAATTATTTTCTCATACATCGGCTAATCAAACTTTATTTCTTAATATTTGTTTGATTACCTGATGACTTCGTTACCCTTACAACCGTTAAGGATTTGTCGGAACGCGACGTCGGCGCCGCGTCACGCTTAAGTTTATCCCTAAGTATCCGCGCGCTTTTGGATCGTCGAACTGACCCAAGTGTGGGGACGCGTTTTTGTGTCAACACCTTTCTTTAAATAGAAAACAATGATTTATTATTCACATCTCAATGATACATAGGTTTTCCTTGATTAACGATATGTGGGTCAGAAAAATAAATCATCAATTTCTCTCTAAATAAAGAGTATATGATCATTTTTTCGAAGACATATCATACTGACTCAGGACATATGAGCCAATATAGCTTGATAGACATTACTCGACGTTAGAACAAACACAACAAAAACAATTTTTCCTCCCAAAACTATAAATAAATGTCGACGTATATTTTTAAATCTGAAATGACCAATCAAGACTACAGTTTCAAGCTCTCTCGCCTCCGTCGTGCACTGCGCCCTAACGCCGCCGGCCACCGCCGGCACCGAAAATCCCGGGACAGATCGCGAGAGAGGAGCCACCGGGAGTGGCGGCGGGATGGGCGAGGAGGCCAAGTACCTCGAGACGGCGCGGGCCGACCGCTCCGTGTGGCTGATGAAGTGTCCCCCAGTCGTCTCGCGCGCCTGGCAGGCCGCCGCATCCTCCTCCGACGCCGCCGGCGCCGGTGCTAACCCTAACCCCGTAGTCGCCAAGGTCGTCCTCTCACTCGACCCCCTCAGGTCCGAGGAGCCCTCCATCCAGGCAAGCCTCCCCCGCCCCTCTCTCCATCCCGCCTCCGCTGTTCCCTTCGTGTTCGAATTGTTGGGGATTTAGCCGGTAGAATCGCTTCGAACCTATGTCCGTGGGGGTTGGTACAATATTGGATTATTAGTAATGGTGTAGTAAATTGTAACTAGTAATTACTAATAACTGATGACCCCAAATGTAGGAGCAATGCATTATGCTCGAGCAAATTTGTGAACTAGCCAACTAGCCACTAGGGTTGGACGAATGTGCACATGAAAACTGCCTCATTTTCCTTTTAATTGAGTTTTGTGTAAGGACAGACTTAGAGGGGTCTAGTTAAACTGCATCAAGGCTTAAATAGCTGTAAAAGTGGAGAGATTGACCATAGTATGTGACAGTAGAATTGGCTGAATTGATGGATGATTTCCATTTTTCAAGCATTTTGGGTTGATTCCTAGTTGGTATACTCTGCATCTATAAAGGGCATACAAGTCGATACGGACTGAATCGGGTACATTGAAGAGGCCGATAGGTTTAATTAGAGAGGGACTCCATACTGCTCTGCCCTTGCGGCTCATTCTGTGTTTGTTTCATACTCATTGTTTCTTGCTTGTTGTACATATAGTTACATGATATATTGGAATGACAGTTCAAGATGGAGATGGCTCAAACTAACACTGGCAATACACCAAAGAGTTACTCCTTGAATATGTTCAAGGATTTTGTACCAATGTGTGTTTTCTCTGAGGCTAACCAAGGTAGGAGTCGAATTATCAGCTCATTGACTTTATACTGCTTGCATACATGCCTCTCTATCTATTTTACTATCCTGATAGGCATGATTTATACTCGTCCTTGTATGTCATAAATGATAAATCTGTTAACATTCTACCTGTATATTCTCTGAGTTCAGACATTTAATGATCCTACTTTTTGGGCTCCACAGTCCCCACAAATTTTGAGTTCATGCTTTGTACTCTGAAATATGGACCAGTGTTTGGAATGAGTAGGTGACTGGATTGATTTAATTCTTAAGTTTTTAAAATCTTAATTGGACATATGATTGGCTATAACTAGTAACAGGTCACTGGCAGTGGCAGTTACTGCTTTTTACCATTCGGGAAGTTATTTTACCTTACCATCCACTCTAAGTTCTTTATTCCTACGAATTTTGAGGATCTTTCAATACCAACTTTTAGTTTTGATTATCACCAAAACATAACATTTGTTTCTTATAGGGAAACTTTCATGTGAAGGAAAGGTTGAGCATAAGTTTGACATGAAGCCTCATAGTGATAATTTGGTGAACTATGGAAAGTTATGCCGTGAAAGGACACAAAAGTCCATGGTTAAAACTAGAAAAGTGCAGGTGGAGTGCTTCAATGGCTGTCTTACATTATTATTGTGATTTTAAACGATTGTCCTTATGTTCACTAATTTTAGGTACTTGACAATGACCACGGAATGAGCATGAGACCAATGCCTGGCATGGTTGGTCTCATACCTTCTGGTTCAAAGGTATTTTCATCCTCCAAAATGAACATTGAGGGTTTTCTGTTGTTCTGTTATCCTTAATTTAATCTAGCTATATGCTTATGACCTTTAAAGCTGTTCGAGTAGTTGAAGATTTTCTCTCTTTTGATTGTCGTCATGTTGCCAATCGCGCTTACAGTTTCTTCATCTTGAACAACCAATGTTTACTCACTGTCAGTTATAATTTCTCATGACATATTTAATTCTGTGCTTGTCAGGAGAAGAAGAAGCAAACACCAACCAAACCATCTGATGCAAAAAGAATACGTAGGGATCGCAGGGAATTGGAAAACATTATTTTCAAGCTTTTTGAAAGGCAGCCCAATTGGGCACTAAAGGCGCTGGTGCAAGAAACTGACCAGCCGGAGGTATATTCTTGACTTATTTTGGTTTTGCTAATATTTTTAATTGGAAAAAACATTGGCTAAGATTAGTGGGTTGCAACTACAGTTATATTTGTTATTCTCTCAATGGTCACTTAGGGATTGCTTGTGCTTTACTTTATGCAGCAATTCCTGAAGGAGATACTGAACGATCTATGTTTTTACAACAAGAGAGGACCAAACCAGGGGACTCATGAGCTCAAGCCTGAGTACAAGAAATCTACCGGAGACAATGATGCTTCTTGAAGATACTTGTCCATTTAACTGCTTATCGATAACTAAGATACCTGTGAAAGGGGAACTATGTGAAAGGGATATGAACAACTTAGTACTGGATCACATGAGAATTTCAAAGTTGAGCGTGTTCGGGTAACAATAGTATTAGGGTTTAGGATGAGTAACCTCCTAGAAGTCTTTGTATCACGTCCCGTCAAAAAAAAATCCTGCCACGTGCTTTTCAAATAAAGCCGGCCGGTGGTCTTCTTAAAAATAATAATAACCAAGATACCTGATGTGATGACTGTTGAGTTCTGAACTTCTAATTGATAGCTCTTTCTGAATGAAACTATAGATAATTCAGTAACATTTGTTTCGTTGCTAAGGATGTGTTTGGTTGAGCTGTGGTTGTGGACAAAAACTGCTGTGAGTTGTGGGCTGTGAAAAAAGCTGTTGTAGATTGTCAGCTGTAAGAAAGCTGAAAGCCGTTTGGCTGAAATGATTGTGGAGAACTTGCTTTGAGCTGGGAGCCATGTAAAAAATTTGTAATATCCTTATCTGCTTGAAATGTTGATTAAATCCAGAAAACCTAAGAATTGGTCTAATTAGAAGTGCACAATTGAGAATCTATAACCTTACTTTACAAATGAATGATAATATTATTTACATATTTAAAAATGGACCAATGATTTTAATCTGGAAGAGAACAAAGGCAGCAAGCAGACATACTATGGGAATTAACTTTCTTGTAGAGAACTCTTATCCAGTTGATCATTTATGTTTGTCTTTTGCATCTGTACATACTGGATAAGGTTTTTTTTGTCAAAATAAATTCTTAGACTGCACCTCGTTTAAAACAGGGGAAATATCCTGTGCAATCGTGCGATCTGTTGCATCCAATCAAGATTCAACGGTTATAGATGAAAAAAGTAAAAAATACTGTAACCGTTGGATCTTGATTGGATGCACAATTGCTGATTGCGCATGATATTTCCCCTTTAAAACATGGAGATTTCATCATAGCTATACTTGACATGCAAGTGCCATCGGAGCAAAGTGCCCACTCTTCTGCCCCAAGCCACGCCAACCCATCGCGCCCCTCGTTGCCATCAGAGCAGCCACCCTAATGCCAGCGCCGGCAACCATCAGAGCAGCCACCCCGACGCCAACGCCGGCATGGATCTGCTCGACCTCCTCTTCTCAAAGGTGGGATCTTTTTGCCTCATAGTCCCAAGATCGATGAGTTTCTTGTGCAACTTTCTCCTTTTGTTTTCCGACGAGTAGCTGATGTTTTCTCCTCTGATTCTGAGATGGGGAAGGAGGGCAACTTCTCCACAGCGTCACCGCAGCCGCCGCTATTCCGTGGCTCGTCCTGGACTGCCCTCCCATGCCGGTGTGGCCGATGGTGGTGTTGCCGATGGTTGCGGTCCGTCCCACCCATTGCCCGACACCGCCGCCGATGTCTCCGCGCGGTGGCGCCGGCTGCGCTCGCGCCCGCTTCGCGCTCCGGTCAACCACGGTTCGCGTCGAGGGGTGAGGAGCGGGGAGGCTAGTGTCGACGCTGAGGTGAGGCCGTGACGGTGGGATGGTGGCCGCGGGTGTGGGAAAGAAGAAGCTGAAGTAGTCAAAGCAGGTCTGATGCGGCTATGAAATTTGCACTACGTTAGAAGCTGCTTCCAGAAAAAGCAGTTGAGCTAGAAAAACCCATTGGTTGAGATTTTGCTTTTTAGGAAGCAAAAGTTGTTTCCAAAAGCTCAACCAAAGAGATCTGTTTGTTTCAGCTTCTAGCAGCTAGAGATTCTCAGTAGCTAGCTAGTCTGAGTAGCTGTTGTTTTCCAGCTTCTGGATTCTAGTTTATTTCTAGATTCTACGACTAATGATTCTCACAATCTGAGTCCAAAATCTAGACCGTTTGTTTCCGTTTTAGATTTTAGAAGAAGCTCCAGCTGCCAGAAAATGAAACACACATGCCCTAAGTGTCTAAGTGTTGAAAGGCATCATCACTTCAAGGATGATATGATGCATTATTACATAAAAGGAAAATCTGAACACGTGTTTAGTATAATAAGTGTACCTAGTGGGAATTGTATACATAATTCCTTATATAATTGTTTTATACTCTTTAACTCCTTCCCAAATATAATTCGTTTTAGAACATATTTTTCAATTTTTTCTTTTGTGTTTACCCTTATCAAATAAATACCATCTCTCGTAAATAAGCACCCTTTTAAATCAGGATAAATGAGATGTAACAAAGGCATATGAATTGATTTTTTAAATTTTATGTGCAAATCTAAAATAATCAATATAATAAATCAGAGGAACCAGTATCTTCGATGTCAAAAGAGATAAATAAATCAAAATTTGATGGAAAATCCAGATTTTAAAAAATGACGTGGCTTGTAGTTGGGATGAGTGGTCTGTTATTGGGCCGGGTATATGGGCTGGCAAGAAACACAGCAGCCGTAGGATTTTAGTGGACGGTAGATCGGGGGAGGAACCGCACGCCGTGCCGTTAACTCCCACGTCCGACGAACCGCCGCCACCCCCTTCCCTCGCGGCGCCGCCTCTTCGCTCGCACGCTCGATCTGCTGCGCCGCCGGCCTCGTCGCGTCCCGTCCCGTCCCCGCGACTCGCCGACGCACGCGCGGCCAACCAGAAGGCCTCCTACGACGACTACAGCAGGCGGCAGTGCTCAAGGTACGTCTCTTTCCCGAGCTCCTTTCTCTGCCGAGGAAGGAAGCAGCTATTCTGAACGAACCATTTCGTCCCTTTCCTCCGTTTACAAAAGCGACTCTTCGTCTCTTCCATCCTTCTGCCACGCGCCGCCGCCGCTATCCTCTTCCCTTCCTCCTGCCCGCGTATTCAGCGGCTGTTTGGTTGGGGTGAGCTTGTAGGAGGATGGATATGTTAATTTGTTTCATTGTTTGTTTGGTTGGTGGACATAGGAATTTTGGTGGGACGGAGAAGAAGAGTTGAGAGGCAGACTACGTGTTTTTCAATACATTGTGTTAATCTAAATACGTTTCAGACCTCCATTGTATCATAAAATCTAGTCTCAAGTTAAAATCTCCACAATTCCCATCTCACTTTTGTCAATCAAATGATTGGATATAGAAATCAAACCCAGTTGTTAATCCCATCACCAATTCTCTCATGTAAATTTCCAATCCCCTTCCGCAAACTTGCCAAACATACTTAAATGAAAAGTCGCGAAAAGCTTTCCACCACCCAAATTTTACACTCTCCACCTTGATACTGTTTCTAGTGTTTTAAGACTTTCACCCTGTTTTTACGAACATAACTGCTACCATTAAAATGTTGAATGAAGTTGATAACTCTGATGTTTCAGGAACAGGACAGTTTATGATGATTATTTGTATGGTTTTGTTATTTAACATTGTTTCCTCAATGCATGTAGATTTACCATGAGCTCTCTCAGCACTGGGTTACTGAAGGGCTTGAGGAGGGTCTTAGAGCAGCAAAGAAAACCTATCGGTGAGTTGTTTTTCATAGTTACTGTTAGATTATACTGTGGAGTAAGATTGATTAAATATTTGTCTTTATAGATTTCTGCAGGAAATCACAAGCCTGGAGTTCTACTGTTTCTTTTTCTGATCTTGATAAAAAGAGTGACATGGGAGATGATGATGATGATCATACAGATTCAAGAAGAGAGTTAGAACCCCAAAGCGTAGACCCTAATAAGGGCTGGGGATTTCGTGGCGTTCATAGGGTATTTACGTATAATATGAACGGATACTTGTTTTAGTTTCAAGGAGCGTAATTTGACACTTACTGATTTGATTCTACTTTCTAGGCTATAGTATGTGGTAAAGTTGGACAAGTGCCTGTGCAGAAAATTTTAAGGAATGGTCGTACAGTGACTGTTTTTACTGTTGGAACTGGTGGCATGTTTGACCAGAGGTTAGTAGGTGATGAAAATCTGCCAAAGCCAGCTCAGTGGCATCGGATAGCCATTCATAATGATCAGCTAGGGGCATTTGCTGTTCAGAAGCTGGTGAAGAAGTATGTCATTTAAATGAGAATAAATTCTTTTTTCTCCATACAACTATACACCATTATCTAACTCTATATGTTGGGACTCATTTTCACTGTGGTTAGTGATATGTTTGTTCTTACCTTATTTCAGTTCTGCAGTATATGTCGAGGGTGATATTGAAACCAGAGTCTACAATGACAGCATTGATGATCAAGTGAGAAATATACAAGAGATTTGTCTTCGACGTGATGGTATGTTAATCCAACACTCCATAAAAAACCTTGTCACTGTATTATTTCACAGCCAATATAAATACTGTTTGAACATTTTACATGGGTAGATCCATAGCTCTGGTACCAAACTGGGTACAACAACCTGCTGCTTTGTTAATTATTACTGCATCCGCTTAACGTCGATCCTAACTATTTTACATATTTATTTATTTTTATTGTCTCCATTTTATAAAACCTTATCTAGTTATCCTTGAAAAAATATTTCTATGTACAGGTAAGATTCGATTGCTTAAATCTGGTGAGAGCGCTGCTAGCATATCATTAGATGAACTAAGTAAGTTCACTGACAATGCTTTACTCAAATACCATGCATTGGCTTCACAATTATTTGCATGCAACTGTCTTTGTGTGCCTTAGAGTTTAGTGTTTACCATTTAATCACATTAACAATAACCTTTGTATGCAGGAGGAAAATTGTTCTAGTTACTTTGAAGGATCTGGGTACAAGCAGGCCAGGATACCCTTCTTCCTTGAGGTATGTTTTGACTGTTTTGTTGATAGTTTTAGGCTTTTATCAGTAATTGGATTTTTTTACTTGACTTCTGAGCAATGTTTATACACCCTACTGACTGCCGTTTCTGTGGATTTCATTCATTTAACTTGTCAGAATTAATTTTCATTATAGAATATCAAAATCAATCAGATAAGAAAGTAAGAAACAAGCCACTGAATAAATATTCTAGACTTGTGAAGAAATGCAGAACAAGGCAACGAACTATCATATCTTCATACAAAAGAAAATGAAAACAGAAAAGGTGTTAGATCTTTCCCTTGTGAACGAAGTTTGCAAACATTCATGTAGAAATGTAATTTTTGAAACTTATTCATAATACTGAAGTATTTACACTTGACATGTTGTCAGGGCTGTACACAGGTGTCACCGGTGGCTGGGATTTCCGTAGAATTGGTAGTAACTAATCTTCGTAGATTATACTGAAATAGGTAGTTGGTCAAGGGCCTAGATCTCTCCGTCATGGCGGCGAAGAGGCAGGATATAAGAAGGCAATAGTCAAACTGAACTACTCAACAAGAATTCTAGTGCATATCAGATAGTTGGTTTCATATACTTGATAAAATATAGCTAACCCTCACAGCACTGCTAATTTTATTCGAATCACCTTCATTTTACGCATACACAGATACACTTTTATGGGCAGGTCATAACCTGTTTTCTGTGCATTAGGTTCAGATAAGGCGATGCGTGCAGGCTCAACCATGATGCTGCTTCGCGGAAGCGCCGAAGCATAGTTTTACTTCTCAGCCTTGCCAAAGGTGTGAAATTTGCAGGTGCAGGCATTCATGTGAACCTTATCTTTTGCCTTCCAATCCAAATTTCTTAGTTGACATCTTTTCAAATGCCTTTTAATTAGCATCTCAGCACTCAAAATTACAATTATGTATTTGGTGAACGAATCGCTTGGATGGCCGTACGTCTTATCACTACAACTCAATGATGTATAATAATTATCTTCGGGGAAATATCCTGTACAATCACTTATATTGGTGTAATCGTGCAATCAAGCGATATGTTGCATTCAACTGAAACCTAGTACTTTTTTACTTTTAACCCTTTTCATATGTAACCGTTGGATCTAGATCGAATGCACTAGATTGCTTGATTACACGATTGCACCAAATGAACGATTATACAGGATATTTCCCCATTATCTTCGGTGGTACACGGGGTAGGAGCTGGCGGTCAGCCTAAACTGTTCGTGTCGCAATTCTGAATCCTCCGTACTGTACAAGTCTGTCAATACTCTTTGATCATTCAGAGTGAATGAATGCTGGATCAATTAGGTTGTTCCATGGAGAGCTTTATCCATGTGAGTTGTCACCAATCACACTGGTAAAAACGTGTATAGTGGCCGATCGCCTTGTTTTATCTTTGAGTAGATGCGCAGCATAGTAATAGACAGACAAACAGCTCTGCTCTTTTGTTTGTAAATGCCTGGTGCCGATGGACGTCGACGTTGTCTGTCCTTCCGTGGATGTGGAACACTGCATTTTCTTTCTTTCTTGCGTACATGGACCCTGGTCGTCTTGTCGTCGGACGAGCGACTTCTTTCTTTCAGCTCACCCCCGCGGCGGCGCTGCCGTGCGAGGAGGCCACTGTGCGGCGCGACGCAACTGGGTTGCCGCCGCTCGGGCTCGGCATCGCCGGCGCGCAATGCTAGCCCACGTCGCACCGCGACGCCGCTGAAACCGGCCACTTTAGTCATCACTCATCAGGTGTGTTTTGCCAATTCCCCTTCATTAGCAGGAAAACGGGGAGGACTCTAAATCCGCTCCTGTTAGGCCCTCTTTCTGCCTGCCACGGGGAGATGTAGTTGATATAACGGAATAGACAAAGCGAAGACGAGCAGACCGGTGGTGCAAACCAGCCAGAGGGGCGGCGGTATGCGGCTACACGGGCCGCACGCAAATCAAATCTGGAGCTGGTGCCTTCGCTGTCCTGGCTCGTCGCTCATGCCGCTGCCAGCGTCCGGCCTTCGCTGCCCCGCCCCATTGCCTCTCGCTCGCCGCGCTCCAGCGCCACCGGTGCCCTTCTGGAGTTCTGGTTGGCCGCCGGCCGCGCTGCCTCATCTAGGGAATAGATGGCAACAGATCTGTTTCGTTAGGTTTCACTATCTCATTCTCATCCCCGTCACACACAAAAATACCCGTTTCTTATCCCCGTCCCCACACACGGGTGGGGAATTTTCTCCATCCCGTCTCCTACAGGAACCTTGCGAGAAATAGGTAAAAGGTTAGGGTTAGCAAGACAACAAAAATGTTGCCATGAGCATGTGTTGCAATGTTGGGTTGAGCCCATACATTTGGTTATAATACATGTTAGGCTAGCCTATGTGTTTGGGCTACACCTAGGTTGCTTCGTTCGATGCTATATTTCCCTAATTTTTAGCATCTAAAAGAGTTTTTTCTCACCGAATATCGAGTTTCGGGTCCTATTGTCATCCTTAGCCTCATCTCACTTACACCATCCATATGCTCGTCTTATTCGTCGAATCAATAACAGGGGAGGGTTTTATACGGGGGTTTAGGGTCCTCTCCTGTAGAATTTTTTCCTCATTAGTATCAACTCTCCTTTGTGTGTTTTCTCCTCTCTCGTGAGAATTAGTTGTATACCATTTGTGCCATATTTGCTCATCAGGAAATCATTTCTCTATTATATACTTTCTCGCATAAATTTTTTACTTTTAAGAATCAATAAATTAGTGATAAAAATAAAAAACAAATTATCTCCGATTAATAATATAAACTTCTAATTTCTTTTATTTTTATGTATTTTATTAAAACCGATCGTTTTTTGATGCTCTGGCTAAACAAAGTAGATAAGAGTGTTTGAGCTGACGAATTTCATATCGCCTTATGTTATAAGCAACGTTTTTATGCTCGATGAGAAAGTTTTGAAGAAAGCAGTAACGCACCATACTTTACGACGCATTAACGCCTTTTTTTTTCTGAACTCACTGCATTCTACAAGAAAAAGAATTTCCGATCAGCGATGACTTTTCAGCAAACTACTTGTCTCTAGCTGTCCATTTTAGGGCATGTTTGGAGAGAAATTTTCTGAAGCTGCGTCTACTTCTAAAATCTAAAGCTAAAACAAACGGTTCAGATTTTAATTTAGATTGTAAGAATCAGTAAGTATAGAATCTGAAAATGAACTAGAATTCAGAAGCTGGTGTAAGTTATTGCAAATTTTCGTCAATAAATATTTAGACTATCTAGCTACTCAGACTAGTTAGCTAATGAGAGTCTCTAGCTACCAAAAACTCCCCAAACAAACTCTTAATTGCGAGAGTTATTCAATTCTTTTTTATGAAGAAGACGACACGTGTCTAACTTTGATTAAAGGTTAAAATCATCTGGGAGAATTCACTCATCTTGATACTACTCCCGAGTCCCGTCTAGGCAAGCTCAACGTTAAAGTTCTAATGAGATTTGGTGCTAGCTAACTCACATCCCATCCCATTTCACCATTCTTCGAATTTGAAAAATATAAATTTAAATGTGGCCTTACTCTCCGTTCTTAAAACCTTGTTTTTAGACTTTAGTCTTGAGCGTTTATCTCATAAATATTTCTTTGGTTAATGCGTGCGTAATTAATATGTTCTAGTTAACGGTTAACCAAATGATACCACCTAATTGACTCTATTTTTTTTTAAAAAATAGAGTTAATATGATTAATAAGAGAGATATATAAGTTATTTTTGCACACTGCTAATATATACTAAAATTAAAGTAAAAAGTGTTTTGGAGCAGAGAAGAGAAAGTATCTTATAAAAAGTTATAAGCCATAAAACATGTGAAGTGAAAATTTTCTCACACGTATAAAACTACCAATGTAGTAAACTTAGGGGGTGTTTGGATTTAGGGGCTAAATTTTAGTCCGTGTCACATCGGATGTTTCGACATTAATTTGAAGGACTAAACGTGAACTAATTATAAAAATAATTGTAGAATCGGAGACTAAATCGCGAGACGAATTTTTTAAGCCTAATTAATTCATAATTAGAAAATATTTACTGTAGCATCACATTGTCAAATCATGGTGTAATTAGACTCATTAGATTCGTCTCGTGAATAATTCTCCAATTATGAATAAATTTTGTAAATAGTCTATATTTAATACTCCAAAATAATATTTAAACATTGGATGTGAGAGGAGCTAAAAGCCTCATCCAAACAACCCCTTAAACTATCACGATTCGAATTAGGAGCCGTGTCATACACGAAAAGCAAATCGGTACTACGGAATTCAACACGCTAATTATTTGATGAGATGTTATCGAGAAAAAAAGGAGGACGATTTTGCGAGATGACCACATTTGCACATGTCAATTTGAACAATATTGCCAAGAGACTCAATACGTGTATTTGTCGCTACGATTACTCGAGCAGTCGGATAGTCTCTCCCGTTTTTAGCAAAAAATAAAATAAAATGTCTAATCAAGAACCTCATCTTTAAACTGCAAATTTCTTCCTTTTATAGCAGCAAAACCCCCCATGAAATCCTCCTAAAATCCCTCAAAAAGTGTGAAAACGCACCAAACCGAAACCTCCCAAAATCAAATTTCTAAAATTCCATAAGATTTTTAAACAATTAAATTATATTTTTTAAAATTTCTATGGAAATATTTCATTCAAATCAAATCTCTACCAAACTAAGGAAACATCAAACACCAAGAAACAAACCCCACACGCAGGATTCTGCAAAAGTGGGCCCCACGTTTCAGTGTAAAAGACCCACCTCTCCCCCCGGACCCGTGCGCCCACCACCCCCGTCCCTCTCCTCTCGCTGCCCATGGAGGCCACCCCGATCTCCGTGAAGCCGCCGTCTCCGGCGGCGGCGCCGGCGCCGCCGGCGGTGGAGGTACCGCCTGTACCGCCGCCACCGTCGACCGTGGAGCCCCTGGCCTTGCAGACGGCAGCCGGCGTGTTCGAGGCGGAGCCCTGCAGCATGAACCAGCTGGCGCTCACGCCCAACACAAAGCGGTGAGGATCCGCGCGCCGGGGAAGGGGGAGCGCTTAGTCTTGCTGATTTGGGCGTATCCTGGGGCTCTTCGGTGATCTGATTTGGGTGGGGTTTGGTGTTTGGCAGGCAGAAGGTGGAGGAAGGCGCCGATGGGAACGGGTGCAAGCATTGCGCCTGCAAGAAGTCGAGATGCTTGAAGCTGTAAGTAACCTCCGTTTCTTCGTTCTGGTGGCGATTTTGTTCACAACTTTAGGCATTTAATTCAGTTAACGGGAGAGAGGAGGTTGAAATGTTTGGTTCCATGCGATCTGTCGCAGTCATGTGCTTCCATTTCTGTAGTAGAGACCAGAGATGGGGGATTTGTGCGGGGCTTTGCTCGTATGATCCCCTCTGCCTTGCTATCACACTCAGAGATGAGATTGGTTTACAGTTCAAAAACCCATTTGTTGTTGGGTTCTATAGTGAAGCTGTTTGAACGGATTGCAGTTCACTTCTCTTACTATGCAAATACAAATTCCAGAGAGATACAAATAACAAATTTAAATGCTCCCTGTGGTGTTTTTAAATCGAAATAGATAATCTAAACCTCATCCACTCTTATAATATTATCTATTTGTAGCGTTTGATTGGTTTCCCATTCTATAGTACTATGAAATGTTCTATTTGGTTCATAAGTTGCTATATTATGCGACAGAGGGAGTATTACTATAATCCTCCTTTGATATATGCAATGCAACTAATGGAGTATTACAATTTTGCCCTCCCAACCTACAGAAGCTACAAGCCATAGTTTTTCATATCTTTTTTCAAAAGATAATTTTCTCTACTGTTAAATATTATGGAGATGAAAGCACCATCAATCTGAATACATGATGATAAATTTTAATAGCTTTGGATCTATATGCCTGTTTGGTTGCTTGTGCTTTCATGAACGAGGGATAATCTGTTAACATAAATCTTCATTATTTGTGGATGCAGCTATTGCCCATGCTTTGCTGGTGGTGGTTATTGTTCTGAAAAGTGTGGATGTCAGCCATGTTACAACAAGGCCTTATATGCAGACACAGTTCAGACCACTCGCAAGGTGCTACTTTCACGGCAGAAACGAATGTCGCTGAAAATTAATCGAAGATCTGAGCCAAATGCTGAAGCTGTGGTTGTTTTCTTAGCTGAACTAGTTGATGCCACAGTACTTGACCTTTCCTTTGGATTATACTAATCTCAACACATTTTCACTTACAGGAAGACACTCACCATTCTTCTTCTTCAACCCCACCTAGGCGAGGTTGCAATTGCAAGAAATCAAGTTGTCTGAAGAAATACTGTGATTGCTATCAGGTTTCATCTTAGCTCAAGCTCTTCGCTAAAGATTTGGCTACAAAGTTATCTCAACTAAATTCTCATGAACAGGATGGGACTGGATGCTCATTGTTTTGCCGATGTGAGGATTGCAGGAATCCCTTTGGGAAAAATGGTACCTGAGATATGCTTTTTCAATTCCCATATATACTTCCGCAAACAATTCTAGCGCTTCTAAATCGCCACTAATCTTAATGGAATGTCAGACTTTTATAGATAAATGTTTGTGCAATTATCTTATACTGGCTAATGATCATTCCCCTCCCCCATGCAGAAGGCATAATGTTGGAAGAAAGCAAGCGCTTTTTATACACTGGCGCAGATCTGGATCACAGTGAGGATGAACACGACTTTGTCATTGAGCGTTCGCCTCGTCTGCAGTCACCAATCTCAAAGGAGTCTTCCTTCCAGCAAACCCCGCCCCATATCAAAGCCACGAACAGAGACATGCACATGTTCCCGCAGGCGCTGTCGCAGTGGCAGCCCCGCTCATGGCATTGCTCCAAGAGGCAGAGCAATGACCGGGTTTTGATCGACGATGCCGGGGAGTACAAGAATTCAAACCACGAGTGGCAGCAGCTGGCCAAGCAAGAAGACAGCTACAGCATACCGAGATGCATCCAGATCCTGAACGGCATGGCCGAGCTATCGCAGGTGGAGAAATCGGTAGCCCCCGACGTGTTCCTCCTGCCGGGCAACCGCGAAATATTTCTCTCCCTTAACGGTGACGTCCGGGCCCTGTGGCTGAAGCGCAAAATCCAGCATCTGACCTAGGACATGTGCTGTGCCCCCCGGGCCCCGGTGTGCGTGTCGCTTTGGAGCGGAGATCGGAGGCGCCAATTGAACCAAGCTTTTAGATTATGCATGTCCTGCTGTCCGGTCCAAATGTGCAGGATCTTAGGCTCTTCTTTGTATACTGAGTTGTATCGAAATTTACATCACCTGTCCTTGTAGAGAGCTAGCAGCTGCGTACCTGGTAACCCTTTATAATAAAGGAGTAATGCACCATTGCACCTACAGGCTACAGCTAGTTTAATGGTACTATTTGGTTGCCGTGCATCTAGGGCTGGATATCTAGCTGTCTCGAGTTACCTCGAGCTGGCTCGTTAAGATAACAAGTCGAGCTAGCTCGAAGCTCGGCTCAACTTGTTAAGGAAATGTGCCATAGAGCCAACTCGGCTCGGCTTGTTCGTCAGCTTGAGCTAGCTCGTGAGCAAAAATGTTTTGTATGATTATATCACAAATTTTGAAGTATTTAATCATGTAAACATATGACTTCTAGTAGAGTATTTAGTCATTATAGCCATGTAGGATCGTAGATGTAGATCAGTCTACATTGTACAGTCTATAGTCCAATAGTTTTCACCACGGATCAGCAATTCAACACTAAACAAACTAACTAGATTAATAAAAATACACCCCCCACCAATGGGACATCTTTAGGTCTGTTGGGCTTTTCCTTGGTCAGGCTAACGGCTTGCAGGTTGTGGCCTAGCATAAGACATTGATATTGGTTAGCTCATTTGGTTAGTGAGGACCACATTAAGGATTAAGGGCATTCCTAACCCTCTGACCCTCCAGTGTTTTAGTCATTTATTAAGTAAGTGTTTTAGTCATTTATTAAGTTGCAACGTAGAAAATAATATGATGTGGCAATAGAATTAAAGAAGAGAGAATAAAATTTGAAGAAACCATATCTTAAGTAAGACATCGTGTCTTTACCATATCCAAAACACGGATGAAAGAGAAAGAGAGAAAAAAAATAGTATAAAAAATTTATTATAGATGCATATTAAGAAATTAGGGTTGAGAGTTGACATAATAAAATAAGACATCACTAAGACACTATGGGTGGGTTAAGATTACCCTAAGGAACGAGCTAAAACACTGGCTCTTAAAGAAACGAGTCAAAATCCTGAACCGAGGAGTTAGCAAACCACGAGTATTTTGGAGTCCTACGTACATCGATTAATTTATAGTTTACCGATTTACTATGATTTCTTAGGTCATTTTTGACTTGCACAAAAATTAAGAAATACACTCAAATATCTTTGGCAACTCTTATTTATTCTATTTTGAAAAAAACAGAGTAAGTTTTCTATTTATAAGAGTAGCATTTATTTAATAAATACAAATAAAAGGGATTAAAAAACATGTCTAAAAGTTCTAAAATATTTTACAATTTTAAAAGAAAAATGTAATAAAGATAAAAACTTACATAAAAAATGGTCATGTTTTTAAGGTAGGCATAAACACGGGAGACATTGGAAGATTCCTGTTTACCTATTGGGGCCTACAGCCTACAGGGCGCATCCGTCGCTGCAGCCATCTAAGCCAGTAAGCCACCATCCGTTCGGGGAGGCCGCTGTCGCTCCTGGTCACAAGTGACAGGTCCAGCCCAGCCAATCCTCTCGCAGATTCCTACGAGGCACAAATTCAAACTGTTTCTGCTGTCTGGTTAGTGGTTACTACCATTACCATTGGTTTGCTGTCATCTGGAACCAAACGGCACGTTGATAGCGATTTACGGACGAATTCCACGAACACGGCGCATACAGAATTTAAAACCCAGACGGAGCAGGAAACTGCAAATGGCAAACTTTATAACCCTGCTTCGATACCTAAGTTATGTAGTAGCTTTATTATAGCATGCCACAGATTCTAGTACAAAACATGTTTTTGTCACCCGCAAACGTGGATGCACCAAATGGGAGCAGCATGGCATCTGTTGATGCCGATTCACTTGAATTAACTGACAAATGCAGTTCAAGCTGCAAACATCAGATCAGGTCATCAGGATTTAGAGGTGACATGCCATAAGAACTATACGAAAATAAGTCTTTCAAGTTTCAAATAATGTACTTACTCATGTAGCTTCGCTATGTCAGCTCCACTAAGATTAGATAATGGAACACTTCCCATGAAGAACTGATACGTCAATAACAAAATTAGCAATCGAGTGTTTTCTGATATGTGACCTGCAGAGGGGGAAATTATGAAACGCATGTAACATGTTAGTAATAGGGAATCACATATATATTCAACTTATATTTAAATACATTGGAGTTCTCAATTGTATTCAAGCGTTCTTAACTAGGCATAAACAGAATCCACTAAAAATGTTTAAAATGGTAAAAGCATAATAATAATAATAATAATAATAATAATAATAATATTATTATTATTATTATTATTATTATTATTATTAGTTGAGAAACATACCGAGGTTGAAGTCTTCAACAATTCTCTAATAGCCATCGTAGCATAGGATGATGCTGGTAAAGTAAATGCTAATTTTATGGCCAATTTGCTTGCTAACATATCTGAGCTCCCAATAGACTTGTTCTCTACTAACCCAGTTACATTACTTGGCATGGAGCTATCCAATGGCTCTGCCAACTTGCAATCATGTGACTGAGAGCCCAAAATCTCACTAGTTTTAGGCTCATTTACTTCTTTGGCTGCTGTAGGCATGTTTTCTGACAGAATATCCAAATCAGTTTCTGCTAAAGATGTTCTGTCATCTGTGTAGGTCATGAATTCCCTGCAGTCGTACGGCCATACCAAAGCATTTTAGTAGAAAAAAGCTCAAATTTATATAAAAAAACTATTGACCGCATGAAAATTAAGCATGCAAGGAACTGCCAAAATTTAAATGCAAGCTCAAGGATCCACAAGGTAAAATGATAGTATTAATAATCTAATGCAGTGAAAATTCAATGGAATAAACATACCACACAAAATCAATAGGCCGCTGGAACACCCGCCGATAACCTCCTTTCATGCTTGTGATAGAAAATTCCCTTGAAAATGGTGTTTGCATGTACGGCACGGAAGTTAGGAAGTAAAGTGGCATATTATGAAAATATATTACTATTTTGGAAAGTAAAACTACAGAACTTGTGATACACAATATACCAGGCCACAATTTTAGAGGTGCCTTTGATTTTGCTGTTGAAATAAAGAAACTTACTTGACACCATGTGCATTCTCTGTCAAGCTAATGCCATCCTGAGACATGAACGAAAATCAACATTATGTTTCCTGTTTCTTGGACATAACATTTCACTTTAAAATATATTGTGTAATTTATAACTTGTTAGCTAATTAAACCTGTGATATTACAGAAGTATTGTAGTAAGTCCTTTATCCACAAAGAAGACATACAATTCATAGTTAACATGGTCTAGCAACTAGCAGCAACAACCCACACTATCAATTTTTTCTATACAGGCAATTCAATAATGCACAAATTCCTGCCAAAGCAATATAGTACTTCCAAGTATTATAAAGCACGTACTGTACAATGGTATTACCTTTTTAGCCATTTCATGGTAAATCTCAGCAATTTCATTTCCAGGAAATAATGCTTGTGAACTGCATATTAACAGAAATAGCACATCCAATATACATTTTCAGGGGAAGTCAATATGAAAATTAAATGCACATGGATTTGGTCATTACCCAGGCAAAGGAAGGACAACATCTTCAAATGAGTAGAGCCCCTTCAATAAATCTTCAGAATCAACTATCTACATGAGAAATGACAGTGTAATATTAGTAATTTTAGAATGAACACCTTTCGTGTATGAGAATGTATATCATATTGTTTATTGTAAACCTTCGCATTGTGGATTATTTCTTCTGGAAGTGCTTCAGAACATAGATCAATATCAGATGAATTTATTTGGTCATCATAAGGTTCTGAAGTATCAACTGAAGTTGCTTTGCTAGGAGGGCTTTCTTTGCTATAAACTAAATCACCTTCTACAACCTGCGAAATGCCTGTCAAGTACACCAATTATCATAAGGGAGAAGAAAAGTTCACCATATAAAACTACAAAAGATAAACCACCTGAAGAAAAAATCAAGGTTATCGGAAAAATATAAAACTTCATAATGATTCAATTAAAACTGAGTAGATGTAGAAGGATGAAGTGAACTGACCATATTTTTCAACTCTGATGCTAGCAGCATGGTTCCAGAGGTAACTTTGGTAACTATGTACATACCTTCATGAAAGAGTAAACAACAAATAAGGAAGAAGTATAAAAAATACAATATTTAATGAATTAGTTTCAACAAAACACAGTAGAAAAAGGCTAACAGAAATTATTGAATATAGTAAACGTTATGTAACTTGAGCAGCCAAGAAGAAAGGCAAAGACACGATTTACAGGTAGGTAGGGGCTACTATTATTGATGACTGATTACGTCTATAATGATTCCAATATGAGTATGTATATTCTAAATCTGCCTAGCTTTTAAGGAGGAAACATCAATTGATCAATTCATCAACATGAAGAATATGAAAACATAAAGAAAGATAAATAGCATACATCATTCGTAATGTTCTTGGTATACCCTTTAATGCTTGTAGATAGTTACCAGGGAGTTTCTTCAAACATTGAAGCTGGAAACAATGCATGGAAGAATATCAGTTTATCTTCCCAAAATAATGTGATCTATACCACATAACTTGAGCAGAAAGCCACATTTTAAATTAATTCCAGGTTATATGATGAAGAACTATACTTACAATAGCCTTCTCGGCTACAAGATGTCGAGGGAAGTTCCTTAGTGCCATATCAATGTCACTATGTTCCTTGTAATGTTCGCGTACCTCCCTTATGTCATCTCTCTGTTTGGAGTATTAAGTTATGTTGAACAAAAGTTGACACAACTCACAAGTCTATGAAATTACAGATTGGATTAAAAATATCAAGTTATCAAGGATATCCCCTTCCCTTGGATCAAGAATCAAGTTTACAGCAGTTTTCCACTCTCCTCTAAGCAAAGCAGCCCCAACAAGGTGAGTAGGCACTGCACCACTTCCAAAACGCTAAACAAAAAACAGATGAACCTGATGAGCTGCAGAAATATCAGGCAGTAAAGTTTTAAACCAAGATTAAAAGCCTCTGGCTTCATACCTGCAAACCATAGTAGTTGATAAATCCATTCTTTCCTAAGCCCTCCACAGCAGGCTTTATTATGTCTTCTGATTCTGCAACAACACCCCTGAAGAAATGCAGGAAAGCATCAGCCCTCCATTTGTTCTGTTTTGTTAAACCAAGACAAGAAGGTTTGGTGCATGTGACTGTAGAAGTACTGTTGTAGTGCATTAAATAACTTTACATTCAATCAAAGGGGAAAGAAAATAAAAGGTACCTCAGAGTAATTGTAAATCGATTTCCCATGAGTTGACCAAGAACAAGTCCCTCCTTCACATAACTAAAAGGATTGCGAAACAATCAGCATTTAGGACCAAATGTTGCACTGATATCCACATGAGGATAATGCATTTGATCACTGACCTAAAGTTTCCAACTTTAATTCCATATAGTCGATTATTAAGTGCAGCCAATCTGTTGGCTGACACCTTGAAAACAGTCACCTAAGCAGGGGGGAAGAATCAGAAAAGTAGTCATTGCACAAAAACGTACTTACATGCAAAGGGTCACACAGCCATAAAACAGAAGTGAGAATGTGAGATAACATAAAAAATCTGCCAAATGACCTGAAAATCATCAGGCAAAATACAGCAATAACACTAGCTTTTAGTCCCAAACAAGCTGGGGTAGGGCTATAGATAAACCCAGGCCAAACCACACAAACTAAAGGGGGAAAAGTACTTAAAAACTAGAAATATTACTGGTTAAATAAAAACAGTATCGTAGGCTTGTAGCTATGTCTCACAAAACTCCTGCCCCAGCCCCCAAGTCAATTTGACATGCAACATTCCAAACCAGGTTCCATTTATAATCTGATTGCAACATCATAATACCATCAACAACCATATTATGGCTCTACCATTTACTTTTAATTAAAACTGTGTCAATATTTATTTACATAGTCATATGCAATTCTTTTAACAAATTTTAGCCAAAAACAAAACCCATGATTACGTACTGAAAATTGAGAGAGCTGGTATGCACATGAGGCTTACATACCTGTTGTGTCGTAACAGCACGTTTATCCTTTGTCCCTGCAAATCCAAATGAGCGTGACTGCAAAGGCATAGATCAATTAGCAATGCAAACTTGCAAAGGAAATCAAATAAATCAAGGCACTCAGTAGAGAGAACCGCAAACACAATGCTATGAGTTAGCAACTGGGATATACCTGAAGTCCTAACATCTTTCCTATTACACCTAATGCATCTTGTGTGTCCTTGTTCTCTTTGTAAAGGTGAAATCTGGTGGATGCATCAGAATGATAACTCCAGTTAGAACACCTCGCAAACATTATTCCTTAGCAAAGCTTTACAAGAGCACTTGCACAGATACATCACCTTAGGAACTTCCCAACATGAATTGGCCAGGTAGTTGACCCTCTGCTATCAAATGGCCTGTCATCTCGCCAGTCAGAACTGCCCATGTTCTTTCTCTTCCTTCCTCTCCCACCACCACTCCTCCCCCCACCACTGCGCCCTTCCTTGGCACCAGATCCTAGCCGCACTCTAATGCATCTCTTAACCCCATCACTGTGCTCCACCGTGTCGGTGACTAAGAACTTGAAGCTCCTCTTGAAGAAGTTATGAACCTCCTACAGCCAAATAAACACCCAAATCACACCGTTTCCAGCAAACTCAACCACAAACGAGCAGCAACTAGGGACCAAACCCACCGATCGATGAGCCTTATCGGCGTCAGGTGACAGAATAACAGGCGAGACATCACTCTCACCCCCGCCAGAAACCCTCTCGAGAAGCCCCTTCAACGCGTCGCAGTCCGCATCGCCGCAGAGCGCACGGAATGACTCGAGGGCCTGGGAGTGGTCCGCGTCGGCCGATGGCGCCGCCTTGTCCTCCTCCTTCACATCCACGCACTGCAGCACGCTGGTGGAGTTAAAATCGGGATCAGGGAGCGCGAAGCTGCGTGTTCGAAGGTCGATACCTCGTCGGGCAGATCGAAGGAGGTGAGTCGGGTGACGGAGCCGTCGCGGGCGACCTCGTGGACGATGAAGTCAGAGTACCGGTGCTTGAGGACGCCGCGGAAGCCGGGGAGGGAGGAGGAGGCGTAGCAGGTGATGCCCGCCTCGGCCTCGGTGAGGGAGCTCGAGCGCGCCATCGGGAGGTGGAGGGGGCGAGGGTTTTGCGAGGGAGGGAGAGAGGGGAGGAGGGTTTAGGGCAACTGGGCAAGCGAAGCGAAGCGAGGCGAAGGGCGGAGTGACGTGTGAAGAGGAGAATTTTGCAGGTAGGTCTAAATGACAACGCATAAATACTCCAAGGGCCTTCTGATAGAAAGCGCCGCAATTATCTCACCCTCGATCTGAACCGTGCAGCATTGATCGAACGGCTAGTGGTCGTCGCTTGGAGATGCTGACGGCTAGTCTACGGATGAAACCGAGTTTATGATAATTATTGAAAGATACAAACAAATAAATTTGTCATTTTACTTTTGTCTCAAGAACTTTATTTCTATCTTATTACTTTCTTATTCGCAGATTCAAAAAGTTAAAATTCTTTGAATACTCCTTAGCACCCAGAGGCGCAAAGAAAAAAAGATCATGGACAAATGCCAAATAATCAAACTACGAATATCCTGTTTAAAGGGGGAAACTGAAAACATCGCAAACTGGAAAGGAATAAGCCAACATATCCAAGAGTAAAGCTTCATAGCCGAACAGAAATCTTTTTTATCACTGCCACCTAATGTCAGCTAACAAAAGAAAGATTTGTTATTTTAATACTTCAAAGAAGTGATAGTTTATATTTTTAACATTCGAACCCATTTTTAGTGACTTAAGTGGTTCTACATATCAGTCTCAGAATATCATACTAAACAAATTGCAGATCTTTCATCTTTGGAACAATTTTTTCTGACAAAATAGGGTACTGCCATTATCAATGTACCATTTCTCCGATGGTGCATAAAGAACAGAAGAAAGATGCTGGCAGGGGCACTCATTGTTAAACATTACAAGATCAGAATACAGACAGCACGTCGCCTTGCTTTGTTGCAGTTTCCACACCATATATAGTGCGACCCAAATTATTTGTGTGCTTGTAATTCAAAGCAAACCTAGCAAGCATCTAGATCTCTGCAAGGAGGTGGTTTCGGCTCACTGAGCAAGGTGGTATTCCCTCCAGCAGGACCACAGTTTTTCCGCTCTGGGTTTTGCGTGCCGCGCTGCGAATGTCATCCCAATCAGCAAAATCAGTGCACAGCTAAACCAATGGCGAGGCTTGATATCAATAAAATCAAACCGGGTAAAACTTGTCGTGAGACATATCAAAAGAATCTGATTGAGTTGGTTAAAGCCTAGAGCTTACAGGAGGAGTTTCTCCTCTTCTCAGCATCTCAACAATCTCAACAACTCGGCTAGGAGTGAGGTCCTCCTGAAAAAGGGGAAATAGAAAAGCTCAGTTACAGAATAGAAATAAGTCAAGCCTCCCAACATAAAAAACCTCTTCACTAGGGTTTTCTCCAAATCCCCCTTTCATGTTTCCCCTTCAAGCACTCTAGCCGATGGCACCCTTCGAGCCTCCCTCACCACCGCTGCTGCAATCACCACCACCACCTCCCCACAGCACCCCTCTAGACTTGAGTGAAGTGTGAACTATGAAGTGTTCGCTCTTGAAGACTACTGTGAAAGTGTGAATGGTTCAAATTGGAAATAACATTCTCAAGATCTTATACATGTTTACATATATACTTTACACCAACCCAGTGTTTAAGTAGGCACTAGGCACTAGTCAGGCAGTGACCCAGCACCTAGCGCCTAGAGCTGCCTAGGCGGGCACCTATGTTCAGTCACTTTCTCCCCCCTTTTCTTCTCCTCCCTGGCTATCCCTTCTCTCATTCCTCTCGTTTTCTTCTCCTCCCGTTCCTCTCGCATACGCCCTCTTCCCTCCCGCCGCCAGATCTGGCCGTCCTCTTCCCTCCCGCTACTGGTTCTGGGCTGCCTAGGTGCCGCGGTCAACCGCCTAGGCCACAGTTGACCCGCCTAGGCCACAGTTGACCCGCCTAGGTGCCCCACCCACCCAAGCCGACAACTAAGGCCACCGTGCGGTGCTGGGGTGGTGCCCAACGCCTTTTGGCCACCTAGGCGGCACCTAATCCTACCATTTCGAACACTGCACCAACTGATCAATGGTCAACCAATTAAGCCCTACTCCCCAGTCGACTGATCAGCTATCAATAACCGATTTTTTCAACACTACTGTTAATCTGTTATTGCATGGAAGTTTAGTAAAAAAAGATAACCACAATAGCATTATTTCTCCAATGCCACCTGCAATGAAGTATAGAAGCTCAGGGCCTAGTGGCATATAACATGCAAGTTCAGTTCCGTCAGTTGTACATGAACTTTATCTAATCGACTAATCCTGCAAGAGTGCACCACTTGCTAATTCTTACAAGAAGTGGTGTGGTGTTTTTGCCAAACTTTCCAGTATATGCTACCATCAGAAAGTCATCAACACTAGATAATTGTATGTGTCAATACATAAACTTACATAATAGTTGTATGTGTAACTTTTTGGTCATATTAACAGAAGAACACAAAGCTCTCCTGCTTAGTTGGCTGAATCAGTCAGCTCTAGCCCTGTTCTATTCTCTGCCCCCCCCCCCCTATGTATCTCCCCTCTCTCTTCTTTTGTGTAACTTTTCACTACTGGTTAACCTCAAAAAATACATAAACTTACATAATAGTTGTATGTGTAACCATCTGAACCTTTAGAGTAGTCGGCCACAGCAATCATGGGAGCATTCACACAGCAACCCTGCGAACATGTAACAGAAAGCTGAATAAAAAAATTGTTTATACAGTTTACTAAGAAAAACAAGCATTGAAAAATCATTTACCTACAAAATCCTAAAGAACACATATTTGTAGGTATCTAAAACAACAGAAAAAATATGTCACAAAGTTACCATGCACTCCATTTCTCCAACAGAAAATAAACCATCACCGGTGACCTCTGCAAATGAAAAAAATGTTATGGCATCAGAGATAGCAAGAGAAATACATGTTCAGAGGACAAGGTCTGTGGTAACAAATTATGAAGTGTTATTCTTAGTTGAGTTAACAGGAGAGGAGTTGTGAACAACACGAACCATTCCGTTTAACTCCTAGATGTTCTAACAAGGCTTCTTCAATTTCACGTGAACCACGAATCATGCAAGGGGTAGTTCCACACACTAAAAGGTGATATTTACCCACCTGCATGGTACAAAGTATCAACAGGGTAAAAAGATGCTAATGGAGGCACTAACAAGTACAAAATACACAGTCATGACTCATGAAGACTTACCTTAGCCCGATTAAACATTGTGTAAAATGTAGCAACTTCATATACCCTGATTGGTGCAACTCCAACGATTTTAGCAATCTGAAAATCCAAGACAATATTGTCAGAAATGTTTCTTATGTGTGTTGTGAAGTGTAACAAAAGCTATAATACTACTGTTAACTCTGCCAATGTAAGTATGTAACAGTCTGATGCTGACAAGATTAACTAAACCATAAGAATATTTCAACAGTATTATGACATCAGCAGCAGAAACAAAATTATAACCATAAAAGATACTTCAACAGACATGTTGACAAAAGCATGTAATGTGTGTTTTTTTGTGATCACCAACCCACATTATCCATAGCTTACTTAATAGTAAGCTCCTGTTTCCTAGTAAGATCAATTTTCTACCATCAAATTAGGAAATAATGAAACAGTGATCAGCTACGAAGCATGGATACGGCAGAAAACCAGCGTACCGGTATCCGATACGCACCCGGATACGGATACGTATCAGATACGGCTGGATACGTATCATATACAGCTAGATACGTATCCGGTGCGTATCCGTCGCTTTTCCATTTTTTGAATAAAAAAACAGATATGCAGCCCGTACGCTCTGATACGCGAAAGAAGAAGCTTTTCTCTCCCGTGACTCACGTCCGCCCAGCCCTAATCCCAGCCACTCTCTCGCGCAGCCTCTAGTCCATAGTCCAGACGCGCTTGTGCCTTAGATCCCGCCGCCACCGGCCGCTGCCGACCTATGCGGCGCTCCCTCTCCCGCGCGCTTCGTCGGGACGTCTGCTCATCGCGCTGCCGTGGCTTGGGCTTGCCGCCGGCCACCACTTCCTTCACTTCCTTCTCACTTTTCTTTCTGTTTTGCTGTTGTAGTTTTGATGTTGTACTGTTGTGCATTTGCCGAGTGAATGTTGTGTGTTGTGTTATACACTTGTACTGCACTTGTACTGTTGCATTTGCTGTTGTAGTGTTCTACCCTTGTCAATGTTAGAAAAATCGGTGATCGGTAACTGATCGGCCGACTACTGAGTAGAGATAAATCAGTTAATCGGAAGATTAACTGAATTAATCGGTCGACCAATTAATCGGTTATATTTAACATGCAAATCAGTTATAGTTTTAAGATAAACATAAGACACTGCATCTCCTCTTTTTCTCAACTGCCGGCTAGCATTAAAGTGCATTGGACAGAGTAGTCTTCCCAACAGTTGTAAAGTGCATTGGAAAACAAAATGCATCGGAGAGGGTAAAATCTACTGGTAAAAGCATTTTACATATGGGCAGGAGGTGTAGGGTTATGCCTACTCTGTCTTTATCTCTTCCCCCTTTCATTCTCTCTCTCAATCCTACCTTCTCAGTTCTCCCTGCATCAAGCAAAGAAGCAAGTGCTCCTTCTCTCCTCCTCTCCGCCTCTCAAACGAAAGAACCAGCGTGGGCGTGAGCCCGATGCGGCCGTTTGGCGTGTATCAGGCAATGGCGGCGGGCAGCGCGGGAATGGCGCAGCGGTGGCGCGGTCCCGACGAGGCGGCGGCGACGACGACGCCAAAACGATGCGGCGGCATGTGGCCCCGACGAGGCGGCAGCGCAGATCTAGCGACGAAGGGACTCGGAGAGTCGGCACATGCTGGAGAGGAGGAAAGGGAAAAAACAGAACCCTTTTCTCCGGCCGATTAATCGGTAGACGCCGATTAATCGGGTTGACTAACCGATTAATCGGTCCACCGATTTATATACCGATAACAGGTTAAATTAACTGAAGTCTGGCCGATCACCGATTAACTGGCTGATTAATCGGTGAATCGGCCGATTTTTTTCATCACTGACCCTTGTTGAAGCATTGAATTAAAAATTGCTTTATTATGTTTATGTGTTGTTATTTTTATATGTATTAATATATATATATATATACGTATCGCTGTATCCATTGGAAAATGCCGTATCGAAGTATCATGGTATCATGTATCCGTATCCGTATCCACGTATCTGGGCTACATAGGTGATCAGATAGGGGTCATTTCAAGTTCCAAATGATCTCTCTCCTACAGAGATTTTCTGTCTTTACTCTTTACTAGGACTAAGAAGTGAATACAAACCTGAGCACGGTGATAAGGTTATGATTTATGAATGTCTGCTATACAAGTCCAATATAGCTATAGTTAGTGTGTTACTGTGTTTTAACAAAAATTGAGTTCATCATTTTTAAAAAGGAAATGACAAACACAAAATGACATATTACAGGTTGAAAACAGGAAATAATCAAAATTTCATAAAAAAACGTACTTACAGCATTCATTGCTGCAACTGGCACCCATCCACCATGCTGCTGCTGGGCAAGATCAAGCATCGGAATAATACCAGACTGCTTGTAGTTGCTTGGATAGTGAGACAATATCTCCTTAACCTGAATTAGTTGTTGAAATAGACTCTCTAAGCCAGATAACTAACATAGTTCATATAATTGATACCAACTGCATTCAGTAAACCCAAAACTCACGTCAAAGGAACAGAACACTTAGGCATATACATCTCTGTTACATTTTCCCATTGCTAAGGTATGACATGACACATAACTGATAACTTTTCTCCTTCTCAGACAATTATTAACTTGAAATTAGAATTATATTAGCGAAGAACGCCAATCAATTCAAGAAATCCACGGTACCACTGCAAATGCTATCCTTGCAGCCGTATCTGAACACCCAACTAGACAGAAAAACAGGGTTTGCCACAGTCACTCCAAAAAACAGAGAACGGGATAGAGCATGACCTTTTTCATGTTCGTCTCCGTGAATTCCCACGGCATGTCGGGGTTGTTTTCAGGCGAATCGATGTGCTGCACAACAATCAACACATAAATCCAACCAATTCATCCTCAAACAACCAAATAGATCAGGAAAGCGTAGGAGCGGATACGGGGGCTCACGTAGTTGAGCGCCGTGGAGAACAACCTGGAGGAGCAACCCGCAGCGGCGTAGGAGATCTGTAACGAAAGGTTTTCCCAAAGGAGATCAGAGGGTAAGCTCCGCGGCGAAGGGTGTGATAGAGGCGACTGGCGAGGCATTTGAGGAGGGGAGGGGGAGGAGGGGCCCTGACCGGGGACGGAGACAGGCGGCGTGCAGCTGCTTCCGGGGCGGAGGACGACGCGATCCCGAGGAGGCGGCGAGCCGCGAGGCGGGCGGCCGGCGGTAGCATGGTGGCCGGCGAGGGGAGGCGACTCAGGCGGGGAGTGGTATCGGCGTGTGGCCGCCTGCGAGGCCAGCGAGGTAAGTAACTCGCCGTGACGTCAGCGGCACCGGCCCGGTGGGCTCTCATGGGCCTGTGGGCCCACTCGGCCCAGTTATTTCCTCTCCTGTCTGACTGAAATAGCGAATTGACTGCGTGTGTTTCCTGACCATTTAGTTGACCTTCATCGGTCTTGATTGGTTGATCTGAATGCTAACTGACCAATTAGCTATTTGCAATTGTTTGTGTTTATGGTGATAATGTCTATTTTTCTACATATATCCTGTTATATTTCAGCACGTGTATTGTCGTTGTCTTTTTGATAGTTTTAATCTTTATTATTTTGTCGGTCATTTTAACTTCCGTCGGCGTTTCAAAAAGTCGATGGAAGTTATTTAACTTCCGTTGGCCTGAAGGATCTGACGGAAGTTAATTTAACTTCTGTCGGCTTTTGATCGTGGCCGACGAAAATTAAAGAGGATTTTTTCTCGCCCGGTACAAAAGCCTTAACTTTCGTCGGCTTTAATACTGGACGATGGAAGTTAAGGGAGATATTTTTTCTCCCCCGCGCGCGTACAGGGAAACCTAACTTCTCTGTACACGCGCTCACGCTGCCGCCCGCGCCCGCGCTCGGTCATGCGCCCTACCCTCCGCCCCGCCGAGAGCCCTAGCTTCCCCGCCGCCGGTCGAGCGCCCTGCCCCACCGCCGGCCGCCCCGAGCTCCCCGCTGCCGACCGCCCGAGCTCCCCACCGCCGGTCGCCGACCGTCGCCGTATGCCAAGTAATTTTTACCTTCTCTCGATCCTCTATCTAATTTCCCCACTTGCATTGTGATTGAATTATTGTTTACTTTGTGAATTGTATTGTTAATTGTGAATATATGGTGTGAATTGAATTGAATTTGTGAATATATGATGTGATGTTTATATGCAATATATATTGTGATTTAAAAAAATGTTCATGTATTAATATGTTTTATATGCGATGTTCAGCTGGCCGCCGCCCGCTGACCTTGGCCGCCCATCGGCCTCCGATCCGCCGCTGCCAAGTAATTTTTTCCGCTTTAAGAATTTTCTTCACTTTTGATTTGTGAATTTCATCGTAGTGAATTGCAGTGATTGCTCTAGGTTAGCAACAATTTTGTCGTAGTGGCCGGATCGAGATTGATTGTATGATAGACACTTAAATTTAGTTGTAGTATGTGATATAATGAATAATTGATTCATTTGCTAATGTAGGTATGTTTAGTTTACCGCATTACAACTATATAGCAATTAGGAATAGGTTTAAAACTAATTGGTTGCATTACAACATGTATAGCACATCGCAGTTCCAACCAATGCCTCCCCCACCACCATCATTGTTTCCAGTTAGTGCTCCTGTTGCAGCTGAGGTACCCTCCTGTCGTTAGTTGAGATACTTAAGTTAGCGTTTAGATGGTTATTTTAGTTCATTCTCTAATTTTATCTATTGCTTCAGACTGTCCATACGCCCGGTCGGGATGGACCCTCGGCTTCAAATATGGATGAATCGAGAGGCAGCGGCGGTGCCCACAACTCCAACCAACCAAATGAGGGTGATGAATGAGTATGAATTGTCCCTTAATAGATTTGAATGTGATTTGTGTACTTGGATGTGATATTATTGTTGGATGTGGATGTGATACTATTGTTAGATGTTTTGGATGTGGATGTGAGTTTGAATGTGAAATGTGGATGTGATTTTGTTGTTGGATGTGGAAATATGTGAATGTGGAATGTTTTGGATGTGGATGTGGATATATGTGATTGTGTATTGTTTTGGATATGTGAATTTGGATGTGATTGTGTATGTCGATATGAAAATGGGATTGAATGTGAGTGGGAATGAAAGAACCAGGAAAAACAAAAAAAAATCCACGTAACTTTCGTCGGTTTTACCATAGTCGACGGAAGTTAGTTGTTTTCGGCCACGTCAGCAGAAACAACTAACTTATGTCGGCCATGGTCAAAGCCGACGGAATTTATGACAGTTTGCCACGTCAACAGAAACACGTAACTTCCGTCGGCCAGGCGCTAGCCGACAGAAGTTATGGGTTTCTACTGACGTGGCAAAATACCACGATAACTTCCGTCAACCATGTGGAGCCGATGTAATTTAGCTAACTTTCATCGGTGGCCGACGGAAGTTAACCAATTTCCGTCAAACCGCTTCCGACGACCAGATGCCGACAGAAGTTAGGCTTTTGCCGATGGAAGTTGGTTTCTTCCGTCGGCTTTGGCCGACGAAAGTTTGTTGGATTCATGTAGCGATTTTAAGCCTCTAGCTTACAAATGGCATGTTTATTTCTGATTTTAATAACTAGTCTGAATATCTAGTTAGTGAGAATTTAAAGAAACTGGTATTTTTCGGCTTTTGAATTCTAGTTCATTTATAGATTATGTAGCTAGTGATTCTCGCTATCTATGTCCGGAATCTAAACCGCTTATTTCAATTTCAAATTCTAAAAGTAGATGTAGTTCATAGAAGCTAAAGTAAACAGGCCCAAAAATCGTGGTTCCACCATGGAAGACACCGATGCTAATAGAGGTAGGCTACAATAAGGTAGTCATGTCGTTGCGTCGGAACAACAATAGCCTACATGGGGTATCCACAATGTGATTTATGTAGGTAGAAGGGGGAGCTTGTGCTATGATCGGATGTTATGTCAAAATATGAGACAAAGACAATGGGTTTTTAGACAGGTTTGGACCTCCCGAAGGATAATAGCCCTAATCCTATGTGTGTATGATTGAGAGAAAAAGACTCTCTCTTGAGAATATGAGAAAGTGTGTCTAGAAAAAGACGTAATATGGATCTCTCAATGTCAAATGATCCCTCTTAACAGGCTCTCCCTCGGTCCCTTTATATGAGAGGGATGGGGGTTACAAATGGTGACTTATTGGTCCTATTCATGACCAATTATATCGGGGGTTACAAATCGTGAGTGATGAGTCTCATTTATGACCAATTATGAGGATAACAGTCATATCACGATTAATGACTCCAAGTGGTAACGACTATACTAACCATACAATTATGGTGTTTAAAAATGTATACTGGGTCTTGATGACGACCAACCGACTGCCTACAATCGGGAAGGACTCCCGAATGCTAAACTCGGGAATCCTTGGACTACCGAATGTTAGCAGGCTGATTGATATTGATTGTTGACTGGTTGTCTTTAATGTTGTGTTTGATGCCCTTCCTCCACTCGGGCTTCACAAATCTACTCGGAAAGGTACCTGAGATCATATTCATGTCAAGTCTCAACCCATAATTTCTTAAGGAATGTCTTATCTTGATATATCAGCAAGACACTACCTTTTCAACCTTGATTTCTTAGTATACACCTACAATAAATTTTTTATACTAGCTTTTCTCTCTCTCCATCTCATTTAATCACTTTCCATCTATGTTTTGGATATCGTGATGACCTTGTTTCTTGAGGAAGACATTGTTTCTTCAATTTTTCTTCTCTATCTTCATTAAATTATATGCCATATCATTTTTTGCTTATGCGGTAAACTAGATGTGGAGGGTTGGGATGCTCTAAGCTAACTCAAGACAAACTTCCGATAAGCTAAATCAACAACTAAGATACTGCCCCGTTTGTTTGAGCTTTCAGCCGGCTTCTCGCCCTAGAAGCTGAAAACCCAAACAAATAGTCAACTTTCGAGCCTAGCTTCTCATCCTCCAAAAGCTCTCGCTTTCCATGATTCAATGGGAAGCTGGAGATGAGAAAAAACGAGTTTCTATGAGCTTCTGCCATTAAACCCTTCCGGCATCAAACCCTATCCTCTTCCTCCCTCTGCATCCCGCCTCAGGTCATCGCCGTCCCAGCTAGGGTTGGCAACGGGAACAGACCTATCGGGTTTTGCCCGTCCAGACCCGTGCCCGCGACACTAAAATGAGACCCGTTAAAAAACTCATGCTCGTCACGGGTTCGTTTTTAAGCCCAGACCCGTGCCCGTTCGGGTCTCGGGTCGCCCATGGGTCACCCGTGCCCGTTAACTAGCATAAGCATGCACTGCTAGTCTGCTCCGCAGAGCCATGCACAGAGCCCGCGACACTAGCAAAACTGATAAAAATAGCAGGAATAACAATTTCATTGGTCACCAACCATAATTCTATATAGCCTAGGTTTGGGTTTAGGGTTTGGGATGACTATTCTCTGTTATATACTCTGTATATTGGGTCAAGGTATTGGGCTGGATTATGGACTCAAAGGCTAAAATAGAGGCTTGTATAATTATTGGGCCGGGTAAAAAAACCCATGGGTTTACGGGTTCGGGTTCTACGATCCCAGACCCGAACCCGCGAACCCGATGGGTTCAACTTTCTGCCCATTAACAGACCCGCGGGTCCAAAAATTGACCTAGACCCGTGCTCTAATGGAGTAAAAACCCATCGGATTTCAGATACCCGTTGCCAACCCTGGTCCCAGCTCTGCCTCGGGATGCCGCCCCCTATCTTCGCCCTTGCTCATTGACATTGCGCAACACCGCGCAAGATCTACCACAACGACCTCATCTTCGGAGAAGCTGAGTTTCCAAATGAACTTAAACTTTTAGAAAACCGGCATTCCAAGATGAGAAGCCAAAACATGACCTAATTGAGGATGCCAACAAGTTAGTAGATTAGAATTATACCGGAGCTTCTAATCAATATTAAATAATATGTACATCAAAGTATATAAATACAAACCGGACATCAAAGTATATATAAATACAAACAGGACGTATGATTTAAATTTCTCTTTATTCACAAACGACCCGAGCAAACACGGGTCTAACACTAGGGCAAGCAATTTTTTCTCCCCACTAGACACTAGTAACAACTAAGTACCATCCGTGTTTCAATGGAAAGTGTCATCGAGCCATTACATTCAGGGCGTAGCTACGTTTATATTAGGGGGTGCACATGAACCCCCTAAAAAGTTGAAAAATAGAGAAATTGATCAAATTTTCACCATATATGCACCCTCCATGACACATGTTTATGCATCCATAAAAGAAGTGCACCCCCTTTAATTTTACTCTACAACTGAAACTAGAACCTGAATGCATCCACTACAAGAAAATAGAAAGTTTTCGTCGGCTATTTTGTCTTCCGTCGGCATTTCAAAAAGCCGACGGAAGTTAAATAACTTCCGTCGGCCTAGAGGAGCCGACGGAAGTTAAGCTAACTTTCGTCGGCTTTTCACAGTGGCCGACGGAAGATAGAGACATTTTTCTCCGCCCAGAATAAAACCCATAACTTTCGTCGGCCAATAATAAAGCCGACGGAAGTTAAAATTAATTTTCGTCGGCTTTAGAGGTGGCCGACGGAAGTTACGTTTCAGCAGCGCGCTTTTTTTTCCAGCCCGCGCCCTTTTTTTTCCCAGCCCGCGCCTTCTTTTAACCCTAGGTTTTTCCGCTTCACCTCCTCCCCGCCGCCACCTCCGCACCTCTCCTCTTCCCCGCCGCCACCTCCGCGCTACCCAGTCGCCGCCGCCTCCGCGCCTTCCCGCTACCTCCGCGTGCCTTCGCCAGCCTCCGCCCGCCTCCTCCGCCAGCCTCTGCCCGCCTCCCTGACCGCTGCCTCCACCGCGCGCCCAGTCCCAGATCTGCGCGGTCGCCGGAGATGGCGTGCATCAAGAGCGCGCTGAGGGCGGTGCCGTCGACATGCTCTTCTCCGCGTCGGCCAACATCGAGATCTTCGGCCTCGACTTCCAGTCCGACTCCCCTGACCTCCCCCTCCTCGCCTCTGCCCCCTCCGCCGACCGCTTCAATCGCCTCTCATGGTCCCGCCCGGGCGCCACCGACGGGGACTCCTTCTCCCTCGGGCTCCTGGCCGGCGGCCTCAGCGATGGCATTTCAAATAGCCGACGGAAGTTATTGGCCCGTCGACAGAAAAAAGAAAAAACAAAAAATAATAATTTTCGTCGGCTAGAATTTGGCCGACGGAAGTTACCGATTTCATAGTAACTTCCGTCGGCTTGGTTTGGCCGACGGAAGTTAGCTAACTTCCGTCGGCCGCCGACGGAAGTTAGCTAACTTCCGTCTATCCGCTTCCGTCGGCCAAATGCCGACGGAAGTTAGCCTTTTGCCGACGGAAGTTAGCTTCTTCCGTCGGGAAAGGACTAACTTCCGTCGGCTTTGGCCGACGGAAGTTTCCTGGATTGTTGTAGTGATCGTGCAAGACCGGGAAAAAAGAATATATCGTATAGTACAAGGTACTTAGTACAAACATAAGCCAGGCGGGGCGGTAACGGAGATAAGACCACTTGATACGGGACACGAACTTGTTCGACGTCCCATTTGGGCCATTTGGCCATTTGGCAGTAAGCAAGCATCACCAGATCCTGCATCGTGTCAAGAAAAAAAGAACCAATCTGACACGAGCGAGTGACGGAGTGAATGCACGGGGACGCAGCTACGTACTACGAGGACGCTGTCCGGAAGCGCGCCTCGCTCCTCTGGACCGCGGCCTTGAGCTCCCGCTGCGCCGGCGCTCTGGACGGCGACATGACGAGGCCTTCCCACGCCGCCGCCGCCGAGCCGTCCGGGTAGATCTCGTGGACGCAGTCGGCCTCGTCGTTCAGGTCGCTCACCCTCTCCAAGCAGCCGATCTCGTCAGGGTCCACCAGTAGATTGCTCTCGCCGTCCTTCCATCCTATCAGCTGCAGCAACCGAGAAGTCGGTGAATTCTCCGTAGTGTGCCCGATGTCCGGATGCTAGTGGAATGGCTGGTTTTCGCGCGCGTGTACTGCCGTGGTAGATAGCTCACCTTGGCGGCGCCCGTGGAGCTGGTGCTGTAGAGCCTCGCGTTGTCGACGAGGCTGCAGTAGCTGTGAAACGCGGTGGCGAACCGCTTGTGGGACTTCAGCTGGGACTTCACCCTCACTGCTCTCCCGGTGATCACAGCTCTCCTGACAATAATGCGATTAATCGTGTCAAATCGTGAGTGATGAGTCTTTTTTCTCAGTACACCAAAAATTGAGCAGTTCAGACTTCAACGTTCAGTCAATGGCCATGCTGACAGTAGGAAGTATGAGCAGAAACATGCATAAGCAGTGACGGAGCTAGAGAAAAATTGAAGGGGGTGCACCACTTTAAGCGGTACACCGTATTTAATTTAAGCGGATGCACAAAGGGTAAAAAATCGTCAATATACACTAAAATTTTTTTTTGGAGGGGGTTCCTAGGAACCCCCTTAAACCCCCTTAGCTCCGCCCCTGTGCATAAGCAAGCAGAATTTCAGTGATGCAGGGGGGATAGGAGCTAATCTTGGCATGAATTAAGCTATGAAGTTCACCTGATTCCCCTGACAACCGCGAGGTAGGCATCACAGACCACACCGACGAGCTCGATGTGGTAGGGCTTCCTCACTCTTGTCTCGCCTTCTTCACAAGTACTAGAGTCCTCAACCGGCTCCCAGTACTCCTCAGTGATGGACCCGTCCTCGGTGACCTTGTAGCCGACGCCCATGCGGTACCGTTGCCGGTGCACGGCCCTGGCCATGGTGATCGTCTGCTGGACGAACGGCTCCCACGATAGTGTCCCGTCCATGATCACGTCCCTCCCTTCGTTCAGGGCGGTCACGAGGAGCGACGAGGCCGCATCCATCGATGACTGATGTACCTGAAAGGAAAGAAAAAAACGGAATTTTGATTGAACAATTTGAACTATGGTAGCGTATTATCTAGTAAAATGTAGTAACTACTAACTAGTAAGAACTGGTAGCAAATACCAGTTCAGCCGTCTGCAGCATGTCATTGTGGTGGCCTCTTGAGCTGATGGCTTGATAGATAACGTCGGTTTCCTTGAATGCGTCTGCCTCCACAACCACTGCATTTGCAGCCGCTCGGGACCAGAATGCTCTGCAAATCAAGAAACATGTAGCAGGGCGATAAGCTTTCTGTAAGGTGCAAGGTCTATATTTTATCTTCTTTAGCCGCTCTTGCTTCAACTAAAAGTCCCAGCAATGGTCTTCTCTAAGTTCTCTTCCCTATCAATTCTTACATCTCACTGTTTCTCATTCACCTATTCTACATTTGTAGATGAAACAAAACATAAACAGAATGTCGAGCACAGAAGCGATCAACTTACTCCTTCAGTATATCCTTCAGCACAGTGCTCTTGCCAGCTCCCATCCCACCGCCCATCAGGAGTAGAACCGGGCTGCGATCACAATGTGCTGCTGGGACCATCACATCACTCCGGTGTGTCTCAACATGGGAAGATAGTCCTATGGCCTTGAGCTCCTCCACCAACGTGGAGAATAGTCTGGTCACCTTTAAGTTTCTTGTAACTCTCTCAAATCTCTGTTCCCTGTGTTTAGTGGAGAGTCAGAAGCAAGACCTCAACTTTGGAGGAATAGAGTTCATCAGTTTCATCTACTGTATATCACACAATTTCAAGAATATAATTTGTAAGAGGCCATCTCGGATCTAATTTGTAAGCATTTTATCCACCTGAACTTCTCTGGTTAGGAATTTCAGTATCTACCAATATACCTGTATCAGATAAAGTGAATAGATACCGAATTTCCTAATTTGTACGTCAAAGGAACATCATCAACATGAAGTTCTTGTAATTTTAGTATTTCAGAAGATTCATACATTTTTGTGGACGAATTCAATTGTAAATTTCGTATCAAATCACATACTTCTATTGTCCCCTCCAGTCAAAAATACATGGCATTTATCTTTTTGCATAGTCTTTGATGTGGAATTTTGGCAAAAAGGTCGTGCACTTTTGACTCTATAGATTAATAAACTAAGAGTCGTTGAAACTACTACTGTGTCTCATGGCTGTGAGTGAATTACTTTTATGATTAATAGAAAGAATCGTGTCACAAACTAAGCCACGTGATTTAGCCATGCTTCCAGTCCTAGGCATAATTTCTGCAGAAAATCTCTTGTCGAACTTGAAACATGTATTGAACATGGCAGACCAAACATAGGGGCTATAGCCTATAGGAGTAATTAAAGTTTAGCCAACACATGCTCATCATATGAATCTCATTATTTTTTCCTTAACAAAATGCAACTTCTGCTAAAATGTCCATTTGGGGCTCTGAAGTTGATCCAGTGGAAGTTTTGGTCAACAGAAAAAATAATTCAAATTCAAGCAATAAGTACTTCAAGGAACCAGATCCAGCAGACCAGCACAACATTAAACGAGAGATCCCGAAATATATGATACCGCTACCAAAATATTTGACTACATCAGAGTAAAGTAAGGAAACTTCTATATGATTATATCATCATAGAATTAGAAGACGATGCAAGCTAAAGCAATGAATACTTGGCATAAACAAAACAAAGATTAACCAAGCACTCTGCACTAAAACAACAACCAAGCATGTAGCTTATGGATGACTAATTACCTAGTGGCCTCTAATACCATGCTCCGGAGCTTTCTTTTAGGAGCACCTTCTACAGTTAGAACCTGTGAAAACCACCACTGTATCAATATGTAAAATATCACTGGAGGAAAGTTTAATAAGGAAGCAATAGAAGAAAAGGTCAGATGGCCCTAACTCCATTACCTGGGAAATTATGTAGGTTGCATAGTTCCAATGGAAGGAGAAGTAGCCAAGTATACATTTTTCTAGTTCCTCGATGAACTTTACTATCAGGGATTTGGGATCCGCGCTGTTTTGGAAGAATGCAAATATATTTTCTTCGTATCCTTTGTTCTTCCTCAGATAATCATAAGCTAGTGTACAGAGGTGGGGGCATTCATCCACACGGTCAAAACCAATTTGCCTTGCTGAAAATCGCCACATATTTTGTAAGAAAACAGAAAAGCAAGAAAACAGCTCAGGGTCCAAGAAAAGCAAGATGTGATAAAGCATAAGTGTTGATGTACTACGACTCAAACCACAAAGAATTTGCCATGATCTGGAATCTTGGTAGATGCGTTAATGCGTTAGAACAGGCAGCTACGATGGAAACTCTATCCGTGGTGTATATAATCTTTATAGCATCTAAATACTACAATGGGCCGGGATACCAGCCTGCTAAACTAGGTCTAAGTCTAATTTGTGTACTCTCAATCCAGAAATCAATACATATGAGCTAAAACAAAATACCACCGCTTTTCGCTAGTTCCACTCCTGACATTATCTGAGAATAGTACAAAAAATCGTATCACCATATTTCACTCTCTTTTTAAGTAATGCTTAGACTTTATGTATATACTTAAGTGTATTATTTTAGTCATGGTGTATTGGATTTTATGTTAAGCATGCCTTTAGGAACCGGCTCCTCTGCAGTCGGAAGGCTGACTGGAGAGGGCAGTTAGGCTCTTGTCCGATCTTGATCGGACGGTGCGGAGCCCCCTTCGCTCTCTTCAAAGTCTCATGCGAAGTGGGTCTCACCTGTGCGAAACCTTCCTCGTGTGTCCGTTCGATCGAAATTAGAGGACGCTGAAAGACAGACTTCCCTCTGCAGTTGTTGGCGAGGCCGATTGCAGAGGATCTTTATCCTCGTTTAACTCCACGGTGCCACTAAAGGATGCTACTGTACACTAACGGAGCACTGGGATTAGAAACAGAGTAATCTAATGCCGTGCTTCCATCTCCCCAAATTTTGTATACGCAAGTTGCTTGTGCACTTGAATTACGTGTTGTGCCCTGATTTCTTGGATTGTACCGAGTGAACAGACAAAAAAGTACCGCAATTTCCCTTACGCGATCGATAAAAAGGAAGAAGTGAACGCAAATCGCACACTGGATGGCTAGATGGCTACGTGAATCTTAAGCTATGCAGAGACTTGATTTTTAGAACAATTATATATATCTTTTCAATTTAATTGTCTAAGTCTAAGTTCAATAAAAACTTCTATTATCAAAAAAAATATCGCACACTCAAACACTGAAACATGTGATCATGGATGGAATCATGGAATTGAGTTCATCGATGGTACTATGGTAGAGGACGGGTAGGAGTGGGGGGACCGTACCGACGTAATGCGAGAACCTCTCCATCTCCTCGACGCGGCAGGTGCCGGACACAACCAGCCGCGGCGCGGCCGCGGGGCCGTAGTCCCTCATGCCCTACCACCTCGAGGCCCAGCGCGCGTCAGGCGGCGGCGACCGTCGAGCGGGGGGCAATAATCGCGGGGCGGGACGACGGCGACTCGGCGAGGCGCGGAAGCACCATCCGCTACCGGCCAGTGACGAGTACGACGCCGTGCGGCATCATCACGGCTGCCTTTATACGGGCACGTGTCCTCCTCGATCGCGCGCGCGCGGAGAGAGAGAGAGAGAGAGAGAGAGAGAGAGAGAGAGAGAGAGAGAGAGAGAGAGAGAGAGAGAGAGAGTCTTTGCGGAGGCGTGGGCGCGTGGCCGACGCCGACCGCACGGGTAGCGTGCTCCAGCTCACTCGACGGAAATCACGGGCGCTCGCCGCGGCGGCGATGGCGATGGTCGCGTGCGTGGAAGGAGATTAGACCGAAGGGAGCGGAGAGAGAGAGAGAGAGAGAGAGAGAGAGAGAGAGAGAGAGAGAGAGGTGGATGCCGGAGATGGATACATATACTCGTAGCGAGCTAGCGGGCGAGCGAGCTCGCGGCCCCGCAACGGCGGATGGCGCGCGCGCGCGCGCGGCGGGCGGTGGCCGGCGGCGGACGGCATGGCTAGGATAGGAACAAGAAGAGCAAAAAAAAAACAATTATATATATTCATGGTTTGCGGTTTCGAGTTACCTTCGTACCTACAAATCCAGTAGATATGACTTGTTATTTATTAATGTATCTGTCGGCGCAATTGTATTTGGGTCAAACAGATTTTGTGTAGTGTTAAAAAATTACTAATTGCAAAAGATATTTATATTGATTCAAGTCGTCAAGAAGGATAATAGTCTTACATCAATTTTATAGGTCATCGAGAAGGATAATAGTCTTACATCGATTTTATATTGATTTTTGTATTATGTATCATTCATCCTTTTATATTGGGGATGCTCACTATTTATAGGTAAAATACAAAAAGATCATTTAATCCTCTACTTACAACCGTTATAGATAACTTTATACATAGGACTTTATAAGGACAAAAGATAAACTTTTATATAAATACATGTGCAAATATTAGGGACAGAGACCCCTGATTTTGGCCTTCATGTCGAAGTGTTCCTTAAAATATTTAGAGTCTATATCGGAGTATAGGCTAGAATCGGAGTATAGGCTAGAAGATTCGTACCAGAGTGGCTTCTGAAACAAGGGTTGGGAAGGGGGCCTCGACGGAGTATCAAACATAACTCGAAGTCTTGTGGCTGGAACAAGCTTTACACTTCTTCTTGGATAGAGCCCGGAGTGGTCTCGAAAGAGGCTTGTACGCTCAGGCAACTTCATAATTAGCTTCTGATCTTGCGAAGAATGCTTTTTCTTCATGAGAGACGAAGGGGTCATGGAATAGGTTCGAAGGCTTCGAACCGAAGCCTTTTGAAGGTTTCACAGATATTGTCATTTGATCCCTATTATGGTAAAATTATTTTCCTCAATAGTACCCGTGACCCATGGGTTTACATCTTTAATTTTCAGTGTTTAAAATTTGCCACATAAACACTTTATTTTTTGAGCATGTTTTCTACAGTTAATTTGTATGCAATTAATCGGCTTCAATGTAATTAATAGGCTTCAATTAACCAAATGACATTATTCGACAAGCTTGACTAAAAGTAAAAGGTAGCATGCTTAATGAAACACCTACCATATTTCTCCATGGTACTAATGAATTGCTAAAAATTACAGACAGTAATATTAATGAAAGGGATGTTTGCACCTTTTTAGGACTAAATGGATATCCGCTGAAAACGAAGTATAACTAACGCGCAAAACGAGCAGTAGAAAATGGATGTTAAGATTTTTTAGGACTAAATGGATTTTCGGCGAGAACGAGTGAACGACTGACCTAGAAAGCGCAGTGACATGACAAGCATCTGTATGTCGACCACTCTGGTCAACGCATGTGATCAACAGCTAGATGGGACCAATACACAGAGGGGCCGGTAGTAGGTGGATGTCACCTGGGGCGGGAGACCATTGACCATGTTTACTGTTCCCAGAATTTCTTTAAAAACATTAGAATTAGAAAAACGAGAAAGACAGAGCATTAACCAGCCTAAACACGGGCGAACGCTTTACAGAATGTGACCCTTTCGACCTTTTGGAATGAAAAGTTTGGAATTACAGGGCCATGACACAGCTCACAGACCCAAACATCTGTTACATGTAAGGAGCATTATTTTGATTGCGAGACTGTGCACAGGCGTCAGGAGTGATCGCATCACCAACGTCCGTTGGCATAGCGGCGATACGCAGAGCCTCCGTTTAACTCGCTCGCCAAATTAGCGTAGTCCGGCATCTGCTGTGGGAATCCATTTGCGCCGACTCCGTGATTCATGGGTGGATTAGAGGGGCCATTCAGCCAATGCTTCGATGCACTCATGTCAGACAAGCCATTAGAATAGGCATCCAATGAGGGCAATTGCCTTTCTCTCGTCCCCTGGAAAGCACTCATGTCATAGGCCCTTGAGAATCCTTGGTCATAGTAATGCTCGGTCAAATTAAACCGCCCAGGGCTGCCAACAGAAGCCATTTCTGGATCTGCCAAATTACCTCTCAACGAAAATGGCATGGGAAATGTATGGTAATCATGACAAAAGACTCTGGCATACTGCTACTGCTCTGTTCCTCAAGCAGATCGTTTATTATGTCAAGGTGCGGAAATTCTTCCACTGCTGCCCCCTGTGGTTGTTGTGAGGCAAAATCGGTAGGAGTCTCAACTTGGAACTGCCTAGGTGGTTGCAGTCCTCCAAACCTGCTGGGTGTTTCTGTTTCTGTACCCCTTGCTTGCTGATAATTAACATCCTTCCAAGGCTGCGGATATGCATGACAGTTGGTCGTTTGTTGGTACGTAGAGTCATCCCTCCAGAGATGTTTGTCGACATGACTATTACCATTCCATGGTTGCCAGCTATCATGTGCTTCTGTCTTTCCCAGCCCAGACTCCAATCCACGCCTACTTGAAAATTGATCGTTCCTTTCAGCAGGAGGCATCGTTACCGACATAGCGGGGGCATATGTTGACAGTGACTGTGAAAGGGCAGTACCTTGGCCCAGAGAAGTTGACTGATATGCACTTGCTGAGGTTGTACCCCGACCAAGCTTACCCATGATGGCATTACGGTAGGTCTGTGGAATATAAGCTGGTGCAGAAGGGGAAGGCTCATTTCCTGATCTTCGAGCTGCTTCACTCATTGAGCGGGAAAGAAATGTGGAAACTTGGACTTGTGGTGTAGTTGGTACAGTTGATCTTGGGGCAGGGAGCACCGGGGCACTTGAAGGTCTTGATGTTGTGACAGCAACGTTAGAAACTGGGGGAGATGTGACCCTTATGGAAGTTGTCTCTTCTTGAGCTTCAGTGTTAGAGGTGGGAGAAGTTTGTGGCAATTCTGAGGATACTGAAGCAACTTTATAAACTTGTGGTAATCTTGGAGGGACTGGAACATGTTTATCAACTTGAAGTGATCTCTTTGAAGGGAGTGATGCATTTTTAGCACTTGCTGGTGATTTGGGGGGAGCTGAAGAAGTTTTTTCGATTGGTGGAGATTTTGGAGGAACAGGAGTAGCATTACCAACCGAACGAGATTTTGGAGGTATCGGAGAAGCATTACCAACTGGTGGAGATTTTGGGGGAACTGGAGCAGCTCTATATATTCTTGGTGATCTTGAAGGAAGAGGAACATCTTTCTCCATATCAACTGGAGTTGATTTTGAGCAATTAGTAGATGCTCTATTGGCTTGCAGTGTTGAATTCGGTACTCGATCTTTATTTGAAACTAAGTCAACTTTTGTCTTGGCAAGGACCATACCAGATACAGCTTCAGTACTCTTAGTGTCTGGCATGACTGAAACAGATTCCTCTTGCACGCAATTGGTCACAGGGTCATCCTTATTTGCAGTTCCATTAGCTTCTACATCAGTTGTATCTTCTGCAGAATGCTCAGGGCTCTTCAGAACATTAGGTATTTCCTCCAAAGCAGTGGATGAGGGAGATGTCCCACTTGTCTTTGTTTGAGAATCCCTCGCTTCAAAATGAGCTTGGAGAAGTTTTCTTCCCTCAATATTTTTCTGAAACAAAGACCAAAACAAGTTATATTCATTTCAAGTGAAAACAAAATGGAAAAAGAGATATATTCACTTTGAGCCAAAAAAGAAAGTTAACATACAAAACCCTTGCAATAACATAATTATTTCAATTTGAGATTTGAATTCAATCAGATTCTCCATAGGAATGAAATATTTTTTTTGAGTAAAACCAGTAGGAGAGGCCCCTACTGAGGGTTTATATATTTTTAAAAAAGAAGCGGCCAGAGGCCCAAAGGGGTACAAGGGAAAAGGTGGGGGAAGAAAAAAGAAAGGAAGGGGAAAAAGTAAATTTGATTAAGCCAACTAAACAGGGGAGATTTATGCTCATCTGGAAATCTAACAGATTGGGTGACAAGTAATTGTTTGAAGTTCTCTTGCCAATTGGACAGACTTGCTCTCTGGTTCTCGAAGATAATACAGTTTCCGTGTTTCCAAACTGTCCAGGCCCCGACTATGAGAACTTCCATAAAAAAACTTCTACTGAAATCAGCTTTTGTGGCAGAAAGCATGTCATACAAGGCACTGCCAAATACTAGGAAAATTCAATTGAATGCCAACATTCAGCACTAAAAGGGCAAGTGAAGTATAGGTGATAAGCTATTTCTTCCACGTTTTGGTTATAAGCTATTTCTTCCATGTTTTGGTCAAAGAGAAGTAGAGAACAGAGTTGAAGTTGTTCTCAAACATGAATTTCTTCCTTCTCAGAATGTTTCTTGTATTTAACCTGTCCATTATTAAAAGCCAAAAGAAGACCCTGAGTTTGTTGTAGCACCTTGATGTGACATGCCACGCAAGAAGGGGCCTGCAGGCCAACCCACGGCCCAATCAGGCCCGTGAACAGTACCGTGCGGTACTGTAGCAGATTAGTAATTAGAGGTTAGATTAGTTTAAGAGTCCAATTCAGTTAGGATTGAGTTGTTAGATCAAATGAGTCCTAGTAGATTAAGGTTGTTAGAATCAGATTAAGGTTGTTATATTAGATAAACAAGGCTGATGCACTAGAAGAAATCATCGAGTGTTTAGAAAAGGCTTAGCCTCTTTATTGTATCCCTGCCTTGGCGGTGCGACGTGGAGCGTGGTTCTGTCGCACCGACGAGGGTTAGGGGCTTAGGGCCTCAATCAATTCTTCAGTTATCAATTCAGTTACAATGTTTTGCTATCCTCCCCGGCCATGGATCCTGACCCGTGACAACTTGGTATCAGACGGCTCAAGTTCGGCTTCTGCCATAAACGTGCGATCGGTTGTCGAGACAAGGATGGAGCAGCAGATCAAAATCAGCGGCGATGGCGCCGTTGTCGCGCGTAACAGCGGCGGTCCCCTGATTGCCAACCATCGGAGCACGCGTATCTTGATTAGGTCGCGACTCCGCCGTAAGATCCAAGGCGGATTCAGCATGGGCGCGACCGGCATCAGCACCTCAGCTGGTGCCGATCGGGCCAAGGGGAAGGCTGACGAGAAGGTGCAGGCCCTACTCACCAAGGTGTTGAGGCGCTGCGACTCCATATCAGAGGCCTTGGGCAGCACCGGAGGCGGTAGGGGCAGCGTCATTTTGGGCGTTGGTGGTGACATCAACATCGTCGACATGGGTGGTGACGCTGCGCGGGACAACGTAGGCACTAGTGACGACGACATTGACAGCATTGTGCTAGACACAGGTGTGGACATCATCCGAGCATCGAATGTCGTGGGTGGCATACTCACAAGCACGGGCGTCGTCACAACCCGCCAAGTCACGCATGGCAACATCCTCACAACAACTCACAACAGCATCCCAAGCAATGGAGGCGAGGTTATTTTGCTTAGGCACGGAGGCTTCAAATGGCCTGTTGGCGGCGCGCTGGGCACGCGCACCCTCAACACTAGGACCCCGGGCGAAGGCAGCAGAGGCAACAACCTAGCCACGAACGACAACCTCAACGGGGGCTTCGGCTACGACACATCCGCCCATGGTGGAGGCAGCCCTAGCGAGAGGAGCTCGTGTGGCCTAGGTCAAGAGGGCCCTGGCGACGGATCGGGCGTCCCATGACGACTCAGTGGAGATTGCGATGCGGTCGACTTCTATGGCTGGCGATGGCCCAAGTGGGCGCAAAGGCGGTGTCCTCGACCAAATTGGCAACGCGGGCGCCAGAGGCGTGGATAGCCGCAACACATGCAGCAGTGGAGACCAAGCCATGGGCGGCTAGAACACGATGACAGAGGCGGTGTCCTCAAGGGCGTGAGCATGCAAGAGGGCACTCAAGACACGGTGGATTTGCAGCGATGCGATTGGCCTCTGCAAGGCCAAGTCAGGCGGCCGCAGGGGCACTCTCGATGGCTTGGTCGACGACATCAACAAAGCCACGACGACTAGTACTACCCCCCAGACTGTGCAGATCGACAAGCAGTTGGGCGTGGCCGGCAATGGCATGAGGAACCCCGATAGCGATGGCAGGACCGACAAAGTTGGGGGTGTGCCCGGCTTGGCCGGCGGTTGACAGATCGACATGGAAGGCCTTGGTGGCACCGACGACCCAGCTTGAGGACGAGTTGGTTTTCAAGGGGGGATGAGATGTGACACACCACGCAAGAAGGGGCCTATAGGCCAACCCACAGCCCAATCAGGCCCGTGAACAGTACTGCGCGGTACTGTAGCAAATTAGTAATTAGAGGTTAGATTAGTTTAATAGTCCAATTAGGTTAAGATTCCAATTCAGTTAGGATTGAGTTGTTAGATTAAACGAGTCCTAGTAGATTAAGGTTGTTAGATTAGATTAGCCATGTGCCTATATAAACAGGGCTGATGCACTAGAAGAAATCATCAAGTGTTTAGAAAAAGCTTAGCCTCCCTATTATATCCTTGCCTCGGCGGTACGACGTGGAGCGTGGCTTCGTCGCGCCGACGAGGGTTAAGGCCTCAGTCAATTCTTTAGTTATCAATTCAGTTATAATGTTTTGCTATCCTCCCCGACCATGGATCCCAACCCGTGACACTTGATTTCCAAAATCCACGCGAATAAATGTACAACCAGCGATCTCAGATCGCTGTGTTTATTTAAATGTTAATAAGAATTGTCTGAAGCTGAATGTGATCCTGAAAGGCTTGAGCAGAGAGGGAGCAGAAATTGTGCTCAATATTGTTGTGAGTCATAAAATCCTAGACTGAATTTATTTTGTTTTTAGCAAAGGAGTAGAGCCTTGGGAGTTGGGAAGGAGGTTTCCAAAACTGAGTCTGCCCAGAGATCAGACCAAAATGAGACAGTTGAACCGCAGGAGATCGCGCATTTAGCTATTTCTCTGAAAATTGAGCTGAGATTGCTAATGTCCCTCCACCAGAAGGACCCTTTTTTACCAGTGAGATGAGGAATTGTACCATTTTGGTAGTGGGAATTCCAAATGAGTTTTACCCAGGGGACATCCTTCTTGTTGTAGAATATGTCTAAGTTTTTAATAAGAATCAATAATTCCAATACCTCCCCCCCCCCCCTCTCTCTCTCTCGTTTCAGCTTGCAGACCTTGTTCCAGGCAACTAAGGGATGTGATCATGCATTGTAGTCTTTTCACTCCAAAGGCATGTGACTATGTGAGCATGTCTTCTGGATATATCAATGTAGTAATGACCTTGACCGGCAAACTTAGGGTGCACATTGTACAAGTACACAAAGAGGAGAGAACAGAATTTACTAATTAGAGTTTGACAGCTGTGGTGAACCAGTTAGAAATCGCTGACAGTCTTCTTTCTATTTGAATCATGAGAGGGGCAAAATCTTGAATCCGAGGTTTTGTAATACTGAGATGGAGACCTAAGTAGGTGAAGGGTAGGTCTCCCAACTTGCAACTAAACACTGCCGCTAAGGTTTCTGCTTTCTGATGACTGATATTGATGGGGATGAGGCAAGATTTGCTGAAGTTGACTTTTAGACCAATTGATTGAGTGAAAGTTTCCATGATTCCTTTCAGGCAGAGGAGGCTCCATCTGGGAGGCTTTAAGGAAAAGGATTGTGTCATCAGCATATTAAAGAATGGGAAAATCATCTGGGCAATTGTCTTCTATTGGCCTGGAAAGGAGACCCATATGGCAAGCTTTGTTGATTAAAAATTGAAGTTCTGCCACTATGACAAAAAGCAGGGGGATAAAAGATCTCCTTGTCTGACTCCTCTTTTACAGACAGAATTTCTCTGGTACTCTATTAAGAAGAATTGAAGAGTATCCTTAGTCCAGAATTAATTCAGTCCATGGGATCCATTTTTCAAGGAAGCCCAAGTGAATCTGCATCTGAGTAATGATTGAGTGCTAAATGGTATCGAAGGCCTTTTCAAAGTCAAGCTTAAGAATTACCATTTCCTTTTTTGATTGGTGGCACTGAGAAATGAATTCAAAAGACCAGGCAAGGCAATACTGTATTGCTCTCCCTTCGATAAAACCATACCGATTTTTGATTGATCACACTATTGACAAGGGAAATCGGCCCGTAGTCGGTAATCTCTGTTGGATTCTCACCTTTTGGGATAAGGATGATGGAGTTATTTATTGCTTGCAGGTTTACATTATGATTGAAGAAACTATTGCAGAGGTCATAGAAGTCATTGGCTCATTGCAAATAGTAGCCCAGCAAGTTTTAAGAACATTGAAGCCATCTAGACCAAGGGCTTTGTCTTTGGGCATATGAAGAATAGCTGCATCAATTTCCTCTTTTGTGAAGGGCCTTGCTAATGTTACCATATTTTGATGTCTTGGGATCAAAACTTGAAGGTTGAAATGCATAGTCAGGTTATAGTGGTGCCCATCTTCTATATGAAGGCTTCCAGAAGGGCTGTCGCTTTTTCTTCGGCCAAAAATACTTTCCTCCCAACTCCCATCATCCAGGTCTAGGCTTGCAATTGTGTTGAACCTGAATCTCTCAGTGGCTGCTGCATGAAAGAATTGTGTTTTCATCTCCTAGTTTCGTCCATCTGACTTTGTATCCTTGTTTCCAATATTTCAGTTTATGCTTGAGAATAATAATATGACTTTTGAGGATGGTTCTGAAATTGCGTTCTTGAATGAATAGTGGTCTTTGTTCCTCTAGTCTTTCCAAAGTGTCAAGTGCAATGTTGGCTTCTTTGACTAATTTATCCAGATTCACACAATTTTTTTGCTCCAATTAGTGAGACAGCCCGAGGTTTTTGAATTTTATTGCAATTCTTTTTGCTCCAATTAGGCATGAAATATGAAAGATATACATATATTCTTTACCTTTTGTATTTAATTTTGAATCATGAATTGCATAAGCATGGAATATATGAAAGATATACTCATATACAATTATACATATATCTTTAATATTGAACCATGGGAATTGCACAGGAGTAATCAATCAAAAATGAATATCCCATAAAATCAGCATATATATGATATTTATCCCATTTAAAATCAATGACCATAATGTAATATTCGATTACTTGAAAGGTCATGCGCATGCCAAAAAAAGAGCAGCTGGGCTTTGAAGTTTCAAACAAAATAAAGGTAATTAATTTATAATTTAGTAAAGTGTAACTGTAACTTCACCTCATGCAGACGCTGTCCCAGCTTACGAAGTTTATCCTTCAAGGTGAGTAGAACAGTATCTTGGTCTAACTTTGGAGCGGTGCCACAGCTAGAGCTATGGCGAGCTGAACCACCAGTAGAACTTGAGGGAAGACCCTCACTATCCTCAGAAAATCCAATAATGCTTATGCCCTTGCTACGCTGGTTTTTCCCTCTGCATGTAAGTTCAGTTAGAGCAGACACCGGGTTGGCAAGTTTACTAGCAAAACAAAGCAAACATTAGAAACTAGTATTCACCAACCTATTTGTTGTCAAGCGGTTTTTACTGTCTGACAAATTATGTCCTTTGCTGTGAGGGACACTCACAGTAACAGATTCAGTCAAAAGAACGGATGAGTTAGCCTCCATAGAGGAGACTCTCTTTTCTTTTTGTGCATTGCTTATATCGCCAACAACATCACACAGTCCATTCATTGGTCTAGGATACTTGTCAAGTGAGTCTGGTCGGTACACCGTAACTGAACTATCTAGATTGCCTTGCTTATCTGAAGCACCTTCTTCCAAGGTGTCAGCCTTTGTTGCCAATTCTTCTGCCTGCTTAGATGGTAAACCATCACTATCATCAACCACAGTTTCATCATGGAATCTTTCCAGAATCTTTGCTTCAAATTTTTCATCTCTTTCCTTGTCTTTAACCTTACGATTATTTTTCTTTTGTTTGGCCTGAAAAAGAATGACTGACATCACAAAGTGTACAAAACCAAGACAACATGAGCAAAAAGCATGATTTCAAGCTATTAAGGAGAGCAAAGGATAAAAATGCATATAAATATAGAACAAATTTGACAAATGAAACTGCATAGTTATCCTAAATAATGTAGGGATATGGAAATTCTACCCTAATGAAACTACTAAAGTGTATGTGTTTTTTAATGCATGATCCAGTTAAATTAAACCACAACAAAGAATTGTAAATCCTGACTAGCAATAATCACAAAGTAATTTAAGATCAATAACTATTGGGTAAGAATGCAAGATAATTGCCTCAGAAGCTTATAGCTAGAGTTTTGCTTCCATAATGTGTCATATAGAAGAGACAATATGACAATACAATAAACTAAGGTTCATAATGAATATGACCTGTTTCTTCTTTGCACGCTTGTCTTTTTCGTTCGCACCACCACCACGTTTCCCCTTCATCTCATTTCCAAGAAGCCATGCCTCCTCCTCCTCCTCACGAATTAATTCTTCTTGCCTCTTCAAAGCAACAGCTTCTTGGTATGCAATTTCAATTCCGCTGACGTAAATAAAAGGCAAGGATAAGCAGTAGGTAACTGATGACCAATAAAGGTTGTTCTGTAGTTTCAAGATATTCAGTTATCAAATTTACTTTGCGCACAGAGTAAAAAGGATGGCTTTAATTTGACTAAAACATAATTTATTTGTTTTTTAAGTTAAATAAACATAAATGCATGATGTGTCAGCTTAAGTACAAAATTGGGGGGAATGCGCAATCTAAAACTGTGGTAGTTTCTTTGTTTTTCTGTCTCAAGACAAATCTTCTAATTTTAAAGGTTAAACAACTCCATTCGAATGCACGAAGCTCTAACTAAACCAACCCATAAAGCTTAGAGATACATAGATGTTAGAGATGAGTGCTGGTATTGGCCAAGAAAACACAATACAGAATTACAGATGAGTGCTGGTTGGAGAAAGTGATGTTTGGTTTTGTTAGGACCGGGCTCCACTATGGGAGGCGCCAGCCCATGGATAGGTCCTGATAAGGACCATCTTATCCTATCTCAATTAGTTATTCTGTTTAGATTATTTCAGTTTCAATTCAGATTAGATTAGATTGTATTAGACCTATAAATACCCCTTAAGGGCTATGGAACAAAGCAAGCCTAGTAATGTTCTTGTTGCCAAGGTTTCCCCCAGCCTCTCCCGTGCACACGCCGTGGCCTCCACAGCGCCCAGCCCTGATCGGCGCCCTGGCTGCCGATCCACCCCCCCCCCCCCCCAAACATCCCTACAATCTACGCCCCAAGAAGACTAGTCCTACCAATCTGGTATCAGTGATGCCAGGCTCCGACAATGAAGACCCATCCCGCACGGCGACATCGACGGCGACCACGGAGGTTTCCGAGCCGCTCGCCAAGGTGCTGACCGAGCTGGTGCACTCAGTCGCCGGCATACAAGCCTACCTGGCGGCAAGGGACGGCCGATTCTCCTTTGGTCCAACAGGAGTAAGTGCGGCGGCGCCAGGGCTGTCCTTCACGCCGGGTCTCACCACCTTGCCGCCGTCCCTATCAACCGTGATCTCCACTGCCGCACCTCCGCCCATGCCCATCCACCAGATTAATTTTCCCCACTCCCCTTCACCGATACCGTCCATGGGACTGCCCTCCGCCGGTCTGTCCATGGGTGGCACACAAGGCCCTCGACATGACTTCTACAACAACCCGCACATACTCGTGGGGGGGCGCACCACCTCCCTTCCCTGGACCACATCAGGGCGGTGAGGCCGCGCCGACCATCGACATACCTCGCTTCTACAAACTCGACTTCGCCACATACGACGGATCGGAGGACCCCCTCACATGGCTGAATCACTGCGAGCAATTTTTTCGCGGACAATGCACCCTAGCTTCGGACAGGGTGTGACTCGCGTCGTACCATCTGACCGGCGGCCCAGACATGCCTAGCTGGGACCGATTCAAGGAATTGTGTCATCTGTGTTTCTGGCCAGTCGTGCGCATTAACAGATTGGCGGAGCTCGCACGCCTGCCCTTCCTCTCCATGGTGCAGGAGTATTCCGAACGCTTCAACGCGCTCCTCTACCACGCCCACAACCTGTCCTTGATGCAGAAATCAGATCTGTTCGTGAGCGGACTTCTAGATCAGATTCATGTCGACGTCGAGCTTCGACAACCACACGATCTCTAGATGGCCATGCACTGGGCGCATGCGTATGAGCGTCGTGCTGAGGCCACCTTGGCAGCGTTGGGGCAGCGCACCACTCGGGACCCTCAGCGACCGACACCAACATCCCCCAAGCCAGCAGCAACCCTCAAACCGACGCTGGGAACAGCGACACCAGCACCACCAGCCCCGGCCCCACCTGGCCCGACTCAGGCCTTCCGTCGCTTGTCCCCCAGGAGCTAGCGGATCGTCATCGCCAAGGCCTCTGCTACAACTGTGACGAGCCCTACGTCCGCAACCACAAGTGCCAATGATTGTTCTATCTAGAGGTCTCAAACTACGACGACAAGGGCCTCATGGAGGAGGCTACCGACATGGCAGCAGGAGACGCTACCGATCAGCCAGTGGTGTCGCTACACGCCATCGCGGGCATCCGAACAGAGGACACAATGCATCTCAACGTAGACATCGGTTGTCATCGCCTCACAGCCCTCCTCGACTCAGGCTCCACTCACAATTTTATCAATGCATGAGTCTTTCATCAGTTACAGCTGCCCACGTCAGACCACCCCACGATGTGCGTGGTTGTGGCCAATGGCGACAACGTACCTTGCAAGGGAGTGACACGTGGGATCACCATCCGCATCCACAATGAATATTTCGTCATAAGTTGCCTCGGTATTGATCTCGGGGGATTCGATGTTGTTCTCGACATTGAGTTCTTGCGAACCCTTGGACCCATCCTTTAGGACTTCGAGAACCTGTCCATGGCATTCTGGCGCGGGGCGCGACGGATCCAATGGAAGGGCCTGGGGTCACCCAGCATCGACAACCAGCTGTCGGCCTTGCACATGACTACAGCGACACCCGATCATCCCCTACTGGACCGCCTACTACACCAGTACGCGAGTGTGTTCGCGGAGCCCCGCAGACTACCCCCAGTTCGGCCCTACGACCACCGCATCCATCTCCTGCAAGGAACAACTCTAGTGGCGGCCCGACCGTACCGTAATCCTCAACTCTAGAAGGACGAACTCGAGCGACAGTGTGCCACTATGCTGGCCCAAGGAATCATTCAGCGAAGCACATCACCATTCTCGGCAATAGTGCTCTTGGTGTGAAAGGCCGATAACTCCTGGAGGTTCTGCATCGACTACCGCGCCCTCAACGACAAGACCTCTAAAGACAAATTCCCGATCCCAGTGGTTGACGGTTCTTCACCAAGCTCGACCTTCGCTCGGGGTATCATCAGGTGCGCATGCACCCAGGTGATATAGAGAAGACGGCATTCCACACTCACCACGGCCACTTCGAGTTCCTCGTCATGCCGTTCGGCCTCTCCAACGCACCAGCCACGTTCTAGGTCGTAATGAATGATGTGCTTCGCAATTTCCTACGCAAGTTCGTTCTGGTGTTCTTCGAGATATCCTGATTTACAGGTCCTCGTGGGCCAAACACTTGCAGCATGTACGCACCGTCCTCGAGGCACTATAGGAGCACAACCTCCACCTGAAGCGATTGAAGTGCTCTTTCGGAGTACTCTCGGTCATGTAACTCGACCATGTCATCACCGCCGATGGAGTCGCCATGGACAATGACAAGGTGGACGCCGTCACTACATGGCCAATACCATCCTCCACCCAAGGCCTACGTGGCTTCCTAGGACTCGCGGGCTACTACCGGAAGTTCATCTACGACTTTGGCACCATCGCGGCACCCCTCACGTGACTCTTACGGCCTTCCAGGCGCTACAACGCGGCGTCTCTACGGGTCGGTCCTCCAGATGCCGCACTTCGACGAGCCATTCATCGTGGACTATGACGCCTCAGGTGCAGGTTTCGGCGCCGTTCTCCACCAAGATGTTGGGTCGATCGCCTTCTTCAACTGGCCATTTGCAGCACGCCACCTCAAGCTAGCAGCTTACGAGCGAGAGTTGACCAGCCTAGTGCAAGCAGTTCGGCACTAGCGGCCGTACTTGTGGGGCCAGCGCTTCCTCGTCTGCACCGACCACTACAACCTCAAGTTCTTACTCGACTAGCGCCTATCCACGGTACCGCAACATCAATGGATCAGCAAGCTATTCGACTTCGACTTTACGGCGAAATACCATCCGAGCTGCCTAAACATGGTGGCAGACGCCCTATCTCGTCGCGACTCTGCCACGACCAATCTTCTTGTGATTTCAGGACCTTTCCAGCTATCGGACGAGATCCAAGAGGCCTCTTTGACTGACGAGGCAACCCGCAAAACCCTCCGGCAAATCCAGGAGGGGGAGCTTAGAGAGCCATGGAAGTTGGTTGACAGGCTCCTAGACGGGTCACGGATTTTCGTGCCAGCACAGCACGATTTGTGCCACCGTGTGTTGTCCCTGGCCCACTCAGCGGGACACGAGGGCATACAGAAGACCCTGCAACGACTTCGAGGCGGTTTCTTCATCCCAGGCGATCGCACCTTGGTGCGCGATCTAGTACACACATGTCATACATGCCAATGCAACAAGACGAAGACACTACATCCAGTCGGTCTGCTGCAACCTCTAGACGTCCCATCGCAAGTATGGGTCGACATCTCCATGGACGTCATCGAAGGGTTGCCCAAGGTACATGGGAAGTCGGTGATCCTCACTGTCGTCGACCGCTTCTCCAAATATGTGCACTTCATCGCGCTCAATCATCCCTATTCGACAGCATCCGTCGCTAGAGCTTTCTTCGAAGGGGTGGTCCATCTTCATGGGTTTCCCTCGTCCATCATCAGCGATAGAGATCCAATCTTTACAAGCAACGTATGGCGCAACCTCTTCAAGCTAGCAGGGGTAGCCCTCCGCATGAGCACGGCCTTCCATCCACAGACCGATGGTCAATCAGAGGTCGTAAACAAGGTGATCGCCATGTACTTGCGCTGCACCACCAGAGATCAACCCCGAGCTTGGGTAGACTAGTTGTTGTGGGTGGAATACGTGGGTGGAATACTGCTACAACACATCCTTCCATACAACACTGCGTGCCACCCCATTCGAGGTGGTCTACGGCCGGCCGCCACCGCCATTGCTGCCACACGAAGACGGCTTCGCACGCACGGAGACGGTGGAGGAACTTCAGCGTGCGCATGACGCCTACCTCGTCAAAGTCCACGAGCATCTACTTCAAGCTCAACAGCTCGCCAAACGCTACTACGACGCTCATCATCGAGACTTGGAGTTTCAGAAGGATAACTGGGTTTGGCTACGCCCCAGTCACTCAATCTCAAGGTCAAGGGGAAGCTAGGTCCTCACTACACAGGGCCATTTCAGATCATAGAGTGCATTGGCAAGGTGGCATATCGACTGCAACTCCCAAAGGGCGCCTGTTAGCACGATGTCTTCCATGTGGGGCCGTTGAAGCCATACCGAGGTGACCCATCAGAGACCCCGACGACATTGCCCCCAACGATGGACGGCCGCCTCCTACCCTCATCAGAGCGAGTCTTGTGGGCTCAGCTTCGTCACGACATGTGGCATGTCCTAGTGCAGTGGCAAGGCATGCCATCCTCAAGGCATGCTATCCTCAGACGCCACGTGGGAGCAACTCCAAGAATTCAAGGAAGCCTATCCTGATGTTCAGCTCGAGGACGAGCTGTTTGAAGAGGCGGAGAGAGATGTTAGGACCGGGCTCCACTATGGGAGGCGCCGGCCCATAGATAGGTCCTAATAAGGACCATCTTATCTTATCTCAATTAGTTATTCTGTTTAATTATTTCAGTTTCAATTCAGATTAGATTAGATTGTATTAGGCCTATAAATACCCCTTAAGGGCTGTGGAATAAAGCAAGCCTAGCAACGTTCTTATTGCCAGGGTTTCCCCTGGCCTCTCCACCTCTCCCATGCGCACGCCGTGGCCTCCACGGCGCCCAGCCCTGATCGGCGCCCTGGCTGCCGATCCACCCCCCAACCATCCCTACAATCTACGCACCGGGAAGACTAGTCCTACCAGGTTTAGTGCCAAAATATCGATAACGAGTGGTGAGTACATAGATGTTGCCAACATTTTGGTAGGGTAGAGAACCAAAACAAGCCTAAAAATAAATAAAACAATCTTTACCTGAATATATGAGATAGCACAAATGTTTCAAGTATTTTCCGACCAAGCTCAGTTAGGCGTCTTTCCTCACGCTCCATAGAAATTTTGTTAACCTCACCAGAAGTACCATCCTACAAAGGTGAGCATAGTCACAAAATGAGATACAAAAAATATTTCACTGCTCAAAGTATAATAATGACAAGGAATTCGAATTTGAATGCTTCACAAACACAATTGACTTCACAAAAACAATATGAGAAACTAACAAATATGCTCACAATAGAATTGCTTTAGGGGAATAAAGATTTATACTGAGATAATTGAACTAAAAAATCATGTTACAGACATTAAAGCAATCCCTACCTTCACACGGCTCTGGGAACATTTGTCATCCTTTGGAGATACAGGTTGGCAAGGCAGCGGTTCTAAGGCTGCTCTCTCAAGCAAATCTATGACATCACTGGCCAAAACAAACATGTCCATATCAACATGAATCATGGGTGCAGGCAGTTCATCCAAATCTGATAGTATTCTTCCTTTCTTGCCCTTGCTCTGGTATTCAAGTGCTTTCAGGCCCGTATACAAAGAATCCATCACTAATGTTGAAGTAACCTCTTTCTCCACAAAAAAATGTTTCACTAATACTTTTAATATGGCATCAGTCTTCTCTCTGGACATCCTATGCCTGGTACTTGGGTCAATTGCTGCCCAGAAAGCACAAAAACTACAAAACCAACAAAGATTCCATTTCAATGGGTAGAAGTAATTAAAGAAAACATATAACTTGTTTTTATTGCAGCATATTATACTGGAAAAGCTAATAGTCAAACCTGGACCATCTCATTTTATCCTCAATGAGTTTGCTAAGTTTATTTCTCCGTTCCTCAACAAAACACCGGTATATTTGTTCAATGTTTGTCGTATAAACACGGAGTAATTCTCTTCGATAAGAACGATTGAGGCAACGAAATGGTTTGTCCACCTTCTCCCTTACATATTAAATACAACAGTATGATGTTACATGATAATTTGTAATCGATGTCTATCAACAAGAAACAAAAATGGGAAATTATCTAATATATATACAAGAAGCTAAGCACAAGCTGATCCATATGGGGCTACAAAAAGCTAGGACATTTGACCAAAAGAATGAGAAACCAGATTACCAGAACAGATTCAATAGATGCCCACTGTGGGAATCTCACAGTAGAATCATTACGAATACAATTGAATAAAGAAACAATACTTCCAGATAAATTGGCAAACTACCTGTAGAAATTTCAAAAATATTGTTCCCGTGATTAGGACATGAAGCAATAAAGACCGACATGCTCAATGAACCGACCTAATAGTTTTATTAAGTAGAGACAAATTAGAAGCACCATGATACACAGATTAGCTACCAATCATGCATAATAAAAATTTGCTACCTGATAACTTGAACTTGAGCTATGATTTCAAGAACATCGTCAACAAGAAAACCATCCTGAATCTTTGACAACTCCATAAATTTTTTCCATCCCCAATCATGCTCCTTCTTCCAGAATTTATGCAAAGTATCTACAAAATTTACTTAACACCTGAAGCTGGCAAGAAGATAAGTATTGTAGCTTCCTACAAAGAGAACTAGACAAATTCAGCTCACCTGAGTATTTTACTTTCTTAGGATCCATGTTGCCTACAGCTATAGTGAACTGTGCAAAATGGCTCCACCCTGATAGTGTAGGATTAAAATCAGATGATAATTCCATGGTGCAGATAAGATAGCAGCAAAGAATGCAAAATCAAACCTGGGAGAAGTTTGTCATGATTAGCAACACAAAGAAACAATGACAGGTGGTTGGAAACATCACATCCTTGAGGGTATACAAGAATATACCTGTAAAATAAAAGTACAAACACAACAGAATTAGTAAACGGGCATATAGTAATAACAAATATGAACTGGAAAAAGAGACAGGAAGCTCTTTGATTTGATTCTCCCGCCCTCGGTAAACATTCTTGAAGCAAACAATATTTGGTAGCCACATAAGCCAAATTATGAAGAAATATCATATGTGGAACAAAATGAATTATGTTTACAATTTCTAACACAATAGAGAAAGCAGATATATCAGGGTTGTGAACTGCCAATCCTCACTATTCACACCCAATTACTATACAGCCAACTGCATGAAATAAATAGCTGCAATAAAGAAAATAAACCTAACATTTCAAAATATCATGGCAATGAAAAACAATGTTGTGTCGTTATCCATATCTACAACTTAATGAACAATGCTTTCAATTAAGGAATCACAGAATGACAGAAAATAACTTTATATTTTTATAATGCCAAAAATCAAACAAGTTTGCATTTCCTGGGCAACAATCATTATGTCAGCAACACACGCACATGATAAGTTTTAGGTTGTGCTCGTTTATGATTGGGGTGCACAGAAAGGAAAGATGGTGAGATCAGAATTGACACAAGTAAAATTTTCTGGGCAGCAACATGAGAAAAACATGGAAATATTTGTGAAAAGTAAATAATATCTAAAGCATAAATGTTATACAAGAAAAACCCGCCAAGTGCAGTGTCATTGTAAGAGACAAAAAAGAAGAGGAGGTAAAACATAAAGCATTGGAAGGGGAAACCATGCACGATAGGCTGTTTCTCACAACAATCTGTTCATCAATAATAGGTAGCACAAATGGAAGGTTTCATCCCTCAATTGTCCCAGTCACATTTGAAACAGGATTCATTACAAGACAAAAGTTCAAGCGTCAAAACAAAAAAGCAGAAAAATAAATATAGAGGCGGTTATTTCTAATCAATTGTCACCAGGCACTTTACCATTTGTAACCACCAGCTTCAAATGGCTCGCTTTTCATTTCTCTCTTCTTCTCCTTTGAAAAATTTTCAATTCTCCAAGTATGTTGCCCAAATAAATCCGAAGGTTTGGGGCCTATTATGGTAGTTCAGAGAAATGAAGTTTAAACAGAGAAAGAAAAAACAACTCCTAAACAAAACAACACATTTATCTTACAAAATAGTTCAACAACAAACATGCCAAGACTTCAACTAGGAAAGAGAGTTTAAACTTATCCATGCAACAAAAGCAAATGTTGACACTAGCACGAATGTAATTAAGGTAAGAACAGCAATACAGTATGCAAGTCACCTCATTGAATGCCCTAATCATATTTACTCCTCTAAAGAAAATATGAATTACATCAATGAGACACTGAAGGGCATCATGCAGTAGCATAAAACAAGAAGGTAAATGGATAAGTTCCTTGTGGCTTGTATAGATGGGATAAATATTAATTGCAAAATTGAGTTTCTGGAGGAAAGTCAAGATGGACACTTGAATACAGTACAGAAAGAGAAGAGAAAATGGAGCATCACAACTCATTAGTAGTAAGTAGCACCCTCCAAATAAGCTGTAACTAAGTAATCATCATAATAATATGAAGGTAATAACCAAAATATCATTTGGAAAAAATATCTTTCTGTCATGGGGGTATTGGGCCAGGCCCAGCCCATGCAGGCACTGTAGCAAGAATTAGGGATTTGTGAGTTTAAAAGATAAGGTTAGATTAAATCAGATTGAGTCCTTAAAAGGTAAGATTAGATTGAGCTCTCAAAAGGTAATAATAGATTAGATTAAGTCCTTGAGGGTCAAGTCAGTTCTATCCATATAAGGATGGATTGTATCTCTATTTAAGAAAGAATTAGTCTAATCTCTCCCCAATGTTCCTCTCCCTAACCTAAGTCTACCTCTCATCCCTAGCAGTCATCGCCGACCATCTATCCTCCCAATGATGTTTATCCTGTCATAGTTTCAGCCCATGACTAGAACTTCATTGCCTTCCCGTGCGCGAAACGAATGGGTGCAGTACTGCAGTGTCGTGGGTCGGTTTTGGGGCGGGGGCAGAGAGAGACCAGAAACTTGATTCATTTGGATTGACGAGCCATTTCGCGAATCAATAGAATGTCACTCTATCCATATCTATTCTATCTTGACATGACGGGCCATAAAAAAAGTATTACATGGATATTGGATACCCTTGGGCCTTGGCAAATACTATAAACAACATTTGTGTGCGGTACATTGAGTTCTAATACATGTGGGGTCTGACTTCAATCATAAATGTCTTGGATCAGCGGGTATTTCTGCTCTAGTGAGTATGATCGCTGTTTATTTTTTCAGTGATATTAGGATAAACTTCTTGGTGTTTATAAGACGTAAACAAGATCTATCAGAGATTTCCAAATTTGAGACCTAATGCCAGACATCATCCATAACTATGCCCATAGTTGTTACGGTGACGGGGTGAAGCGTGGCGACCTACCACCTTCACAACTTTACAACGCTTATGGTACGCAGCGTGGGGTCGCCATAGACACATTGGCGTAGCGAACAATATAGAAAAATAGCTTATAGGATTTAGAAAAAATATATTAATATATAAGTAGTAAATAAATTGCAAATAACAATAGCAATATAGCATGATAAAAATAGCAGTACAATATAAGTTACAATATTGTTACTTTAGATACCTTATAAGATAAAAATAATAATTAAAATTGCCATAACACATTTAAAATTATGTCTAATATTATATTTAAAGTTCAGTTAATACTTCTATTTATATATCAAACAGTCCATTTAAAGCCCATTAGTATTTTTTATTTATCAACCCTAACTTCTCTCCCACTCCCCCGTCTCTCCCTCAGCTCACTCTTCCTGTCTTCTAGCCGCCGCACCCCTCTTCCCCTCCTTTCCCTCCTCTTCTCTTCCCCATCTTCTACACCAGTGTGCCCAGCCTTGCCACGCGCCGCTTGCACCTGGCTGCGGCACCGTGACCGACCCCGTTGCTCTGCGCCGGATCTGGCCTCTGCCTCTTAGAGCGCTGCCTTCCCTTCTCTCTCTGTTCTAGTCAACCACCACCCACCAGATCTGGCCTCCACTGCCCGCCCGCCACCCGCCAGATCTGGCCACTGCCTCTTTCGTCGAGGAGTATCACCGCCTCCTTTGGCCCAGATCTGCCCGTCATCGCTAGGGGTGAAAGTGGTTCGGATAGTTTCCGACCGTATCCGGAAAAACGGATTCGGATTCGGATTTTTTGATTCGGATACGGATTTTTCGGATACGGATTCGGATTCGGATATTTTTTTTCGGATACGGAAACGGATATGATATGCCTGATATCCGTCGGATTCGGATACGGATTCGGATAATCCGAATAGTTCTTATTCGGATATCCGGCCCATTAAAAATACAGGCCCACTAGCCACACTGCAGGCCCACATCACATAATAGGCCTTTATATGGCACTATGACATATTTGGCTGGCAGACCCACTGCCATGGCGCCATGGCCCAACCGCCCAAGCATTTTGAAATAAAAAATCTTCTTTATTTTTTTAAAAAAACATTTTTAAAAAAACATAAAGAATATTTTTTAAAAAATATATATATTTTAAAAATGGGATAAATTTCTATAAATTTAAACAGATAAAAAATTTTAATAAATAAAAAATATTTTTTAGTTCTTTCAATTTAAATTTTAAAAACACAATGAATTAATGAAAAATAGCAAATTGATATATGTTGTATTTTAATTATAGAAAAAGTTTAAACAAATATTTAACTATTAATTTGTTTTTAAACCTAACACATTTCTTTTAACATTCGTACATGCAAACTTTGTCAAAATAATTTTAAATTTTTATCACAGCATCTATGTATCGTATGATGATACCATAAGACGTATCGTATTTTTCAGACTTAATTTGAATTTTTAGAATTAAAATTTCATTAAGCTCTATGTTGTCCATCGAGTGTCGTAACATTTTTTTAAAAAATATCTTTCAATTTAGTGGATACTGACTTAAAATAGACTCACATGCATGAATATGATTTTTCTAGAATTTTTAGTTCATTATTTCATGCACTTGTAGTTCAAATTTGATAAATTTCAATATAAATCAAAGAAACATACATAATGAATTAAAAATAGCAAACTTATGCATAAAATGTGAAATTTTTTTATGATATTATATATGTTGTATTTTGATATTAGAAAAAAATTCAACTTTAAACGAACATTTATATTTCAAATTTATAATTTTAAACTTTATCTCTTTCACTCCAAAAATAAGTAAATAGTCAACTTTGACTAAAACCCTATCGACCCTAATTTTTCTTTCTCTCTCCCGGTCTCTCCTACTCCTATCACCTCTCTCTCCCCGTTCGTGATGATTTATATGATGTTAACTATTATTTGTCATTTGTGTATTGTGATCGTGAATAAATAAATACATTATTGATATTCGGTAAGTATTCGTAACCGTATTCGTATTCGATTCGTATCCGCTCCGTATTCGTATTCGATGATATCCGACTCCGTATTCGTATTCGGATTATCCGAATCCGAATTCGAATCCGAAAAAATATATGAAAAAGGATATGATATTAGTGATATCCGTCCGTATCCGATCCGTTTTCACCCCTAGTCATCGCTGCCCTCCAATATCACTCACCATAGATGGTGTGATGTCGTTGTGGAGAACTGCAAAATAGCACCACAGCGATATGGCATCGATATATCGACGCCATAACAACTATGACTATGCCCATATAATGTTTAGAGGGAACAGAATTTTCAATTGTAGTAATGGTATAGAAATCCTAGCAAGAAACCACCCTGGATGCTATCTAGTCTAAACGCGCAAATTCTCAATAGGGGTGGGCACAAAATAACAAAAAAAACTGAACTAAAAAACAGCTAATTTCGTTTTTTGACTTTTATCAAAAAAAAATGGTTTTCATTTTAGAGAAGTTCAGTGTTCGGTTCAGTTTTTTCCCTCACAAAACCAAACAAACCGTAGTACCGAACTTTACTGCACTTGTCTCAGTTGCTCTGAAGGCTGAAGAATAAATCTACCAGGCCCAGCAGGCCAGCCCACAAAGGCTAGAGCCAAGTGACCAAGTCCCTTACACAAGTCAGTCACCCACGCCCCACAAGGCCATGACCACACACATGACGCCACCGCATGCATGCATATAACCTATCTTTTTTGCAAATAATGAAGTGCACATAAAATTTGTCTTGTTGTGGCAGGGTGCATAAACATATTTTGGTGCATAGTTGTTATGGCGACGCGACGAAGCACGGCGACCTACCACCTTCACAACTTTACAGCGCTTATGGCGCACGGCGCGGCGTCGCCATAGACACATCGGCGCGGCGAACAATATAGAAAATTAGCTTATAGGATTTAGAAAAATATATCAATATATAAGTACTAAAATACTAAATTGCAAATAACAATATTAGTATGGTATGATAAACATAGCAATACAATATCAAGTTACAATATTGTAACTTTAGATACATTATAATATAAAAAATATAATTAAAATTGCAAAAACATATTTAAAATTATGTCTAATAATATATTTAAAGTTCAGTAAATAATCTATTTATATAAATTTTACCACACAACCCATTTAAATTTCAGCCCATTTAAAGCCCATTTCTAAACCCTAACTTCTCCCCATTACCTCTCTCTCTCAGCCCCCTCTCCAACCGCCACACTTCCCCTCCTCTCCCTCCTCTTCTCTTCTCCATCTTCTACACTAGTGCACTGGGCGGCCATATCTGACCCTCACTGTGGCCCCACCGCGCCCTCGCCACGCCCCGTCGCCCCCTCGCCGAGCCCTCGCCGCGCCCTCGCCACGCCCCGTCGCACCCTTGCCGCACCCCACCGCACCATCGCCACGCCCTCATTGCGGCTTCGTATGGCGGGCGCCACATCCGCCACGGGCGCCACGCCACGCCACAGTGGCGCCACACACCTGTGGCGCTCGCCACAGACACTTGAGCGATATGGCGGTCCGTGGCGAATTGCAGATTTCTGTCACGGTGATATGGCGACGTTATGGCAAGGATATGGCGACGCCATAACAACTATGTTTTGGTGCAAGCTAAAAATAGAAAAATAAATGCAAAGATATAATATAGGATTAGTGCTAAAATCATGCTTGGATACATATCCATATATTGCATATTTGCATATGGCACCCTAGATGTGTAGTGCTAAGAGAGATTAACAAATGAAAGTATGAAACACAAAAGCTAGGGTTCAGCGCTGGAATTTTCGTTTGCAGCGTGCAATTATCCTGTTATTCAGGTTCATAAATGCCTGACAGAGTGCATTCCAGCCAGAACAAGTAGTATTAAATGGAACAGGCATAGCTGAGAGGAATTACAGCTGAAACAGGTTGATGGCTTTGTAATTTGTATTCCTTTTTCCCAACGAAATGGAATGTTCCAGGAATTCCAGCCAATATGGAATTGTATTGTTAAGTCAGGGAGAAAGCATGGAGGTATCACTCTATGGGGCAAGTATGGTCTTCATTAATTATTTCTTAAATGCCTGCTTCCTTGGTCAATGCACACTTGAGTACAAGGTGGCTGGACTAATATTGTGAAATGGAGGGTGCTAGCCAGTAGTGCCTTCACTTGACAATTCACTCATTTTCATAAATGACCTAACTGTGTACTCTGCGTTGTGGTTAAAAAACTCTCATTTATGACAAAGAAATGCACATACGCATATTGTCTTCTCGACTTTGAAGCTACTCTGCAACTATAGCATTTTCCATTATTTGAGCAAGAAAGAGCTTTTTCAAAGTCCTGGGAGGTAGCTATAAGGCTCACACTTGCAAGTTGCAACTGAGCAAGACACATTGTGCATAACTGCATACAGATGGTATGTAAGTTGTCAACTAACTACTCGAGAATCTGTAGTATTTTGTCCATGGCAATCATGTTAAGCTCAAGTGGTGTTGTAAGTTGTAACATACATACCATTAATCTACAGTCAGTACGGACATGTGTAAAATAAAGCAAGTGCATTTGCTCACCAGGATCATCATCATCACCGTCAGTGTCCCAAAATGGCGGGGGCGTCGAAGGGCTCTCGCTCTCTGCCTGATCACAGGACCGCCACTCCGACAATGACTCACCAGACAGACTACGATCCTCGTCCCTCATCCCCGCTGTGCTTGCAGCAGAATCATCATTTGCTGCAGCACAAGCCATCCAGGAAATCTTTCACTACTTCAAACTAAATTATCTGCAGCTGCATGCATAAACGACAACATGAGGAGACTTAAATGCTAACAAAATCAGAACCCAAAAATATCCATCAAGAAGACTCCAGCGGAATCAAATCGATTATCACTCCAAAACCATTAACAAACCCACACAAACCCCCACCTCCCACTCCCTCCCAAAAAAACAAAAACACGTATATCATAATCTAACCAATACAAAACCGCCAAATTCGGTGAAATTCCGGTCAAATTCAACTAAAATAAAAATCGCGGCCGCCCAACCTAGAACCCCCTCAGCAGACAGAGAACGCCATCATCCGATCAGGCACCTTCCCGACACCCGGAAACCCTAATACCCACAACGGGCCCCCGACACCACCCCCCCCCCCCCCCCCCCCGCCCGAAACACACGCACGCGAACGTGCGTGCAGTAAACCCTGGCGGACCCGCGAGGCTCCCGATCTAGGCGGCGGCCAGAGCGCCCTTCGCTTTACCTGCCGCGGCGGCGGGCGGCTGCTGCTCCAGGAGCGCGCCGCAGCGGGGGTCGGCGGCGGCGGCGGCGGCGGGAGAGGGGAACAGGTCTGGGAGAGGAATAAGTTTGGATTGGGGAATTGAGATTTGTAAGCAGGAGAGGAGAGAAGAAAAAAAAGTCGGGGACTCCGGACTCGGGAGGAGGGAGGCGGTGAGGTCTGGTCAGGTGAGTGGTATGGCTAATGGCCTCGGCGCACCTTGCACGGTCTGATCTCCCGTCCCCGTCTGCGCGGCGCGTCGCGCGTGCGGATGGGGGCGCGCGGGCCGCGAGGAAAAAACCGGAAAAGCGGGGAAGCTGGGTGGAGGAGGCGGAGTCGGTCGCGCGCCGTGGGAAGGGTAGGGCCGGCCGAGCCACCAGCTCTAACTCGTCTCGACTCGGCTCCGAGAGCTGAAAATCGAGCTCGGCTCGGGCATAAAATGCTCACCTCGCATCTCCCTCTCCTCTCTCGTATCAACAAAAAACAGAGCGACAAGGACCGGTGGACGTGAGAGCGGCAGTGGCTGGACGTAGAGGGCGGCAGGGCAGCGGAGGCACCGAGCCACTACGGGCATGGTCGCGCGCCCGCGCAAGGTGGCAGAGGCGATGAGGGTAAGGCCACACGCCCACACGGGGCACAGGGGTGGCATCGTCCGTGCGAAACTGCCCTGTGTGCCCGCTGCGTGCATGCGTGTCTGTATGCCCAGTTGCCCTAGCATTTGCTTTTGGGCACTACCACAGAGAGGAGAGGTGACCTGTGTACGCTTAACAGATTGTATGCAGTGGCTTAGCTAGAAATTTTTTAGTTGAGTGTTAAATTCAATATACATGAATAAATTACTAAAATTAGTATATAAAACAGTACATATTTGACTAAATAATTGTTTAACAATTCATCAGATAACTCATTCTCAACTTATACTTCTGATTTTAGTTGAAAATACTCTTTTAACATTTGATTTTTTTTTTTTTTTGAGAAAGAGCAGGCAACAAGCCTCTCCCATTTCCATTAAAGAAATGAACTCACAACTAGACCAGTTTTCAACAGAACGACGACAAACAACACAAAGATAATAGTCCAAACACCAGACAACAGGATAGAACTGAAATGGATGACTAAAACGTAGAAAGAAAACCAGACCACACTCGAACAACTGTCAACAGACAAAAGCTTACAAAGTATCAAACCCAACGACCCCAAGGCCGACCAAACATCGGAACTACTTTCAGCGACCGACTAACTTTCGTTCACCCAATGCCAACACGCTTCCTTGAGAAAGTCCAGCCAAATTTCTTGGAGAAGATCTCACTTGCTAGATGTGCGAGAAGGCGCACCCCCTCCTCCAACTCTTTTTCCTTTTCCGCCGACTTCTGGAGGATGGCACAAGAAGAAATCCAATAGCAAATATGGTTAATAAGGTCAAGAGGATCGGAAGGCAGTTTGTTATTAAAACATGCATCATTTCTGCATTTCCAAATGCTCCAAAAGACAGCTGTCTTTTAACATTTGATGTCACCGAAAATACACCAAATCGTAAAAAACTTATCAAGATTTTGCAGTGCTTCAAATCTTTAATGGTAGTAAATTATCAAGTTAGAACCTAAGCCTGAAATATCTACGAAAGTATTTTAAATAGGAATCTAACTTATATAGCACTAAACTTAAATGTTTTTAACTTAATAATTAGTGAAAAGTTAGTCTTGTGTTTTAAAATAGATGATGTATATTGCTGTGTCAAACGAGCTATTTCAAATTTGAGGGGGTTATTTATAGGTTTTGAATAGTTTGAAGTGCCCTTTTAAAAATATTTTATCGATAGAGCAACCAAATTTAGGTTTTAACTAGTTTGCTCGATCTTTAACAGAAGCGTCGACCGATCAATCACACCGTCGGCGGCCACGACGACGGGGCACTGGCTGGCCGTTCCAGGACGCCGCCGTGGGAGAGCAGCGCCCACAGCTGCGTCATGAACTCGCCGCCGGCGCCGAGCATCTCGGCGTGGATGTCCACATTGTCCGACGGCGCGAGGAAGAGTATGAACTCCGCCCAGAACTCGGCGAGCACCTGCCACCGCCGCCCGTCGTCGTCGACGGCCTCCCTGAGCTGCCCGCCGAGCAGCGCCGCCTTCTCGATGATGGTGGGGCTGCCCGCTCTCTCGTACCCGCCGCGCTGCCGCTCCTTGGCCTCTATCTCCTCAAGCCTCGCGAGCACGCAGCTCTCCGTCCTGCAGCCGTCGAGGTGTTCCCTGGTCTGCTGCACCGCCGTGTCGAAGATCTGCTCGGCGGTGTAGCTCGGGTCCGGCAGCATCTCCGGCACGAAGGCCACCAGGTAAGCGCAGTATTTGGACAGCTTCGTCGCAATGAGCCTGTTCACGTCGACGGCGTTGTCGCGGCGGCGGCCACCGGCCCAGTCGCAGCGTGTGGTGACGACGTGCCACACCAGGATCTGGTCGGTGAGCTTCGTGAAGCTGCACGCCCACTCCAGCTTCGACGACAGGCCATGCCTCCGCATGGTGGAGACGCCATTGGTGAGGTAGCCATAGCTCGTCTTGAAGGAGATGAGCACCGCTCGCCTGACCTCCGGTGGCAGCTTCTTCCTCCTGCCTCGCTTTTGGCCCTGCCTCCGTGGCTCCACCAGGTACAGCGTCAGCCACGACATCAGGTTCCATGGTCGGTGGTTGAACCGCTTGAGGAGCACGTACTGGCCGACCTTGTTCGCCCAGTACCTCGTCTCCGGCGGCGTGATGCTCTCCTTCCACCACAAGTGGCCGCGCCGCCGCTTAGACCATGGCTGGTCGTCGCGCACGCAGCGGTACACGGTCTTGACATATCTCCAGTTGCTGGAGAAGCCGGCCACCGCCTGGCACAGCTCGAGCGCCGCGGTGATCAGGACGATCATCACCGTGACGGAGCGGTCGAGGTCGCGCACGCCGATGACGATGCGGTGGTAGCCGGGGCCAAGCGTGCCAAAGAACGCCGTCCACAGGGTGAGGCCAGCCACGGCTGCGGCGATACAGACGTAGGTCCTGGCTCCGACGAGGACGATGTTCTTGGTGTAGAACTCGTCGTACAGGAAGTCGAGCTCCGCCTCGACGACGCGTAAGGCGGCGTCCGGGCCGGTGTCGCCGCTGTAGATAAGCCCGATGCAGACAAGGTCCCGCGCCTTCTGCGAGCCGGCCTCCGCCGGGATGAATCCGTAGAACCGCCGCTTCAGCAGCTTGAACAGCGCGAAGGCGAGGCAGAAGTCCCTCGCCCTGTCCTTCTCGACCTCGCTGTAGCCCCGCTCGCCGTCGATCCACCGGTAGACCTGGTCAATGGTGACGACCGACTTGCCGGCGCTCTGGCTCATCATGTTGTCGCGGGCTAACTGGTCGCCTTCGTGGCTCACCGGCACCATGGTGTCCTCGCCGTCGAAGATGTACTTGTACCCCTTCATGGTCCTCGGATCAGGCGCGGGCTCCTCGTCGGCGGCGATCGACTCCTCGACGTCCATGTACTCGGCAATCACCTTGACGGACTGGTCGGGGAGGCTGGCCTTGATCATCTCGACGATCTTGGCCGCCGTCTTGAGCACGTTGAGGCTCCAGAACGCCCAGATGGCCGCCCGGTAGCTGGCGTTGCGGCCGGTGGCGCCGACGATGAGCCAGAGCACCAGCGCGGTCTGGAGGATGTGCTGCAGCAGCAGCTTCTTCCGCTGGCTGAACTCGCGGCGGCTGTGCACCGGCGCCGCGTACGCGCTCGCCTGGATCAGGAGCAGCGCCGCCGCCCACAGCACGAACATCTCGCCGCGGAACGGCCCGTCCTGGATGAGCCCGACGGCGTAGGAGACCACCACGTAGGACAGCGAGTACGCCATCCACATGATGCCGCGGAGCAGCTTGTCGCTGCTCCGCCGCCGGGTGGAGCCGTACAGCACCAGAGCCGCGAGGGTGACCGCGCTCAGGAGGACGACCACCTCCAGCCGCAGCAGCCGCCCTTCCACCGTGCCCAGGCTCTCCACGAATCCGCGCACGGCGGCCTTGCTGACCACCTCCATTGCTAAGCTTCACTCGATCCAGATACACCAATTACCAGTGATCTTGCAGTAGCCGAATCAAATCAAACTCCTCCTTGGCATCGAAGGCAAATGTGCTTAGCTCAAACTAGCCGATTTGATCCATGCAAGAAGACGATGAGATTGGATTCAAGCAAAAACAAAAAATGGAAAGGACGAAATGGGATTGAAGTAGGACGCAAGATAGCTTCTTCTTTTGTGTGTTGCGGCGGTGGCACTCCATGAAAGACAAGAATCTCAAAGTACACAAAACATATTGCAGAACCTTTCTTCCTTCTCTGAGTTTTGCAGATATCATCAAATCAGCTCGTCTTTATGCTGGTGATCTATTATCAACAGCTTCAAAAATGCCGATCAAATGACCAGTGAAATGGCACCGAGTGAAGAAAAGGATATGTCCCGTACAAAACGCATACACGGGGTAGCAAGCAAATGGAGATGATGACCAGGACGAGAAGCAAAGCTAGTAAATTTCAACCAAACAGGAATAATACAGCCATCCAAGTATATCAGTAGACGCCGGCAAAGTGCCTGATGCTCATGTGGCTACTAACTTTTCACAGGAATTGACTGAAACAAACAAAGACTGGTTTCAAAACGCAAGTCATCAGTTCTCAAATGACAGTCACTATATGGGCATGTTTATTTTAGCTTTTATCAGCTAGTTAGTGTGAGTAGCCAGTGTTTTCCAGTTTCTGGATTCTAATTCATTTTCAAATTCTGCAACTACTGATTCTCATAATCTAAGTTCAGAATTTGATTTGGATCATTTGTCTATGCATCAAATTCTAGAAGTAGTTGCAGCTATCAGAAACTAACAAACAGACCCTATATCATATAGGGTTGGACCGTCCAATAACAATGTACTAACTCAGTGACTTGAGATGGTTGAAGATGACATGAGTTTATGCATCACAGCATTTTCTTTCTAGTGTCTACTCATAGCATGGGAGTCCATCTAAACTCTTGCATGTCAACAAGGCTTGCCACATGACAAGAATGGTGATGTGCCAAATAACTAAAAAGATTTGACGAATTACCACTAAAAATATGCTATTTGATTATTTGCCACATGTCTTGATGACGTGTGAAACCACACGAGTCTATGATTTATGAATTTAGGTTAAAGTGACAAATAATCAAAATCATTTTTAAGCAAGAAATCATCAAATATTCCAAATAACTACCTTTACTTATCATGGCAGTTAAACAACTCGGACCCAACATTCTGATATCATATGGAAAGCAGAGGCTTTTTTGGAAGACTCAGAGCACAGGTTTGGGTCAAGCAACTAAGCAAGTCATTATCCATGAACTAAATCAGAACAGTGCTTAATACTAGAGTAATGTGAAGTACCATCACAGAGGCACTAGCCCTTTCAGAGCTGAAGGATCATTTTATTTAGGAGAGAGTACTGCTCCACTATAATACTACAGGGATGCATGTAGCTCAACCTTGTTAGTGAGATCATCCTTCACAGCGCCGACAACCCTGTCTTTAACATCTCCCTCCTTCATGAAAAGGAATGTTGGCATAGCTTCAACACTGAATTGCTCAGCAATCGGCTGCTTGTTACACAGATCTTCGTTATGGTCAAATCAGAAGAGGAAAAGCAGCACAGAAATCGTCACAAACAATGGGGGAGCAACTCAATACCTTCAGTTCATCGACATCAACCTTCAGGAAAACAACATTCGGGTGCTTCTTCGCGAGATCAGCAAAAACTGGAGCAATGACGCGGCATGGTCCGCACCATGATGCAGTGAAATCAATCACAACCTTGTGTAACAACAACAACAACAACAACAACAAGGTTAACCACACTATCACAGTATTGTTAATCCGGTATTAATTTTTTACTTTCGAAGGTAGATAAATATCCTAATTCAACATTTGAACAGTTCAAATGCTTGCAGATGTTGGAACTAAAACAATAATGTTTTTAAAAAGGGTATTTACAGACTTCACTTATCAGATAACCACATCCAGGGCGCAACATGAGACAATTCTCATAAAGTATGCCAGGGTTTAATGCTCTTGTGAGTTGTGAGTTAACTATTAAAATTCGAATGCAATTCTAATCTTTGTATGAACGACAACAAGACCAAAGCTTCTCAATCTTACGCAAGTTGGGGTAGGCTTTTGATCTCTATATGAACAATTGGAGCAATATTTCTGCACTACCAAATACCCACTCTGATTCATATTATAAGTCATTTGGCTTTTTAAAAATCAAATTTCTTTAACTTCGACCAAATTTAAAGAAAAACATACTATCTAATAAATACAATATTAAAACATGTTTCGTGGTAGATTTAATGAAACTGATTTAAAATTTTAGTTGTTGATATATTTTTCTATAAAATCAGTCGAAGTTTAAGAATTTTGACTTATAAAAAATCAAACTAATAATGTATAATGGAGATAGTAAAGGATAACGATGAACACATAATAAATCTTTTTTTATAACATATGAACAGCGATATGAAATTCTGAAGTACTTTGCAATAATTGTGTGCTCCATACCATCTAACATAATTAAAAGGAAAATACCCATCGAAGAGTCACCCGCTGCGATACACCGAAGATAATATCATTAACGTGTTTTTTTTCATAACTATGATTATACCTCACATTTTAAACGAGAAGTAAAACAACAGTTTATGCTCCAATAACTCCTCCCACTGTCAGAAACCTGTAGATCCCTACTCTCCAATAAAAAGGAAAAAAAACTTAACATGCTAAGTGAATCATAAGAACAAAATAAAAGAGGAACAATCCGACTCAATTATGCGTAAATTCTGCCTCAAGCGCCAAAGCAAAGACCAATCCAGGTATTGCCCTAGTCACAAAACAATTTATATCGGACAGACCGCGAAAACTCAACCAAAAACACGCGTGCTCGAGGAGAATCTCCGTGAAGCCCTAGGTACGCACACCATTGATCTCAAAACTTGAAAGAGAGAGAGAGAGAGAGAGAGAGGAGAGAGGAGAGAGAGAGAGAGAGAGAGATCAGCCATTACTAGCTTCTTGGCGCTGTTGGCCTCCTCGATCTGGATTGTCCACTCGGCCAGACTGTGGATAGCGATCACCGATCCCTCCACCACCACGTGTGACGCTGCTGCCGTCGCCGACGCCGCCATTTCTCTCTCCTCGGCGAGCTCCGATTCTCTCTGCCTTCCGCTGCTCTCCTCCCCGAGGCTCGCCTTCCGAAAGATATTGTCGTGGGTGGGGGAATCACCCTTGCTTGCCATGTGAAATTACATCCAAGCCCTCGTCAGAATGTCAGCACCAGTTTAAACTTATCGTGCTAGTACAAAATTTAGTCTCTTTTCACCACCGAATGTTTAGATATTATTTTACAGTATTAAATATATATTATTTACAAAACATATTCATAATTAATGGATTATTCGTGAGACGAATCTAATAAGTCTAATTACGTCATGATTTGACAATGTACAATAAACATTTGCTAATAATAGATTAATTAGCCTTAAAATTTTGTCTCGTGAATAATCCTCTGATTTTACAATTATTTTTATAATCAGTTAAATTTAGTCTTTCAAATTGATGTTTAAATATATAATGTGACACTAACTAAACTTTAGTCCGTGGAACCAAACACCCATAAGTTATATCGGGAAGGTAACGGAAAAAATTTATAAAAAATTATAGTTAATATGTTTATACGTTGGACCATTTACGGCAACCCACTTGAGTAAGGGTAAGGGGAGTAAAATCAATCTTAGCCCTTAATTTTATTAAATTAACTAAAATAAAATTAATTTTTATAGTTTTTACAAGCTACAACCGGTCATTACGGCTTTTCTCTCCCGGCACAATTTTAAACTAAAATCCCATCCATTCTGAAATGGGTCGTGATTATGGGTTTCAAACAGTGGAGGATAATCATGTACGTGCAAAAAACTAAATTAATTTAATTAATTTTATACTTAAAAAAATAAAAAATAGAAGGCGTCCTATACCTCCTATCACCTCCCGGTAATAGGTCCGCTTATTTTAATTATAACCGTTAAATCAATAGAAATGAATGGTTATAACTTATTCAATTGTACCATAAGATTCTCCTTATATATATGTTAGGCTTATAAACTAACCTTGTAATCATCAAAACATCAACAATTATTGTTTATAAATTATAAGCCTAAATCATCAATAATTATGGAACATATAGAGTATTATTTGCATAAAAGTAGTATGCAATATTTTGAGTACATGGCCAACTAGACACTTGTTAATAAGTTTTGGTTCCGATGGTGTGTTATATTGTTCATGTAACAATTTAATGTGTTGCTACTAACGAAGTCTAGGTTTCTATCATTGTTATTTTAAATTGAGAGAGTCTAAAGAAGATTAAGTAATCACGGCACTAAGACCTAGAAATGTCTTCAAATTCGCACATCCAAAAATCTAATAAAAAAGAAATAGTATTAGATCTTTGGACATGCATCGAGGGTTGAATTTTTTTAAAATAATATTTTTAAAAAATCAAATATAGTAGTCGAATTCAAAAAATTATGAAAATAGACACTTGTCGGCACTTGATAGGCCTAATGTGGTCACGTCATCTTCGTTCGGCACTTTAATAGCCAAACGAGGCCACGTCAGTCACGTTCGTCACTTCAACTAATGAACGAGGTGACGTGGCAAAATTCGCTGATGCATCAGCGAATTTTGTCACGTCGGCCTCATTCGACAGTTGAAGTGCCGAACATGGCTGACGTGGCCACATTCGATCAAAGTAGGCGTTGCGGTGCTGACGTGGCTCCACGTCAGCCACGTTCGACACTTTAACAACCGAACAAGGCTGATGTGACCATGTTCGGCGGATCAAGTACCGAACATGACCTAATGTGGCCACGTTTGGCCAATTAAGTGTCGACGAGAGTTCATTTTTGTAATTTTTGAATTCGACTACCATTATATGATTTTTTTAAAGAAATATATTATTTTTTAAAAAAAAATCTAGAGGGTTGTGCTGGCCACTAGTAGGCTAGTAGCTACTATGCATGTGCGTGGAATCTGAAGAGTCATATATGTTTTGATAAGTTGATAGACTAATACATGAATCAAATTTAAATTCTTTATTTTTCGTGTGTACACACGTATCAAAACTAGACAGGGCGTATATTGTAGAAAATACCCACTTTATCCTATAATATTACAACCTACAATTAAATTTAATATTTTTAGTACAATGAATCTAAAATAGTGGTAGATTCGTTTTAATATAAAATGTACGGTCTAGATTTGTTGTACCGTTAAATATTAAATTTGATCCTAAGTATTCATTTTGAGCCACTAATATAAATGTATGCTTGAAAATACTATAGTGGAATACTAATATTTGCATAAATATGTGGATTTATAAAACATCTTGTTCCAAAACCTAGGATTCTACGAGATAAACTTCAAAAACCCCATCAGGAATACCCCAAAACATGGGTTTTTATGAAGTGTACCCTAGAAAATATTTTTACTAGCATTGAAAAAGACCAGTGCCACTGACCACGTGTCACCATCCCTGGCTGTCCGATATGGAACGAACAGTCACAGCACTTCACAGCGTGTGTATCATCACTTGATCACTTCCACTCGTTCTGGTTTCTGAATGTTACTACTACTTCGTTTTTAGTTTTTCACTGCTCTTAATTTCCGAGGGTTCATCATCTTTTTTTTTAAGAAGGCTAACATAAATTGACCCCGATTTTGATTGAAGGTCATATACGATTTTGATTGAAGGTCATGTACGATTTTGATTGAAGGTCATGTAACGAAATATGATACAAAGATTTTCTAGAAGCTCATCTCCATCGTAGTACTACTTTTGTCTAAACACACTCAAGTGTCGGAGATCTAAACACGCTTAAGTGTCAGAGATATAAACACGCTTAAGTGTCGGAGTTCTAATGGGATTCGGTGTCAACTTACTCACATCTCTTTTAGAAACGTTTCATCTTACATTGCGAATTCATGCTAAATTCAACAGTGAATTCGTGCCCTGAAGTTGTCAGATCCTGTACACGATATGCAGAGGTGTAGCACCAGAGTGGGATCACACACAGAACTGGAAAAGCAAGCCTCCATGACAAGCAAAAGAACAGGATGCGAGAAACTTGGTTGAATTTACTCATGAATCATGGTGTGATCACTATGCATGAAATCTGAAAATTTGAATACATGGGGCGAATTCAACTGCAGGCTAAACTGTCTCAAATCTCAAATTTAATTCATCACATGTCGTATGCTGAACTACATGAAATTCAAGTGCTTATCCGTAGTTCCATCAGAAGAGGTACTTTGACAGCACATACTTGGGAGCAGCTGGCCTCCTGTCTCCCAGCCAGTGCTGCATATGCACCCCAATGGCGTCCAGGTGCTGCCCGCTCCGGCCATGGAAGCCCACCACCTTGCCTTCTGTCTTCGCCGACGAGAAGTATGCCCCGACCTCCTCGCCGAACGGCCCATACTTCCCTCGGTTGCTGATGAAGGTGATCGACCTCAGAACCCTGGGCCCTTCCTCTCGGTTGGTGTTGTAGTAGCCGTATACGCATGTCAGGACCTCGTGTGGGTAGTCCAGCTTAATCTGCAAGTGCAATTAGAGACAGATTATTGTTTACTATATGCTACTGAAGAAAATATGAGCATATGCTATATTACTGTTGCAATGGCATGGATTTTTAGTCCTCAAGAAAAAAAAAAGAACTTGATTGATGATGACACTCACCCTATGGGTTATGTGGCCACTGGTTCCATGCCTTGCAGACCAGACGGATTGGTCGCCTCTGTCATACTCAATCTGTATTGAGCCGATAAAGGCGCCTCTCATAACATAGACTTGCTTCACACCGGTGTAGACACCGTCATCCCACGGCCGGCCTCCTTCCCCACCCCATGGTCCTGGTCCCATTGGAACTGGTTCTTTAACCATGCTATAAGCAACCTGCAGAATGGTTTGCAAGTTAGCTCTGCATCTGGCATATGTGGCAAACCTGTATACTTCTGTAATGATCCAGACAAGAATTCTGGTTACATCATCGTATGTTTCACTCGGTGGTTGTGCAAGCATGTTGTAGCTCAAAGAGGGCCCCATCTCAGTCACTGATCTACTACTAATCCGCTGTGGCGCCATCTTGCCTTCCTGAACATGAACTCCAATGCCATCAATGTACCATCCCTCCCTGCCATGGAATCCTACTATCCTCCCATTAGTAAAACTGGTGGAGAAGTATGTGCCATACTCATCCCCATACGGTCCAAATCTCCTCCTGTTAGTGTGGAATGTGAGCGATCTGATCACTGTTGGACCCATGATCATTGTCGAACCGTAGTAGCCAGATATATGAGTCAAGACCTCTGATGGAAAATCAAATACTATCTGAAGAACAAAAGTTCCATGTCATCACAACCGTGTATGTAACAGCACGATGAATTAATATGATTGCTGTACAGAAATCACATTTACCTTGTCTGGTGAAACAGCTCCACTGAATCCATGCTTGTTTCCCCACACTGCCTGGCCATTTCGATCATACAGTACCTTCATAGAAGTAATTCCCACTGCGCGAGTCAAGTTGATCTGCCACACACCAGTGTACGCGCCATCATCAAAGATGGTGCCACCACTTCCACCCCAAGGACCAAACATCTCAGGGCTACTCATAGTTGCGACTCCCCTCTCAATGTAACTACTAGGAAAAGATACCATCTGCAAACAAAAAGTTCAGAATCTAAGGACTACACAATTATCAGACAAGAAGAATGGACACTGAAATGCATACGTGGTAGACTAGTTTGCAGCACCTTATTCCAGCGGCCTCCATCACTGTGGTCGGGAGATTGGTTTGTATACTGTTTATTAGGGTAATTGCTACTGTAAACAGTGTAGCCGTCACCTCTATCTCGCACTGCAAGGACCATGTCATATCCTGAAGCACCCTCAGGAAAGCTACAGCCATTTCTGTTATATGGATTTGGAAGCCTTTGACTCTGAGGCAAGACTGGAGAATTTGATCGATCTGGAACATGAACTTGCTTCAGATAAAAGCCTATTGAGTGGAGATATGACCCCGACCTTCCATGAAAACCAATAATTTTGCCACTACTCACTGGGAGTGAGAAAGGTGTCCCGTCTTCAGTACCGAAAGGCCCATATTTGGAACGGTTGCTTTGAAATGTCATTGACCTTATGATAACTGGAGTCCCACAAACTGATCCATAATAGCCACTTACAGATAAAAGGATTTCATCAGGAAAATCTAGCTTAACCTGTGGAATATACATATGAACTCAGAACAATTTGTTTCAGAAATATGAAAACTAAAAGAGCACCTCTTCACAGTAGAATGGTGATCACAAAGTAGGCATGCATGCCGTATAAACTTTTTGGAATTTCATTAAAAACTAGTCAATATTTCATGGATTTTACGTCACCATAATAAAAATGAGCTCCATGCATAAAAGTAATGCTTAACAAGTATCCTTCAACTTTATCAGAATCGTATGTAGGTGCTTGTACTTTTTGTGCAGTAATACAAATGCTTACAGACCTCATATTAAGCTTGTGCAAATGGGGGAGTTTTGCTATTGTACTAAAAATTTAAAAAATGGTTCACTGAGAATATGAGAAACTAAACCTTATCTGTTTCAGAACCTCCATCAGTACTCCCATGTGTCTCTGACCAGACTGAAGTTCCTTTCAGGTCATATTCAATCCTTATGGAGTCGATAGCTGCACCATGAGTAATCATGATCTGGCGTATCGTTGAGTATACACCGTCATTCCAAGGGTACCCTCCAGTGCCACCCCAAGGTCCAACCACTATGGGGCTCTTCCCATCGCTGCTTTTGATACTCTATTAGACATGGCCACCAAAGTTTTATTAGACCACGATAACTGAATTAAGTTGTGGAACTATATAATAAATCAAGAAAATAGTAAATGTAGCTGCACTTCATAGTTCATAGCCACACTAAGTTTTCAATGAATGAAAAAATAATGTGATGAGATGCATGCTCTGTTCTTGATCCCAAAAAATCTAGGTTCAATTGCAAACATGATAAACAAAAGCATCAGATGTCTGACATGTCACTGTGATCCCATGAATGATTAAGCAATAGCCCAAGGCATGTAGGTTTGAACATTACTCCAAGTCCTATTTCCACTCTAGCAACAGGTTAGCTCTATCCTGGACAGTTCTATTGTAGCATTTCTGAAGATCGTGTCAATGCTTAGAATTTCATTTCCCCCATTGTTGGCAGTCATCATCCATCTGTTCAGGAAAACTCACACACAACTGTGCACACAAGATCATGAACAAACAACAAGAATGTACCATTTCTCGCTGGCTCGCTGCCCAAATAGGCACAGACACTTGGAGTCTTGGATATAGAGAAATAAGATTGTGCACACTCCTTGTACTATTACCTGTCTGCTACCACGATCTGGGATTATTAAGACAACAAGAAGCGCCCAGCTGCCAATTTATAGGATGACCGGAACAAACAATGCCCGGGGAAAACCAGCCACTTTCGTAAGCAGGTAGCCGCATCAACGGTTCAAGAGAACTGAAAGCAACCAGGGAACTCGATTCACTGACCTACTGGAGCCAACTCACACCCATGAAAAGAGAGAAAAAATCAATCTTTTCCCAACCACTCATATTCTTCTTTTCCTGATCACCCATGCCTGGCCGACTTTGCATGATTCCCTGCATTGACGATGTAGAATTAAAGAAGCAAACGGTGCAGAATTAAAGAAGCAACATATTTTACAACATCTATTCTACATCAGAATGTCATTTCCCTCGTTTATTCCATTTTTTCGTGCGTGTCTCAGTGTCAGTATGTGGATGGAATTGACCCAGCCGAGCGAATATGTTCTTGGTTTTACTAAATGACTGCACTGAGAGTCAAACTAAATTAAAAAGGAAATCAAACCAAAGAACAGATTCATCTCCCAAACCCCTAGCCGTGCAACACGACAATGCCGTCAATTTGCAAAGAAAATAAATAATGGAATATGATCTTAACCATTCCTACTATCACGAGGACTTCCATGCCTTGTTAGCCCCGAACGCTAGCCCCTAGCCACGCAAAAAACGAATTTGGTGAGGTTTTCGTACCTTGCCTTTGTGAACTGGAGACCAATTCGCGCGGCTGGGGAATCGCGCGCGGAGAAGAGGAGCGAAGCTGCCCACCGCCCGCCCACGGATTGTGAACCCAATTGGAGAGGCCACCACGCCACCAGGGGCGTAAAGTCGGCGCCATCGGCCTCCCGCTTGCGGCTGAGCCGACTCCCATCCGCGGCGACGATTTCGGGGGCGGGGGAGGGCGGGAGAGAGGGGAAGAGTGGGCAACATGAAGAACCCCTGGTCTATCTCATACATATTTAAAGTTTTCTAATCCATGATTAATAAATATTGTCTTTCAAAAAAATGATTAATAAATATTAATATTTCCTGTAGAATCATATTATCAAATTATGTAGAATCATATTGTCACGTTACAATTAGGTTCATTAGATTTGTCTCGTAAATAATCCACTAATTATGAATGAGTTTTATAAATAGTCTACATTTAATATTCTAAGATAACATTCAAACATTCAATACAACAGGATTAAACTTCTAGACTAAAGAATCAAACGACACTCAAACTATTTTATAAAATATAGAATCGCTACTATTGATAGCAATCTAAGCGGTGCCTATTTCATGCTTAGGCACGTTTGTATAATCTTAATGAAGGGTTTATAAATAAAGGTAGAGTGTATTATATTTTTAATCTCTATAAACGACATCAAAGTGACTTATGAATTAAACTTTAATTCTTATAAATAAGGTTGTTTAAAACTCTGGTACTCTAGACGAGATATAATTTTAGTCCTAAAATTTTTGCTCTCTATCCTACTGTATGTATGATTGACGATGACTCGATTTATTATCATTATCTACGGTAAATCTCAGCCATTCATTTTAAATCTCTGTCATTCTTCGTGCTGTCGCCACTTAAGCCACGTGTGCGCTAGCCCACCGATGCTGCGTGCCCTGCAAGGCACGTGATGGCAGCCCACTTTAGACCAAAAACTGCGGGCCCATTTGCACGATAACCCGTTGCATTTTTCATCATCAACATCAACAAAACATTTTAGTTCCAAACAAGTTGGAGTAGGCTAGAGTTGAAACCCAACAAGAAGTCACCAAAGAGAGAGAGGGAGAAAGGGGAGGGGAAAAGCTTTTAAGAGCACTAAAAGAGAAAAGACCTAATCGCGGTTCGGGCACGTGGATAGCTTCTTTCCAAGCACTTCTATCCAAACACAACTCCTTTGGGATATTCCATTCCTTCAAGTCCTTTTTGATTGCCTCCTCTCATGTCAAGTTTGGTCGCCCTCTACTTCTCTTCACATTATTGATCCGTCTTATGATACCTTTGTGCACCGGTGCCTCTGGGGGTCTCCGGTGGACATGCCCAAACCATCTCAACCGGTGTTGCATAAGCTTTTCTTCAATTAGCGCTACTCCTAGCCGATCGCGTATGTCATCGTTTCTCACCCGGTCCAATCTTGTGTGTCCACATATCCAACACAACATACGCATCTCTGTGACACATAGTTGTTGGATATGCCGCCTCTTAGTAGGCCAACACTCAGCCCCATATAACATAGCAGGCCTAATCGCCGTCCTGTAGAACTTGCCTTTCAACTTCTGTGGCACTCTCTTGTTACATAGGATTCCCGATGCTTGACGCCATTTCATCCACCCCGCTTTGATCCTATGACTAACATCTTCATCAATATCACCATCTCTCTAAAGCATCGATCCCAAATAACGGAAGGTGTCCTTCTTTGGTACTACTTGGTCTCCCAAGCTTACATCTCCATCCTCACTAATTGTAGTACCAAAGTCACATCTCATATACTCGGTTTTGGTCCTGCTAATTCTAAATCCTTTTGACTTTAGGGTTTGACGCCATAACTCTAACTTTCTATTTACTCCTTCCCGGTTTTGACCCGTTGCATTTTTAAAAACATAAAAACGATGGTAAATAGTGTCTTAAAGATTAGCCTCATTCAAGTTTCTAAAAATTTATAAAATCCTAACATTTAGTTTAGTGCAGATTAGAAATGTTTTCATGAAAATTTTTATATACTTTTTTTATTTATGCATTGTTATTTCCAAACATTGGGTAAATCTCAGATGTTAGCTATCTTGCCTCACGCTGTAAGTAAAGAAATTATATTTTTGATTTTTATCGTAGTGTTAGCATAGTTACACACCCGAGATTAGTTAGAGTCACACGGTTCAAAGTAGCCAACATCCCCCTCCCCCCCCCCACACACAAAATTCATTTCAAGGAATTCGAATGATGGATCCCAGAACAGCCAGCCAAGATAGGTGAATTTGGTGAACTCGAGTTCAGCCAGTGTTGGAACGACGGATCGAACCAGCAGATTTTCTCAGTGGATGGGAGTAATGAAATGTTGTGTGCTCTGTATTCTCGGATCGTGTGTATTACAACTACAGTTGAGGGGTATTTATAGGGTGGCCCGCTCTGAAGGGTCGGGTTCCCGCAACCCCCAACTGTCATTCGGTCTAACATTGGTCAGCGGTACAGACAAAACAGACGTTACATAGTACAGACAGGAAGGTGCAATCTGACAGCGTATCGGCCGTGTCGGGCGCTGCAAAGGCCGCCCGACACGGCGCAGATGATCACGATCTTATCCCCCTACGGCCTTGACTGGGTCTCCCTGGCATATGACCTTTCTTTGGAGCGTCGGCTCCTTCCGAAGGGTGGCCTCCGGCACCTGGCGGGCCACTCCTCCCTTGAAGACTCCTCCGGCACGTCTCGGGGCCTCCGAAGGCCTTCGGCTTCCTCGTTCGGAGGTCCAGGCTCCTCCGGCGCAAGGCTTCGGTCTTCCGGCCGTAGTCTTTCTTCGGAGCCGTACAGGCCTTCACGCTCCCTTACTATCATCGGGATTATCTCCCCCAATAGCCAGACAAAAAAACTTTAGCCCATCGATCGCACTTGGGATTGCACTGGCAAGAGATAGACTCACAAGTCAATCTGATAGATGGAACTAGTTCTGCGAGCAGTTAATCAGTAACGTTTTGAGTTCTAGCTCAAACTTGTGTAGAACAACTAGCAAGTTAAGGGAGAAGCACAGATGTCCAGTGTCATGGGCTAGGGCCACCAGTCCAAACGGTGAACAGTATCATGTAGTAATGTTCACGTGAACAGTACCCACACACTAAGTCAGGTTGTTCCTTGATTATAAATAAAAATAAAGAAGTAAGCCCTTCAAGCACTAGGAAGGAAGATATAAAGATTAATCTACAATCCTAAACCAATTCTAAGGGTCTGTTTGTTTCAGTTTCTAACAGCTACAACTACTTCAAGAATCTGATGCGAAAACAAACGGTCTAGATTCTAGACTCAGATTATGAGAATTAGTAGCTATATAATCTAGAAATAAACTATAATCCAAAAGCTGAAAAACACCAGCTACTCAGACTAGCTAGCTACTAAGAATCTCCCTCTCCAACGTAGCTCAACAAAAAGATCAATCATGTGTCAACCCATCCTACCGTTACGATTTACACCGTCGAGAAAACAACCCTAGGGATCAACGCCCTTGACATCCAGATGAATGGACTTAATACAATCTCTTTATTACCAGGTTCTAATATCGCCTTAACTACAAACTGAGTAGAATAAACTCAGGCTAGTATGTCATGTACAGCAACAAAATTACAGAACAAAGTATGATTCACTATTACACATTTATACAGTAATTCTGAATATCTCAGTGCGTGACAACTAGCGTAGACGCATGCGTCAGGGAGGCAGGGCACTTGAAGAAAGCAGCGAACCCACCACTGAGCACTGGTACAAGATCATCCAAACATATCTGTATCTTTTAAGAGGGGATCATCCAAACAGTTTGCTGCAACTGTTGGGATGCCACGAACGAAAGCTGGCTTGAATTATTTGTTCACAGATCCAACAGCTGCAGCAAACCGTCCCAAGAGGGAGCTTTAGAGAAAGACTGTTTCTTGCTAACTCCCTCCATGGCAGAAAAGTTGCCATTGTTACCCTGAAGCAAGACAAGCATTCAGTTCTCAGAATGTTCGGAGTTAATCAGACGGTGCAGGTGACAGTATGCTGGTAACTATTAAAGATCTAACAAAAAAACTATTAAAGATACGATAGTCGGTAAAAAATGAGAAGCGGAATCTGATATGAATCAAAGGGAAACTGAAGAAACAGCATAATCATAGCAGATTTGAGGCAGCTCATATAGGATGCACAGAACCTTTATGTACCTTGAAGCATTGTTTGCTAGTTGTGTCACAAATAGGATACTCATGAGGGCAACAGTAACGATTATCCTTGCAGCAAACTGCATTATCCAGGTCACAACAGCTCCAAGAGAGGCATAACCCCAAGACGCGCCAGGAGCAGCAGCAGGTTGATCCTTCAGGGCAATAGGTAAGAATGCTGCATTTGGTGGGACCAGGGCCTGGTGAAGGAGGAGGATTTGGGCTTGTTTTTGTTGGGAATGACGGCATCTCGTTTATACCACAGACGCCCTTGGAATCACCGGCGTTTCGATGCATGTACATATAGCCCTTCATTCCCCAACTCTCACCCCAAGAATTTTTCACAATCCAGTAATCCTTGCCACCTTCAGAACCATACCCCACAATTAACACAGCATGATCAAGAGATGTTGGACATGGACCATCAAAGATCCCCTGCATAAAAGAATGTTAAAAGGCAAGTGTAAGAAATGGTTACCATTGTGTAATACATGCTAGTGAGAGGACAAGCAAACTCTGTACTATTCATACCTTGGAGTACAGTTGAAATGCTCTAGCACTACCACATATTCCTACACTAACAGGTTGCTGGGCAACAGCCTGAAGTAATAGATCTTCATTGTTGGGAGGTACATCAGTGTAGCCATCAATTTTCACCACTCGCCTTTTGAGCTGCATTTTAAGCAGACATATTACTGTATAGGTATAGCAGGTAGAAGGTATCTACATTTTTTCTTACAAATCTCCAGTTTACCTTGTTCTTGTTACATGTTCCATCTGTTTGACGATACGGGTAATCATCCTCCGAGTCAATCCCACCATTTTTTATTACAAAATTATAAGCATAATCCATGAGCCCACCACCACAACCAGTATTGTAGGATCTATCACAGTCTATTAGTTCCTGTTCAGAAAGGCTAATCAGAGAGCCTGTCTTGATCTTGTTTATTCCCTCAATGGCACCTGTAGCTGAGAAGCTCCAACAAGCACCTGAACAACAACCCAGACAACATTAACTGGGAGTACTGGTGTGGTTTAGCCACTGAAAATGAGGTAGCACCAGCAGTTGAAAGTGAACAATGTATTTCAAGAATCATGTATAAAACTTTTGACAAAAGGAAACAAAACCTAGATACAAAGTCCAAATAAGTGACCTTTGGTAATAAAGTCTTGCATGTTTGTGTAATCACCTCTACTCATAACTTGTATAATGAAAGAGAAATTTCCATGATAGTATCAAGGTTCTTACCAAAGACACGAGGCACATTTAAACACCACATTACTGTTTTGACACTAGAAGCTTATGCAAATTTCTAATAAGTTGAAGAACACCCTCTAAACAGTAATAGAAATCTATGCAAGTTTAGGGTATGTTTGGTTCAGCTTTTCAATTAGCTTCTTAGTTAGAAAGCTAAAAACTGAACCAAACAAGTATCGTATGAAATCAGATTTTCTAAAGACAACTGTTTTTGTTAGTACAAAGTGAAAGTTGCTCATCTCCTAGATTCCATAACTTCATGGTTTGCATGGCCCGATCCCTTTGCCAATCTGCATGACCTTATTATGTTAATAGTTAATTGAGGTATGTAATTGCTGTTTCTTGTTGTTAAGTTTCATGGAACCATTCTACTACAGATCCACAACTACTCTAACCAAACAACTCCGTAGTTTTCTAGAGCTCACAAGCTCACATTAGTTTTTTCATAATCTACAGCTTAACCAAACATACTCTTAATACATATTTACATAGTATAATATTTCATTAGTGTGCATTGTGCAATGAAGAATCTCATCTGGAACTGGAAGCATAAATCTTTATCTCTCTGGTTGCACTGCATAGGCACGAGGATAGTTCCAACGATAGCAAATCTTATGGATTTTGATCTAGACATCTAGTGCTGGAAAGAGTTCGACTCACTAGAAGAAGACATCACTTTAGAAATCTAAGTCAGTAAAATTGCAAAGAGGGTCCTGAAAATAAAATGTCCGATATAAGACATCACTTAAGTTTCATCGAGATATATCAGTATATCACCAACTAATAAGAGAAAGAAATCTGAGCTCTTTTCTAAGCAGGCATCACTCATCAGGATGATAAACAAATACCACAGGTGGAGCAAGAATGTTGCTAAGTGACTAGGTGGTATGTGCTAACCGATAAATCTACCACCAAGATGAGCAAGATCCCCAAATGAGTTATGATTTCTGAAAGGGCTAAATTAGCGTATTTTTCCCAGTCTCTGCTCCCGTCTAATCTTAAATCCACAACCACAATTGTTTAAATCCTTTATAGCTACCAGAGCCGCATGTTTCTACTTCCTTTTGCTATAAGTCCCAGCAACCAAATGGAACAACTCACTCTGAGTTCTGATGGGAAAAGATCAAATGTTCAATCAAAGAAGTGTAGAGCAGATCGAGAAGCGCGCTCTCACCGCAGCTGCCTTGGTCCTTGACCTTGGTGACCGCGCCGCTCTGCCTCCAGTCCAACGCATCGGGCACGGCCCCGACACCACCGTCGAGACCCAGGAACGGCGCGCTCCGGAGCGACCCCGCCGCGACGTACCGAGGGCCGGCGACGGCGAGGCGTCCGAGGCGCGCGGCGCGGAACTCGTCGTGCGTCAGGTCCGCGAAGGCGTTGAGCGCGAGCGTGTACGAGGCCGACGCGCCGTTGCCCCCCGCGTTGTGCGCCGCCGCGAAGGCCGCGTTGTCCGCGAACACCGCGAGCCGCGCCACGCGCTCCCCCGGCGTCGCGTACGACTTGCCGTGCTCCGCGCACCACGCCTCGAACTGCGCCTCGTACTCCGCCAGGCCACCACCACCACTAGCCCCATCCGCCGCCACCGCCGCCGCCAGCAGCAGCAGCGTGAGGTAGGAGACGAAGACCATTCTCTAGTTGGGAGGGTGCTGGTTATTGACTTCTCAGTTCTCAGCTTCCTCACACGAGTCTTCGTGAGAATTTGTACAGACAGATGCAAAATTTACGTAGAGTTTGAATTTAGCGAGCAAAGATCGATCTTTGCAGATCGGAGAAGACGAAAATCACCGGCAAGATCAGACCTCTAGCTGATAAGTCCAGCGCGTGGTCCGCGTGCGCACAGCACAGTGGCTGTAGGCGCTGTACGTGGCCTCCGTCTGGGTACATCCGTACATATCGTCTGCTTTTCCAGGCAAACGGCAAATTTTGCCGTTGCTTCCATCTGAGCCACCCATCATCTAATCAACGGCTGTATTGTTTGTTCCCACCTCCGGTACTAATTAATACTCTCCCGCTCTAAAAATAGTTTATTTCCACTTTTTAAAATTTGGTCTCACTCTACAATGTCAATTTATCCGTTCCACAAATATTTATACTTTTTGATAAAGTTATTAAATTAGTAGTTATATAAAAATAAAACACCTCTTATTAAATAAAGATTTTAAGACAAAGTTGAATATCTAGAAGTGATTTTTTAGGTGTAGGATTTACTTATCCAGAAAGAAAATTCTGTTTTTTACTTGTACAATAATTTATTGAATTCATTTTAAAGTAAAATCTTTCAAATAAATCAGCTGACTAGTGGCTGCAGTTAAGTTGTTTGCCTTTCAGAAAAAAAACATAAACAAAACAATCATCGGATGCAAAGCAAGAAAAAACCGGGAAAAAAACGTCGCACTTCTCTCCATTTTTTTCGCCGACAGCCCAACCATACGCATCGCAATATCCAATCTACAATTTCCATTCAACGTTTCGGTTAATGCAAAACATGTCAATTTTGAATTAGAATTTTAAATCTAATTCGGGATTTTTCTTTTGCCTTTTGCCTCAAGTTCGTTTAATTTTGAAATTATGATGAAATCCGGTGCTTTACGTCCCTTTCACGGGACTGAGTCACTTTAGCTATGATAAATCAGGACTCTACGCTAATTTAATGGTAAACCAATGATTTTGTATTGTAATAACTAGCATATTTAATTGTTATAATATGCACTGTCAATTATAATAAACTACCTTATTTGTTTTAACTTATAAAAATAAACTATATTATTATAATTCTAAACTAAAATAAACGGATCTTAGTAGCAAGTCGTGGTATCTTACTTTAAAGAGGATCCTAATCCGACTAACGAAGTGTGACAAGATTACGGTATCTTACTTTAAAGAGGATCCTAATCCGACTAACGAAGTGTGACAAGATTACGTGGGCTCCAACCATTTTTAGAATCATAATTGTTTAAATGGTTTAGATTTTAGTTTTTTTATATTGTAAAACTCAATAACAGTAAAATCCAAAAATGAATTAGTTTTAAGAAACCGAAGAACTTCTATTTCTATTTCTATTTACCACCGGCTGCTTTTCAAATTCGTAAGTTTTTAGAACTGGGTTACTTTGGAATACAATAATTTTGCAGCGTTTTTACAAAATATAGTTAAAATCTCATGAAATTCCTCCAATTTTCCTCGGTAAGAAGGAAGCCTTTAGTAGTGTACCAGTGCTTCTGTCCATCATGAATGCATTTTTCTTCTCTATTTTGGTGACGCCGGTGTCCTCGAGACTATAACATTAGTTTCTTACAGATGAGGGGAGAAAACTCCAAGCTAATTTATGAAAAATTGAATTAACTTTTAATCTGATTAGTAGAGAAGAACCCAACCAAACAAGGCTTGAAGCAAAGAAACTTATAATGCATATGTGGAATGAAACTTATAAAATCAACACTAAATATGACAACCAGCGAAGAATCCATTCCAATTGGAGCCTAGATGTAACCGTCATGCAAGACATAAATTCCCCACACATCCCATTCTTAGGGCATCCCGTCATTGAACGACCAATGAAACGGCCTACTCAAGCATAACAATTTTCATGTGTTGATTTTGTCGAGCGGAGGGGATTTGAGATCCTCCCGACTGCAGAGGGCAGTCAGCTCCTCAGCGCCGTCCGATTTCAATCGGACGGGCGCGCGAGGGGGGCTTCGCACCGGTGGGATCCACTTCGCAGGAGGCTTCGGAGAGAGAGAAGGGGGCTTCGTACCGTCCGATCAAGATCAGATGGCTGCGAAGCCCGACTGCTCTCTGCCGTCACCCCCTCCTACTGCAGAGGAACCACTTCCAGCGGAGGGTGCGTTTGATTGAGCTATATATTTCAAAATTTTATTATAAGTCGCAGGCTATGAAAAAGATGTTATGAACTGTGTAAAAATGTGAAATTGTTTTGTTACAATAGTTGTGAATACGTGGTAGAATGTTTTTATAATTATTTGATTTAATTTTCTAACTGAAGAGCTAGATAGAAAAGTTAGAACAAACACAACTAGAGTAAGCGCAATACATGGTTATTGGCTAAAAGTTTAGGTAGGTATACTGAGTGACTTAGCACTTAGTGCTACACCAACCAAGTACAATTGATTCAAGTGTACAATGTAGTACAGTACTACTTGTGTTCATTTTAGATGTGAAATATTGTGATTGCTAGCTTGATAATCTAGAATGTGCTTCTTCACTACTTAATGATCCTCAAAGACAGAAGTGATGGATGCTAATGAGTCAGAGTTTCTCATTATCTGTCTAATTGATGTTTTATTTACTGTTTTTGACAAGCAATATAGGAAAAAAGAAAGTATGGATTTCTACATTAAAAAGAAGCTATGGATGACTCAACTCATTACTAAGTCGATCTGTGCTCAAAGCAGGAAACATATGACAACTTTCACTTGTTCCATCTGATTAAGTTCTATATGCATCAACCAATTCATTCCGTTCATATGCTCTGCACACATAAGATGAACAAGAGGACATCTATCAACCAGATTGTGATGGGCTAACAGGAAGCGTAATGGGGTAGTTGGAGCTTATCCATGTGGATGTTGTTGAGCCTGAATTCCCTATGCATCCCATTCTAAGGACATCACACATATCCTCGAACCATTGACACAATGTTCTTCTTCTCTACTTGATGATACTCAAAGACAGAAATGATGGACGCTAATGAGGATAGTCAGTATGTCAGGTTCTCATTATCTGTCTAAATGATGTTTTATTTATTGTTTCTGACAAACAGTATAAGAAAAAAAGTATGGATTTCTATGGATGACTTGACTCACTGCTAAGTCGATTTGTACTCACGGCAAGAAACAAATGACAGCTTTCACTTGTTCCATCTGATTGAGTTCTACAAACATCAACTAATTCTTTATGTTCATACGCTCTGCACACATAATATGAACAAGAATATATTTGTCAACCAGATCATGATGGGCTAACAAGAAGCGTGATGGGGCAACTGGAGCTTATCCATGTGGATGTTGTTGAGCCTGGATTCCCTATGCATCCCATTCTCAGGACGTCATACACATCCTCGAACCATTGACACAACGTTCATTCAATTCAAGGCTTATTATTTGAGTTCTGATTATACCTAGAGGACTAGAGGAGTAGCAGCCAATTTATTTATGGGCACCCGGAAAGATATATGTTGATACATGGAGTGTGCCCCTAAGTGTATTAGTACTTGTAGTAGCGAGTCTGAAACTCTATGACTACCTGATCATCTGAACGATTTTCTTCTCAACTTGAAGATCCATGCCTGATCATCTGAACGATTTTCTTCTCAATTTGAAGATCCAGATGTTGGATGCCACTGGTTCACTGGTTCTTGATTTCATGACTATCTGAGCAATGAGTAAAACAAAGCATAATGAATTAGTCACCTACCGAACTAAATATTTGCATCCAACAAGCATGCTATTGACTATAAACTACCGTGGTATCTCAATGTGAGACAAAAAAATTCCCAACACATTCCATTCCTAGGGTATCTCATCTCATCCTCGAACGACCGAACGGTAGGCTCAACTCTTGCCTAGAGACGGCAACATGTACGTACCCGTTGGGTATTACTCGCTCATATCCGTACCTGCTAAATAAAAATTTACCCGCTACAAAATCCGCACCCGCTCACGGGTACAAAAACTTACCCGCACCCGCGCGGGTATTTGTACCCGACGGGTAACCCACACCTGATTTCAGACCCGCCATGAATCATAAATATATCACTGAAAAATGCCATATGCATCTACAAGTAACAACAATTTACACCAATAAATATAGTCTAATAGATCATTGGAGCATATTACTTCCACACTAATATATATGTATTCGAGTATATATATGTATTTGAGATATTACTATATGGGCCACGAATAGGCTAAATTTGAAGGGAAATGCACATGGGCCTTCGGGTGTATTTTACTCGCGGGTAAGCGGGTACGGGTACTATGCACCCGCACCCGCTCTACCCGTTGGGTAGAGGTTTTTTCCCAATAAGACACCTGCGGGTGAAGATATTATTCCATACCCGTCTTCTTATCGGGTAAAACCCATCGGGTACCCGTTGCCATCTCTACTCTTGCCACATCTACATTCCCATAGAAAAAACAGACGAGATGGGTTATCTCTGAAATTTGCTAGTGTTGATCATTGGCACTTGTCGAGTGATTGACAAGGTGAACTTCACAGATATTTTATTTACAATGGAATGAAAATCTCAGCCACCGCATCTGTAGATGTACAAGGCTACAATAATGACTAAATACATATAATCACATAATCATCGTACTTTACTTCATCCTGTCGTATTCATCGTTATACAAGTCATGCTCATGCACCATGCTTTTTCTTTCAACTATTTTGAGCATACTCAAATCAGAACCAACATGAAGACTAAGCTCGACAGTTTGGAAATACAAATCAAAGTCGGGCAGTCCAGAATGAATTGCCCAACTAACATGTGTAATGGATATAACTAGTCTATGAATGTCTATTAACAGACAAGATGACGACACAAATTCATCATAAGTTTGTGAACACTCCGTGACACAGATTCCCAACACGTCCCATTCTCAAGGCATCTCGTCTTCGAACCACAACACGAATGCAATAACGCCCAGATCTTGTCATCCTACAAAGTAAAGAAAGGAAGGAGACGGCGAAGATTCACAATTTCATGTGTTGATTTTTGCAAAGTAAAGAGTAGTGTGTGTATATACGCATATACGTTATTAACGGTAGGTGCAATGTAGTACAGTACTTGCGTTAATTGTAGATGTGAAATGTTGTGACTACTTGATTATGTTGGCCTCTTTTGATTGAGGGAAATTTAGAGAGAAAAAAGAGGAATTGAATTGAATTTATATATGCTGTAAAATTCATGTATTCTAAAGGAGCCTTAATCTAGAGCAGATCAGTTTCTCCAAGATAGATGTCAAGAGATGCTGATGATGAGGGATAGATCAATTCGTTGCATGACTAATTTACTACAAATTGTGGTTTCAAATATAAGTCGTATTGGATTTGTACATATTAATTAAGAAACTTAACTCAAGAATAACTTTGTTGCCCATTCATTTATTTTGTTTTTAAAAAGACGAGCCGTTTATTTACGAGAGGTGTACCATTTATTTAGGAAGGGTAAATATGACTTATATTCTAAAATGACTCATGTTTAATTAAGAAAGCTAAAATGATTTATATTGAAGCAGTAAGATAAGATCTTACAGCTTATACGTTTTTCGATACGATAACACAAGTATAACTTTATTGATGCTTATATGTTTTTTAAAAAATAAATAAAAAAGCATATCTACAAAAGCTTAGAAAATACTTCATGTTCGGTGTTATCCTCAAAGGATGTCACGTTCCACCTCTCCAATTGTACCTCTCTAATAATTTGGGTGTATAATATCATACACCGATTCATAGTCTCCGCACACAAATTGAATGAAAACACATACTTCGACAAGATATGACATGACTAGGGTGCCTACGAATGATGCTATCACCACTATTGTTGTTTAACTCGAATTCTCCATGCATCCCATTCTCAAGAGACAACGACTAATACAACGATCTACTCTTCCGACTACCATTTTCCCACATAGAGAAGGGAGACGGTCAGGTTATTGTTTCGGCTACTTATGCATCTATTTCGAAGAGCTTTATAAGCGATGAGAATCTGAAAAAACTTATGTATTCTACTTTATTTTTAGATTTAAATTTTATAGCTATTGATTTTTATAATCATATGCTAGATATAGCTGCAGCCGAAAAAAAAGCATCTACTAAGCAGGGTAATGAAAGTGCAATTCAGTGCTACACCAACCAGCCGAGCGGAACATAGAAAACATTAGTCTCTGAACATTTATTAGTAACACACGGTTGGTGTCTCTCTCTCACACATACATATAAAACAATATATATCAGAAAGTATAAGTTTACATTTCACAGCCAATGAGAAATATTACTGGGAGTTGGAAAAAATATCTCTAGCAAAAAAAAGAAAAAAAGAAAAATGGATGCTGCGCAGCTTTCCTTCACGGCTTCAATCTGATTCAGGTGTACATCATGATCTTTGCTATAATGCTACTAGCAAAAAAAATTGAAACTTTGCTCTGGCCTCGAAATGCTTTGTTCTATTTTGTTGATACAATCATCACTTGGACAGATGATAAATAATCGATGAGCAACAGCAACTTCCTGAAGGTCCTTGAAAGAATGGATGACTTTGGAGGCCTCATAGCTCGTCCTGAAAACGAAACCAACAGATTGAGAATGTTAATAAGAGCTTGTTTGATTGATAAAAATATGATGTTTCAGGCTACTTAAGTTCTAATTCATTTTTTAAATTATACAGCTATTGAGTTTTACAATCTGAAGGTAGAATCATAACCGTTTGAAAGATCTTTAGATTTTGGAAATAAGTATAGTTACCAGAAGCTCCCCGAACATGCCCTAACCTATTAATTCTGTATAACTCTGATCGATTTATATATACTAGCAAGTGAAGACGCTTTGTAACTTACATGGTAGTCATCCATATAGTCTCTACGGTAACGCTGCAAATGCAGAGTGAACAAAGATGTCAGTTGTGATTGATATCAACCGGTACCATGTCACTGGTACTAGAACATGCATCAACATTAGCAAATAGTGCCTAGATATACATATGACAGTTATTAGTTGGCACTCAGTTCCTCTACATTTCTTCACGGCGATGATGTCTACAATTCTCAAATGTTTTGCTGGCATCATGTCTATTACTTCTTTTATCTCTCTCGTGAGGCAAGGAGATAGCATGTCTTTTACTTGATCCTGTTTTTAATACAAATGCATGTTTTCCTGTTTTATTGGAAGGCAAGGAGATAGTTCAAGCCAAAACTTTTGATAGATGCAAGGCAAATAATTCATATTATAGGCAACCCAGGTCTAGATAGTAGTGACTAGTGAGTCATCTGCTACTCTCACATATGCTTAATTATTATTTTTTCTCGCATCAATTGTTAAATGATATATAGATTTGGAAAAACTGAATTGCAGAGGGAAAAACTACTCCACATGACAGCAAAGAAAAGAAATGTACTCTTTTATATTTGTCCCTGTAATGGTCCCTGCCACGGCCCCGGTCCCTTTCTCTTCTTCGTTTCTCTCCTTCCTCGCGTGCACGCCGAGCCTCCTGCGGAGAAGAAGCATCTGTTAGCTTCCACACGAACTGGAATTTCTGGGTCCCAGCTCTTCAGAATGATGAACAGACAGAACAGTAGCTGATCAATTGAGGAGAAGTTTAGCTTCCACAAACCTCCTCTTCTCTAGCCTTCCTACGCTTCTCAGCCTCTTCAAAGGCCTCCTTTTCAGCCTGCAATGCAGAGGAAGATTGAGGTGCAGGTTTCCATGGCATGAAACAAACGGCATGGATAACTCACAAATGTATCTTATGCCTACCTCTTTATTTGCACCCAAAATTTCGTCGACAGCTTGTCTCGCATATTCCGGGTCATCACAAATCAAAATGTTGTCAAAAACTGAACCAGCTTTCACCTGCATATATACCGTCGTTGTTAGCCTACTTGTGCCATTCACCTTTTCTTCAAAAGAAGGACTTCCACGCCATTCAATACATCCTAGTAGTAGCATCAGGGGCGAATCCAGTATTTCAGGTCAATAGTGTCACTACAAGCTTATCAATTAACGACCACAGCTTTTAGTAGGGTATTGAAAAGTTACCAGACAAACCAAACTGTGATCATTAACACTGAATTAGATAAATATACTTGAATCAACCGGTAAGACATTGTTGTCATGTGACAAGACACTGGATCCGCCCCTGGGTAGCATTTCAACAGAAACATCTTTAACCAAGAACTATATGTCTACCTGCCAAACTTCAATTCCCACATACTGCAATGGTTTCAGCACATATAGATCTGGGTCATCCTCAAATTCTGCAAAAGATGTGCATACTTCACTTAATGTTTACTTGAAAAGTTTAAAGGGGGTGACGGTCCAGCTTAAAGTCAGATATGCAGTAGGATATGAAAATCGCTCTTATCGGATATAGACAAATCAACAAACTGTTACACAAGAATCTGGACAATATTATTGTAGCTCTCGAAAAAAATTGTTTCTCACCTGGATTATCAATCCATGGGATCTTCCATTTTCCCTGGTAATTAGGGTTCTTAATTTTCTGTACACAGAAGCATGTGAGACATTGGTTGTCAAAAGGAAAAAAGGTGTAGATGAGGAGCTAATCTATCAATAAAACAAACCTTGCGTTTCCAAGTTCCTTTGTATTCTGGATTCGGTATCATTCTGGGCTTCCATACACCATCATCGTCATCATCCCATGACTCAGGCTGATTTGGTTTAAAAAGAAAATATCTGTTAACTTATGTTATATTTATTAATTATAATAAACACATTGTAAAACCAATGCAAAGTCTGGGTTCAATATTTGCTAATAACAGAAATGTTTCTAATGAAGTAACCAAAATTATAGGTAAAGTGGAACCATTGTCTGCACTAGATTTTACTCATAATATAAAGAGGAACATACCCATATACATATTAAGCATGACTGTCAATTAAATGCTGAAATACAGAATCTGAACATCAGAACTTTTAAGTAATAAGTACATACCTTTTTGTCCATTGGATCAGGAATCTTTTTCGGAATAGAATCATAGCCCTGGAAAATGCAGGTAAACGATTAAATAATGTTCTTGATCTATATTATCAAATGTACAATAGGGAAATATGATGTAAAAACCTCTGGTTTAACTTCATCAGGATCTTCAATATATTCCCTGTCATCCCAATCTTTTGGCTGAAAGAAAGACAAATATAAGAGAAGCTTTTTCGAAATTTCTGGCCATAACATTGTTTTGAATCATGCACTGTAAATCTCAGACCTTTTTTGCATTATCTGATTTGATCTTCCGAGGAGGGAGGATGTCCCAGTCAGTGTACATACTCCCAAATTCTCTCTCCCGGTTATCAACAAGTAAGCTATAAGAGGCATCTTGCCTAAGAATAAATGTGTAAAAATGTGTTAACTTGTCTGTCTCACATTTCAGATCTTTCTTTATAGGGTAATTTTGCCCTTGATAAGACAGAATTAGATGGAGTTTCTTTGTCTGATCGCCACATATATCTGGCCCAAACATAAAGCTGCAAGAGCAAACATCACAAAAGTTAGCAGATGCAATTCAGAAGAGGATTAGACAGAATGAAAACACAATAACAGTTCAGTGAGGAACACAGTCTACTAGGGAATTTGCACTTTTTGCACTACATAAGTTGATGAACTTTGTATTTTTTTGTTGTGTATATGGATCATAAGTTCCTACGGGTATATCTGTATATGGATCACAATCAGTTCTTTTTGGAACCTTTTAATACTACTATGAGAAAAAGGTAAGGCTTTTGGAGTCAACATGTGAACAAAAAACTAGAAACAGCATTATCAGCTATTTGCAGAACAAAAACAGGGAAACAAATTTACCTGTAAGGTGTATCACCACCAAATTTCTTCTGATTGACATAACCAGACATAAGCTTAATATAAGCACCACCACATTCAATGTCCTGTTCAATCTTTATTGAATACTGAATCACCAATGTACGGTTCTTGTTACTGAATTCTGGGAACTTGGCCGATATAGCAAAATGTTTAGCATCCATGGTTGTTTGTATACCTAAAATGGTTGTCAAACTCAGATCACCACACGATGCACGAGACAAACCATGTCATAATCCATAGCATAAATAAGGCTTGATGTACAGCTTAACTGATGGAAAAGACAGGTAATTCACTTTATACTCCAATACTCCTTCTCATACAACTATGCGAGGCCCCATCAAGCCTAAAGTGTGAAATAGAAGTGGACTGCAAATTTTATTTAATTGTGCACTATCCAGAATTCTAACTCAAGACATCTAGCTTTAATGTTATATTGAGTTGCATGCATCGGTTAGTTCAACCTAAAAACTTAAGATGGTGGAAAAGGCACGCAATTTACTTTATATTCCAGCAATGAGGACTGAATTTTGAATTGTTAATAATTTTATAAAATGAAGTGTCTTTGATACAATGAAAACAGGGACCAGTAAAATCTGTACAGTTTGAGTTCATAGTCATCATCTGCCACTCCTTAGAGCAGCATTTAACCATTTGTCCATTTGTCACACCCTCTGTGTCTTATATATGGGCCATGGGATCATATTCAGACAAATATGTGCCAAACAATTATTTGCCAATTTTAAGGAGTGGCAAATGATCAAGTCCACCACCCGGCCTACAAAAATTACTACCTCCGTTTCAAAATATAAGACACCCGTATTTTTAGAAAAGTCAACATCTATAATTTTGACTAGTAATTAGTATTATGCATATTATATAGTTAGATTGATATTTGAAAAAACTATATAATATGCATAATATATATATAGTGAAAATAATGGTCAACATTATATGTGAACAATATGTAAAAATTTGGAACAGAGCTAGTATTAGAAAATGCATGCTCATTGTAATCAAAACAGCACCTTAATCAGACCGCTCACCTCTATCGTCAGGATCTCCAGAATAGCTCCCTGCTGTGTGTCTGAACGTTCCAGCTTTGCCTTCGTTCTTTTTCCAGTCAGATTTCACCCAACGGCTCCCCCAGCCATCTAACCGTGAACATGTTGCACAGTTTTATTTAGAGATATTTTACGGTTCTTTAGGAAAGTACTATATTTTTTAATCTTAATTTTAGTACTCCTCGTACCTGAGGAACCAAAATTTTTCCACAGGTACAGTAAGTATTAAAATTAACACTAAAAAAATCTAATATCTCCTTAATAACAGTAAAATCACTCTTTTATCTATGACACACATTCACCAAACAGAAGTAAAAGAACAAGAAACTCAGCAAAATGGTATCCAGTCTTCAAAAGATCATGGATTGCACATAATATGATAATATCACAGCACCATGATTGATGCTTCTCTTCTCTCACACTCAAATTAACAGTAAGAAAAGCTGAAAGAACTCCAGGTTAGTTCGAACTTCAAAGTTCAAATCACTCTCTGAAAGATTAACAATCGACACAATTTCCTCCGACCGCAAGCACAGGCAAGGGAAGTTTTGAGTTTCTCAATTGAAGCAAGAAAGAACAGCAGCAAAAAGAACCAGGACGGATTGCCAGAAGCAGCAAAACAGGCGGGGCGCTTTTCCTCGATTCGATTTGAAAACAAGAGCTACTAGTAGTAGCAAGCAGCCGACGAGACAGTAGGCGGTAGTAATCAAATTCAAATCGACCGCTTCAATTCGATAGCCAGAACAAAAATACGAAACTGAGGAGCTCGTACAGGAGAGGTCAGAGGAGCAGTACCATCGAATCGCTCCTCGAAGAAGACTTCGCCGGAGGCGACGAGGAGCAGCGACGCGAGGACGACGGATCCATGGAGGAGACCTACCCCTTCGCGGCGGAGGCGACCCATCGCCGCCGTACACTCCGCTCGCCGGCGAAAGAGTGGCCGGAGAGGCAGTAGCAGCCGCCAGCCGCCGCGGCGCCGGCCAGTGCGCTCTTCAGCCTCCAGTGCTCACCAGTGCGAAAGGAATATTTGTAGAGCAAGCGATGCCCGAAATACCCTCAAAATTCAAGCATATTTACGACGAAGCCACTCAACACATCCAAGATTGGTGTAAGAGAATGGCAATCCTGTGGTTTTAACGAAGTTGGAGGGCATTCTTGCGATTGGACCGGCTACGTGGACAGCGACGCCGACCGAAGGCGAAGACATGGACTTGTGAAGTCCACGGTGAACCATGACGTCCAGGCCCACAGGTAGGTGGGACCCAGGTGACAGTGGGCCCGACGACCGCGTCAAACAACCGACCGATGAACGCGGTGGGATGACGTGTGACAAAATCCCCCGCGCCGAACCAATCGCATCTCGCCGCAGGTGCCCCATCAGCCAGTAGCGGATTGCCACATCAGCAGGTCGACGTGTCTTGCCAACGTGGCATTCTCGGTCGTCTACAAGTGTGGGCTCCACTGGCCCAATGCTTTCGTTTATGCATGTTATAAAATAAAATTTATATTTCTAGTTAATATAACATTAAATAGTTTAGATTTAAGATTTAATACTCTTCATCTAGTTTAAATTTAAGATTTTTTTAAAAAGTATATTTAACCAGCTAGAAAATTTTGAATCTCTCTCAAAAACTTCATCTTTCACTTAATCATAGCATTAACAAAAAAATCGAGCTCACTACTTACAAGTTACAACTAACCATCCTGTCATGTTAAACATGGTATCTCTCGAAATTATGGCCAGTTACAACAAATTTCATTCAAATGAACCGAAAATTTTCCTCCAATTTGTAGCGGATCCGATAAATGACAAGGAAATTATGAATACATAAGCAAAGCAATACATTTGCCTTTGCAATTTAGCACAAATGTCAACACTGTAATCACAGCTGAATAGCTGCACCAACCCACCAATTTAGGAAAGAAACAAAGCAAATAAAAATAACAAATAAAGAATAAAAGATTCTTGGCTCATGCTTCTCTCTGTCCATGGATCTCGCTGCAAGCTCACCAGCCACCAGGCTCGATTGCTGAATTGATCAGACATGGTAACCTGACTGCCAGCTCTTGGCGTACGCGCCGTCCGCCTCCTCGTCGCCGTCGTCGTCCAGCCGGAGTGAGAACGCTAGGGCGAGCGCGGCCCACTCGAGCACGAAGATGGCGGCGCCGAGGCCGCCGACGAGCTTGAGGATCACCTCGCCGTCCTCCTCCCGGACGTAGGACCGCAGCTCGGCGAGGAAGTCTCCCGTGCGGGTGAAGGCGAGCAGCGCGGCGGCGCCCTGGAAGATGGCGGTGAGGACGGACGCCGCGGTGTGCGCCGTGTGCGTGCCGCCGCCGGCGCCGCCGCCAGCAGTGAAGGAGCCCGAGCAGCCGGCGGCGGCGAAGACGGCGGTGAGCGCGTGGAGGAAGACGAGGAGCAGGCCGCACGGCGACGGGACGAGTCGCAGCGAGAGCGTGAGGAAGATGCACCCCGACGCCGCGCCCAGCAGGAGGTAGTTGCAGAACAGGAACGACCTGTGCGTGTGCACTCCCGCCATTGCCGCGAGCTCGCACCAGCTTCTTGTCGATCGAATGATCTCCTCTCCTTTTCTCTTGCTCAAAGGAATCGTGGTGAGTTGCGAGTGCGATGAACCGGAGAGCGAGCAATCGAGCGTTAATAAAGTCGCCGGCGTTCGTGACGTGGATTTGCGACCGTTGGGCCGCCCAGTGGCGCCGTCGGTTAACGGCTAGTGCGCGCGCGCGCCTCCACGCCTGGAGCGTGCAAGCGAAGAGAGACGTTGACGATTGCCACGTCATTAATTTTGTATTACCAAATAAATATTTTGTTGATACTAATTTCATTTTCAAGGATATATTTGGAACATCTTCACATATACAACACTTTTATTTTTTAATTTATTTAAAAATAAATCTACGATGATTTAACTAAATAGGAATGAGATTTTGTAGCCAGAGGTAGATAACCTAGTGGAATACATACAATTAAATCTAAAAGTCTTAAAGCATGAATATATTAGATTTTTAGTATTCAACATGCGAAAACAATATTATTTGATGTCTTAACAAAAAATAGTTTCATAGAAATACAAATTTTTTACCATTTTTATAAATATTTAGATAAAAAGAAGCATATACCCATGTACTTGCATTGCTTATACGCTAATCTGAGGTTGTAAGAGCTGCTTCCTAAAATTTAGAGAAAAAACGATGCAGATCCTCTATTCTAAGGGATCACTTTAAAATATAGAATTTGAGACTATAGAAATAATATTGATAAATTTTTTAAGAAATTATATAGTTTAGTATGGTTCTTGATAAGGTTTTTAGGAAGAGAACGTGTGTAGTGTAAACCGAGCAAACTATGAATCAAGGTCACAAAATATAGGCTACTAAATTCCTTATTATCTATTTTAAATTTAAGATTAATTTGAGCCTTCTCTATTTAAATATAGGGAATGTAGATATAGGGAAACTATTGTATATAAAATAATTTTTAAGGATCAATTATACTTAAAATAGTCTCTATACAGATTTAGGAAATAAAAAATAAGAATTTTCTTAAAAATACTCTTAGATTAACTCTCGTAGACTTGATTCATAGTTTTCAAGGTTGCATGAGATACCCTTTCTCTTTGTGATATTCCACTTCTTGCTTGCTTCTGATCCAAAGATGAAATACTTATTAAAATTCACCCTTGTTGGGAATAATAACTTCTTTTACTGTAGGATTAACCGCGTTTTATATGTTTCGGATATGTTTACTTACTTTTGATAGGTATGTTCATTTTCAAAATTACAGTAGTATTAAAGAGTTACCATATGCTTTAAAGAAAAAACGGTGTCATGTGGGCCGTCGATTTTGTGCTGTATTTTGCAAGAGAACCCTCGTATCTTTGCATAATCGCGCTCGTATCCCCGTCAATGTGGGCCCGTTCGATCCGTTCGTCTCGTTGCAAACTGGGCCCAGTTCTCGTCAAGCCCAAAGGCGCATGAGCACTAGGCCCGAAAGCCCATGCGATCTGTGTAGCACGGGAGAACCTTACAGACGATCTGAGCCGTCCGATCTCCACCACCCGTCGATCCCATCCCTTCCTCCTCCATCGTGTTCGTTCGCTTCGGCGACAAAAGGCCGCCACGGGCGACGCCTCCTCGCTGCACGACGAGGTTTTCTAGGGTTTATCTCGTTCGTCCCCTCCCGCCGCCGTCGGCTCGAAGATGGTGGCGATCAGGGTCCCCAAGAGCCAGCGCGCCAGGAGGGAGCTCCTCAAGCATGCGCCGAAGCTCGTAAGCAGAGCGCTCTCTCTCTCTCTCTCTCTCTCTCTCTCTCTCTTCTCCTCCGCCCTCCCCCTCCCTCTCTCTCTGTCCTCCGAGCTTCCGGTATTGAGTATTTTCTCTCATGATCGCGCCAGGTTGAGACCGGCAAGAAGACGCTTATTCTCCATGGAACCAAGACTAGTGCCGTGCTGAACTCTGCGCTAGCTGATATTTTCCACCTGAAGCGTGACAATGCTGTGAAGTTCTCCAAGAAGAATGACAACATCAGGCCGTTTGAGAGCGGTGGGGAGACATCTCTGGAGTTCTTCTCCCTCAAGACGGATTGCAGCCTTTTAGTGGTAAGTTGAATTACTCTTAATATGATTGTAGCCTTTGTAGGTGAAAAAATGATCATTTGCCATCAAATCTCCCTTTGATGGCGCTGGGAGAAGTAGAACAACTGTTTTATCTGCACGATGAATCACACCACTTATATGAAATATATCTGAAACTTACTACATGTTTGTTCAAGTGCTTTTTGTTTATTTGTTTTCGTATCTTGAATGTGGCAGTAACCTGACTTTTATACAGGGTAAAATTAACAAAAGCCCATGTTTGGAGCACAATTAATGCAAAACTCCTGGTTTTGCAATTTGTTTCAAGGAACCCTAGGTATTGAGGCAAAATGTTTCACAAAACCCCAGATTTATACTGAATACTTGTACACCACTATATTAAACAGTATTGTTGACTATATACTCACACTTGTAATTTAGTATGCTCGAACTACATATTTCTACCATCTAATCTATGTCCTTACTCACTCTCACTCTGAAGTCTGAAAGATGGCACAGACGGCAATGCAAAATATGGTTACAATGACATGCTAGTCAGTTACATAATTGCACAAATGGACATGTTGGTGGCAACCACGATTTTCGAGAAGATGAAAAATATGTGTATATACTTAAAAACAATATCATATGATGTTTTATAAGTATTGTGTATAAATACACCAGCGAAATGCATGATATAGACATAACTCCAGGGTTTTATGAAACTTTTGGGCCCAAAACCTGGGGTTCCTCGAAACAAATTGCAAAACCTGAGGTGGTTTTGCATTACAAATGCTCCTAAATCTGGGGTTTTGTGAGATTTACTCTTAAATGCATGCTTTAAGAGTCTATCTTTCTCTAATGTTTTAATTGTATTTTTTAATTTCTGTTCCAGTATGGTTGTCACTCAAAGAAAAGGCCCAACAATCTTGTGTTGGGAAGGACTTATGATCACCACATATATGACCTTGTCGAAGTAGGAGTTGAGAGTTACAGATCAATTGAATCATATGTTTATGATAAGAAACTGGCACCTAAACTTGGGTCAAAGCCTTTCTTCGCCTTCATCGGTGAGCACTTTGAAAGTGTTGATGAGCTGAAGCATTTGAAAGAAATTCTGCTTGATCTTTTCAAGGGAGAGGTGTGCATTTTTATATGTAGACTGACATGTTTGAAAGACATAATCTATTGAGCTTTAGCATAATCTTTTTTCCTATTGATACAGGTGGTAGAGAATCTGAATCTTGCTGGCGTAGATCGGATATTTGTGTGCACAGCAATCTCCCCCACTACTGTCTACATGACGCACTGTGCTCTCCATCTAAAACGGTCAGGCACATCTATTCCTAGAATAGAGCTGGTTGAAGTTGGACCTTCAATGGACCTGGTTGTTAGGCGGCACCGGCTTCCAGTTGAAAGTTTAAAGAAAGAAGCAATGAAGACGGCTGATCATGCTAAGAAGGTAAATCAAATTGATAAGTGCCTTTTGTTCATTGCATTATTTTATGTTGCTAATAATATTGCACCTTTGGTGCCATCAGCCTGAAGTAGCTATGACCCCTTTTCCTTGTTTTCTCGCTAGAATACTCTTATATATTTAATTAACTATGGTGTTCACAACTATCACAAACCTCGCAGATGAAAAATGTCACGAAGGATCCATTGCAGGGCAAGTTGGGCAAGGTCTACATTCCAGATCAGCAGGTAAGTTTTTGTTTTGTTCGTTCCTCAATTGTAAAGGTTGGACTTGCCTTTGACATACTAATCTGATTCATGTTTTTTACTGTTAAAGATTGCAAAGATGACTTTGGCAAACGATGTCAAGGGGCTTAAGAGGGAGCGTCGTGAGGCCAAGAAAAATAAGGAGCACTCAAAGAAGCAAAAGATGAATGCAGAGTGAAGAAAGCTGAAAGGTTATTTATTTTTTGTTGGGAACTGGTCACCTGTTGTGTTAAGTGTTAACCAAGTGGAAGTCACCTTGCTGTTAGATTGAGTGGTAAATAGTTGAGTACCATCCACTAGGCTTTAAACTTTGTAATGGCTTCCACAACAATGTTGAGCACGCCCTGACATAGCTGGGAATTTTGAGCAGTTCTGGGTATGTTGTTTCTTCAGTTTTGATTGCTCCGTAGGTGTGATTGTTGAATTTTACAGTATTGCTCGTTCTGAAACCATCGGGAATTTGTAGCGGCTACCACAATCTTGGCCCTGAGGTGCCATTATGATGTTTGGAGCTTTGGGAAACATGATGCCAAATTATCAGCCTCAGGGGAAATTGAATTCAAACTGCTCACCCGTGTTTCTTGGAACAAGAATTGATGTTAGATGGAAGCTTTTCTATTATCCTGATCACTGAAGACTTTCAACTCTTTCGTAATTCCAAGTATTTTGTATTCCAAGTACTTTCTCAAAATAAGTTTACTTGTATTGTTAAAAGGCTTGTTGGTTGGAAGCAAGAGTATTACTAAGTTTACTTAGGCTTCCTTCAATACAATTTTGGCTTATTTATAAGCCAGTTTAAGCTTAACAGTCTAAATACGTTGTTATTAAAAACTTGAGAAAGAAAGGCCGTTGTAATGTTCTGACCATGTAAGATTGGTGAATTCTGCATGGTTGTGATGGTGAATTTCGCCATATCGTAAATTTTGAAGCCACTATGAATTTAGGGTGTGTTTAGCAAGCTTCCACTCTAGTTTTTTTTTTACAATGTGTAGTGGTGGAGCTAGAGAAATATTAAGAGGTACACCACTTCATGATTAGATCTAACGGAATACACAAAAGATAAAATTTACTGACGGTGATCCAGAATTTAAAAAAAATTGGTACCCGGGTTCCTTCCTAACCTCTACGTAGCTTCGTCCTTGGCTATGTGGAACTAGAGTTGAGTCAAACATATTTGTTAAATTCTGGATCTAAATCAGAGCACTTTAAAAAATACACTAGTGCAGTGGAACATAATTCCACGTAATTCAAACAACAAATGTCACCGAACTATCTCACCAAAGCGCAGCTCGGCCAAATACTAGGTGAGCAATAAGAACCTTCGGATCTTCGGGAAAACACAAATTGGTTGAATAGTCCAGTAGTTCCACGGCGTGCGGAACATAGGGCTCTAAATGTAGCATTGACTTTTGGTGAAAATTACGATTCGAACAGTTAAAATTGAAGTTTTTTGTCATTCAAACAATCTCACCGGAGACTTTCAACGCTTGTGATGGACGCAACCGGTTCTAAATATACAATTAATTATTAATTAAACCATGAATCGATCGCTTCTCTGAACATGGTCGATTGTGGCGCCAGCACATGCATGCCACATTGTGTGATTAGCGTGCAAACTAACCCTGATCCCACGGTGCCTCTGGGGTGGCGACTGGACTTTCAATTCACCCAAACACTGAATCTGCTATATATCACAATTCTTTCTCCTGCAACTATGAGCTATATGCTCTTTGTCAATCAACCACAGAATCTTTCAATTGCAAACAATTGAAGGGTGGGCACTCCTTGTCAATGCCAGTACATATTTTTCAGCTTGAAGAGCAAGCAACAGCTTCATAAACTCAGTTGTCAAAACGTGCTTACAGTCCAAACATCGTCCACTAAAAATGGTCTTCTTGTTATTGAAGCATGTGTGGATTTTTTTTTAAAAAAATCAAATTTGTTTTTTTCGTTTCAAAAAATTGCAGAAGTAGCATTCAGCTCCAGTCGGCACTTCAAGTGGCGACTAGTTCTGATTGAGGCCACGTCAGCTCCAGTCGGCACTTCAAGTGCCGACTGAATGTTGCAGCTCTATCAGATTCCGCCACATCAGCACCAGTCGGCACTTCGGCACTTGAAGTGCCGACTAGAGCTGATGTGGCACAGTCGTCACTTGAAGTGCCGACTGGAGCTGACGTGGTGTCCAGTCGGTACTTAAAGTACCGACTGAATACCACTTCTGCAATTTTTTGAAACGGGCATACATATTTGATTTTTTTTAAAAAAATACTATTTTAAAAAAATCGCATGTGTGTCCATCAATGTGATTACAAGTAGCTACATGGTCTTCAAGTTCTCTCGTGTCTTTGGTTTTCTTGGCATTTGTAGCAGGCAACAGCAAGATGGAGCTTAAGCTTGTGCTCTCCACTGCCGTCCTCTTCTGCCTTTCTGGTGTGAGCGCTACCACCAACTACTTCACCTCGATGTTTTCCCTTGGAGACTCGTACATTGACACCGGCAACTTCGTGATCATGGCGACCCCGGTTGTGCCGGTGTGGAACGACAAGCTTCCTTACGGCATGACCTTCTTCGGCCATCCCACAGGCCGCATGAGCGATGGCAGGCTCATCATCGATTTCATCGGTAAATTAGTTTTTTGGCATGATCTTTAACTTGAATTGCATGTTTGGTTTGGATTTTGGATACTGTCCTAACTATTTTTTGGCATGGTGTGTAGCCGAGGAGTTTAGTCTCCCCTATCTTCCGGCCTCGCTGGCGAATAGTTCGAGCGTCTCCCAAGGCGTAAACTTCGCCGTCGGCGGCGCGCCGGCGACGGACGTCGACTTCTTCGAGAGGAACAACATCGTGCCGTTTAAGCTTCTGAACAACTCGCTGGACGTGCAGCTGGGTTGGTTCGAGCAGCTCAAGCCATCGATCTGCAAGGCCACGAAAAAAGAACCCAACGGTACGGTATGCATCTGAACAGCAGGCAGCATCGCATTAATTCGTCTATCTCAACGGCAGCAAATTGATTGCAGGGTTCAAGAACAAGAACAGCTGCTTGGGTAAATCTCTCTTCGTCGTGGGAGAGTTCGGGGTGAATGACTACAACTTCATGTGGATGGCGATGAAGACCGAACACGAGGTCGACGCGTTGGTGCCTCACGTCGTCAAAAAAATCGCCATGGCCGTGGAGGTATATACCTGGTCTTGGGATTATCACGAAGAATCTCGATCTCTATAGGATCCTGCAGTCACAAAGCTGCAATCTTGTTGACATCACAGAGGCTGATCAACCAAGGTGCGGTTTACGTGGTCGTGCCGGGGAACCCGCCGACGGGGTGCTCGCCGGCGCTGCTCACGGCGCGTGTGAGCAGCAACAGGATGGACTACGACGGCCTCGGCTGCCTGCGCGCCGTCAACCGCGTGACGAGGCGCCACAACGCGCTGCTCCGTGCGGCGATCGACAGGCTCAGGGGCAAGCACCCCCACGCCAAGATCATCCTCGCCGACTTCTTCAAACCCATCATTCGAATCCTCCGAAATCCCGGCCGTTTCGGTATACATACATATTTATACTCCTGTTTACTTCATCTGATTTCTTATATAATTTATTTTAATATTAGTAGCATATTCGTACTTGTAACTTGAAGTAAATAATGACATAAATTAAGATTTACACTAAAAGAGATCTACGAACGAGTTATTAAAGATTCATATCAAATTGTAGAATAACATGTGATCTTGATATTGGCTAGCCCCCGTTGAATCAGTTATTAAGGTCCCGTTTGAATTGAGGTTGCTTATTTTTAGAGACTAAAGCTTAGTCCATTAGTCTTTTGTATGTTGCTCATCGAGACTAAAAGTGTCATGCAAATTCTATCCTCATTTATAAACCCCTCATTAAATGATGTTTAGTCTCCACATCCAAACAAAAGAACTAAACTTTAGTCCCTACTAAAATAAGTAAGTTTTAGTCCCTAAAAATAAGTAAGGTCATCTAAACAAAGTCTATTTTTAAACATTACACGAATATATAATATATAGGACAATGTAGCTTGTAAAATACAATCCAAAAAGAATTTCTAAAAATATAGAAGTAGTTCCACACTTCCACAACGTAGAAAAAAGGAAAAAAAATAAAAAGAAACAAATGCAATTCTACTCGAGCATCTTAAAACCGCATCTTTTCCACATTATATGGATAAATTTAGAAAAGATAGAAAGGCTATGGAATGGAGGTACTACCACCGTTCCACATTATAAGTCATTTTGGTCTTTTTCAGATTCATCCTGGAAACATATGTGTCCAGATTCATCGCTCTATAATGAATCTGAAAAAGGTCATAATGATTTATAATATGGGACAGAGAGAGTAGTAAGTTGTTTCAAAACTTCCAAGCATTTTTTATTTTAAATATATTTGGCATTTTAAAACAAATGTCGCCTCTCTCACGAAATAACAACTCACTTCTTTTTAAAACAGAATAAATAAAGATCCACAAATAACATTATATAAGTCAATTTCTTAACTCTTATATACACAGGTCCAAAACAATCTATATAAAAAATTAGAAAAAAAATATTAAATTGGATGCACTGACCGGTTAGGTAAACTGTGCTGTGAGCTAAGACGGCGAGATGATGAGGTGGATTGTCTGAAATTTGTGAGTAAATCTGCAGGAATCGCCGCCGGCGACGTTCTGAGGGCGTGCTGCGGCGTCGGCGGCGCGTACAACTGGAACGGCAGCGCCATATGCGCCATGCCCGGGGTGGTCGCCTGCGAGCACCCGTCGGCCGCCGTGTCCTGGGACGGGGTTCACTACACGGAGGTCGTCAACCGCTACATTGCCGACGGGTGGCTGCACGGCCCTGACGCCGATCCCCCAATTCTGACGGCTATTCGCTGCTGATTTCGTCATCTCTTTATATCATCCAACGGATTCTCCCTACATTGTTCTTGTATTAAAATATTTATCAATAAGAAAAGATGTACTATAATTTTAATATTCATTTTGATACCTGTTACCTAACCTAAGGTAATAAGAGATATCAAAATCAATACTAAAAATTGCGACTTCTGAATTCTGAAGTACTGTAATTTTTTTTATGAGATTGTAACTTATTTACATGTAGTCCTTGGAATTAGGCCGTGTTGGCCCAGTCTAGCCTGGCCCGGCTCGACCCTTTCGTGCTTCGGGTCAAGATGGTTCGAAATTATTTCGAACCGTACCGTGCTGGCCCAAACAGTGAAAACTTTGGCCCAGCATGGCCCTAAAGCACGGCGTGCCTTCTTCAGGCCGAGTCGGCCTAAGCACGGCTCACATATTACAAATGTCTACTTGTTCCGTAGGTTTGAGTAATTCATAGCAATGCTTCCTTGTCTACTTCTCAGTCTGCCTCGTTAAAAACCTTACACCCCATTAAAACCCCCACAGTAAGGAAAAGAGCATGTGTAAAATCCTTGTTTTACATAAACTTTGCCACCATCTACTTAATTATAAAAGATGAAACCTGAACAATTGCTTGAGCTGATTTGCAATCGCAATTGATCCAACCGTCATCAGTTACATTCGCTTGAAACTAAATCTTGTTCATGTCGCATCAACATCAGGAGGCGTGTCGGAGATGGAGTCTTTCCTGAAGAAGTTCTTCCCGGGCTTGCTAAAGACGACGACGCACGCCAGCAAGGACGTGTACTGCAAATGACCAAGCGCTCACGGCATTTAGCCATTTACCTCGTCGCTCAATGCTAAGAGCATCCTCTTTATTTATGGCTCTCTATTTATCCATTTAGCCAACTCTCTAAAAAGAATTCTCACCAAATCTACTATACACTCCAACAGACTCTCTATTTTCAACTCTCTAAAAATATTACTCTTCTTTTTAAAATCCCAAAATATTTTTAAAAAAATTGATTTCTATTTGAAATCCCAATGTCTAAACTTATAAATACCCAAAATATAAAGTTTTAAAATTTTAAAAAATTTTAAAAATATATTTTTATCTTTTTTATTTTATTTCTCTTCTTTTTATTTTGATTTCTCTTCATTTTCATTTTCCTTTTTCTCTCTTATTTTCCTTTTTATTTCGTTTTGCTCTTATCCTACGCGTGTGCTGGGACAATGTAGTGGCTGGCATGTGGGGCAGCAGGTACTGTAGCAGCGTGGGGCCCACAGATGGCAAGCCAACTTGGCTGGCCAAATTTGGCCAGCGAGAAGAGCAGTTTGGACAGCCAAATAGCTTAGCCATTCATATAGCTAGTCTTTTGGAGCTTCTTTTTTTTCTAGAATAGCTAAATTTTAACTTGGAGAGCCATATAGCCATTCTTTTGGAGATGCTCTAAGCCGTGCTTTGGGTCTCCATATTTGGGCCGTGCTTGTGCCCGGCCCTATGGCACAGACCCATACTCCTAGGACTAGTGATATGTAGTAAATAAATCTCTTAGCGTTCGGCTGGCTCATCTGAGCTTTCTGTTGGAATTTAAGGTTGTGTTTGGTTTGGTATACGATGAGGAATGGAACAGGATGGTTCGGAATCATCTCGTTCGCCAAAAAAATCAGTATCACATAGTTCAGCATCTACAGGGAATATTCTGTGTCTAGAAACAGTTTGGTTCCACTTGATTTCATCCAATCCCTCGAACCAAACAGCAGTATCATCTTATATTCAGGAACTATCATCATACAGAGAAGTAAACACTACCTAAATTGATGGTAAGAGGAGGCTTTTCCATGCTTCACAACAGTTTGGCTGTCGGATTTCAACTCGCTCTGTTTTAATTCTGGTTTGAAATTCCAAGACGTTATCTGTGCAATATCAGTAACATTGAAAATTTGATTGTTTATCACTCTAAATTGTATTGTAGGCTTTGACTATTTATCACCACAAATTTCCGATTATTTACTATCCTAAACTTTAAACTTTACACACAGTTCGATTATTTTCCATATTGCCTGTTTTAATTGTTTTTTAATCTTGCTTGTTCATTTTATCTATGAAAAGAGTAAACGAAATTATCTTTTCGCGTTTGCTAAAAGCCTAAAATGAGTAAACGAAATTAAAAACAATTGAAATGGATAAAGTGACAAGTAATTGAATTGCATAAAGTGGTAGCAAATACCTTATTTTACAACAATAAAATGATGAGAGAGATAAAAGTCGTTTCTTCGTAAAGAGACAGTAAGATTTCGTGCTCCCGTACATATTTAAGTATCTATGAGTCATAGTTACATACAAATATTAAATATTTTGTACACAATTAAACAGACAGCTACTATCTATGAGTTGTACTTGTTGACTATTTAATTATTTGTTTTGTAAATTTCAAAAATCTACAACAGCAACTATCTATACCGTTGTACGTGCCCTTCCGCTCTCTGTCAATGTCAACATGTATTTCTCAGCTTGATTGCAGGATTACAAGCTTCATCCAGCGAGCAACAGCTTACCTCTCTCCTACTCCGATCCAACTCCTCAACAGTGTGTTACTGTAATCAATTCATATCTGCAAATCCAAATGGATATAACAACTTGTAATTTAAGTGCAAATATAGCTGTTCCTGAACTCCTGATGGGCCTCAGGTAGAAGATAATAATGGAGCTCAAAACTGTGTTCTCTGTTACTGCAATCCTCTCGTGCCTCTCTGGTGTGAGCTCTACTTCACCTCGATATTTTCCCTTGGAGACTCCTACATCGACACCGGCAATTTCGTCGTCGTGACAGCTCCGGCGATATGACGCCGGTGTGGATCGACAAGCCTCCTCACGGCATGACCTTCTTTGGCACACCACCCCACGGGCCGCGTGAGCAACGGTAGATTCATCATCGATTCCATCAGATTTAGGGTTTCTTTGGTTTGGCTTCCGGAAGCAGCTTTTGCTTCCTGAAAGCTAAAAGCCAAACCAAAGGGTATATTTTTACCCAGCGGCTTTTAGTAAAAGCAGCTTTTGGTGCAGTGTAAATGTGAAAGCTCCTTCAGACCTGTTTTCTGTGGCTTTTGGCTTTTGGCTTCGCAACCATACAAAATTTCATAAATTGACATTTCAAATTTCATACAACCATACAAAATTCTATAAATTGACATTTCAAATTTCATACAACCATACAAAATTTCATAAATTGATATTTCAAATTTCATACAACCATACAAAATTTCATAAATTGACATTTCAAATTTCATACGACCATACAAAATTTCATAAATTGACATTTAAAATTTCATACCATACAAAATTTCATAAATTAACATTTAAAATTTGATACAACCATATAAAATTTCATAAATTGACATTTCAAATTTCATACAACCATACAAAATTTTATAAATTGACATTTCAAATTTCATACACCCATACAAAATTTCATAAATTAAATTTTTTACGCAGCTCACAGCTCAAAGCAGCTTGTTCACAGCCGTTTCAGCCAAACGACTTTGAGCTTTCTCACAGCTGACTTACCACAGCAGCTTTTCCACAGCCCACAGCCCACAGCAACTTTTTCCCGAAGCCACAGCTCAACCAAACACACCCTCAGAGCACGGCACATACAACTATACAAGTAGACAACTTCTGTGGCAATTCGGAATTCCACCATGAATTCGCATGCTTGATTTGGATGCTTTTGGTAAGTTGTGACTCTTGTTTTGAGGAAAAAAATCGCCATGGCCGTGGAGGCAAAGCTCTGATGCTCCGTACTGTCAGTTTCACGGTTCTCATTTCTTCAGGAAAAAAAAAGATTGCAGTTTTGCTCCGGTGCGATCTGCATAGCCAGCCACTACGCAGTGCTCTCTTGACTTTGATTCAACTTTTTTTTTTATTTCCACGGACCGACAAAATTACAGTTAAATTTTATTAAAATTAGAAGAACAATAAAAGAATTTTAACGTCAAACATGGTTTGTTGTCTTACAAATCGGACCCAGGAAGATGAAAAACACCTTACCACATCAATTCGACTAGTTGAAAATAAAATAAAAAAACAGCAAGACTATAAAGATTAAGAGATCTCCACAAGAGCGTGGCCATCAAATATGCGGCTATTATATTCCTATCACACGATTGAAGAAACAAAAATGAAGATCGTATCACAAGCTCAACAATCTGTTTTAGATATTGTTTATGATAGTTATATTAGCAATTTGTCAGATCCACTTAGTTCTCGTTTTAACCAAAATGTTTATACCACGAGGGCTTTTACTATCCTTGAGAGATATACCACCAGGTACAACTTACAAGATATCAGAGGTACCAAATAAAATCTGACCATTAATTTTGTAAGGACATGATTTGACAAAAAATAATCATGCCATCTCCACCACCCCACTGACTCACCACCACCGTCAGTGACCCGCCGTCGCCCTGCCCCACTGCTACTGACCTGCCACCGCCCTACTGGATGTGTTGGCCGCCCCGTAGCCCTACCACCCCTCACGATTCACGAATCCCGTCACCCCCTCGCACACCTCCTCGCGAATCCTGCCGCCACCGCCGCTTGCATCGCCCACGGCCACGCCGGTGACCACGCCACGCCGCCCATCGGCCAGACCGCCTTAGTCCCTACAGTAATATCAAGAAGCAAAATTACAATTATACAAAAATACCATTTCAGAATTACAATTATACAAAAATACCATTTCAGTTCAAAATATACCATTTTATCTCCACCAGGTACCGAGAGGTACTATATTAATCTCAATCGTTAGATAAATATGATGGATGACTTAGATTTGGTACCTATCATGTCTCAAGGATGGTAAAACTCAAACGATAAGAAACCAAATCTCATACTTATGAATGAGAGGGCTTTTACCATCCTTGAGGGAGGTACCACCAGGTATAAGATATTAAAGGTACTAAATCAAATCTAACCATTGATTTGGAAAAGGTACGATTGGAAAAAATAAAATAAAAAATTGGTTAGCTCTGCCACTGTCACCCACCGCCGCCAGCGCACATCGCCACCGCCGGTCGGCCGCCGCTGGCCAACCGCCGCCATGCATGCCACAAGTGCTGCCCCGCCGCCCCAGAGCCCGCAGCCCCTCGCAATCAGCCTTGGAGCCCTGTCGCCCTCGCTGCCTCAAAGCCCTGCCCCCTACCGACATGGAGCCCCACCGACCTAAGCTCTGCTGTCGTCGCTACTCCCACTGGTGCCGTCAGGCCGCCACCTTGTGCCCTCGCCGACCCACTGCCTCGTGCCCTCACTTACTCACCGCCCAGGCCACGCGGTCGTCGCTCAGGCCGCACCACTCTGTCGCCCAAGTTGCGCCGCCGCCCCCTGTCCGTGCCTTGGTCTAGGCCGGACTGCTGCTCTCACTTCCTGCACTTTTTTTGTCGCAACATTACTAAAATACCCCTCCACCTTTCACCAAAATTAGAGGTATTATTTTTTGAGGGGACAGGTACCAGACTGTCTAATTTGAGACATTAGATGAGATTGATCAATGAACACGAAAGAACACGAAAGGAATAGATGATAGAAATGGAACGACAGCACCAGGGGATTGTAGAAATGGGGGCACAAAGGTAGTTTAATAAAAATAAATAGCTCGACTATATACAATTAATTCATCAATAGCTTCAGCTTCAATATTTCTTATAGTTAATTTGATCAGATACAAATCATACAATATTTGTTACACTTAGAGCATGAATCTAATGTTCAATGTACATCTGCCATTTAATTTTGTTTTGGGATTTTTACATGAATTTGCACGAACTGTATTCAGATTTGGGAGGGCATGGGCATGCTTCCATGAAATCACACTACGAGTAAGAGCGTCTCTAAGAGATTATTTGTATGGCTATTTAAATTTAAATTTAGATATTTTAATAAAAAATAAAACTCTAATAGTTCCCCTAAATGATTCGATTAACTATTCCATTCCCCAAATCACTTCCCATCTCTCTCAAATATATGATTAGTTTAGTCGTTGCCTATTTTCGTTTGTGCCTGTTTTTTCTCTTGAGTCTGCATTGTTTTATTCTCCACGTGTTGTTATAGGCGGAATGACACAAATATTTAAAAGTATTATAGCTCCACACAAAATTATTATATATTATAGGCCATATTTATAGTATTTTAAAAATAGGGATCATGATTATAGGGAAACTGACGTAAATTGATTAAATTTTAGGAAGAAATATAGTTTAAGATGATCCTACATGAGATTTAGGAAATAAATTTTAAAATCTCTCTTGGAGATGCTCCAAGAGAAAATGGTCTCCCATGCGCTTCCCAACAATAAGTCTCAACTTATGGTTTCTTAGGTGATATCTTATTTTATCAAAAAACTGCAATTTTGACACTCTAAAGATGTGTATTTTGTTTAGGATAACACTTCCGAGGTTGACACATAGGACCACTTAAGTGGCTAAAAATGGGTTCGAATATCAAAAATACAAACGCCACTTCTTTAAAGTGTCAAAATAGCAAATCTCTTTATTTTATTATATTAGTATAACACTATTTCTAAAATCATACTTTCAACCTTGATTTCTTAATATACACGTACAATATTTTTTTATACTACTCTTTTTCTTTCTCATATAATTTCTTCATTTTCTATTCTCCTTTTAATTTCATCGCTATATCAGATTATTTTGCAGTTTAATAAATGGTTAAGACACAATCCAAGGTTGAGAATACCCTAAAACGCCACGAGCTGTTCATCGCGGAATCAGAGCCGTTGATCCTATATCCAACGCCGCACGGAAGCGCGCTCGAATACTACTCTACCCCATTGCCTTTTGTCCTCCCGCCAAACGAATTTCTCCGCATCCGGCTCCCCCAGATCAAGAAGCACCGCCCGGTTCTTGGGTTTCTTGGGCTTCTCCGCGCGGCAGCAATGGAGTTCTTCGAGAACGCGCGGTCCGTGCGGCTCAAGAGCCACCTGGGAACTTACCTCTACGCCATGGATGACGGCGGCGGGGAGACCGTGTCCCACGGCTACCGCCGCAACTGCCGGGGCACGGTCTGGGCCGTGGAGACCGCCGGCGAGGACTACATCCGTCTCCTGGGCCAGAGGGGGCTATACCTCTGCGCCACCGAGCTCCCCGCCGCCCTCGATGGCCGCCGCGGCTCCGCGGCCTGCTGCAGGGTCATCCAGGGCTTGCCGTCCACCCCGAACGACGGCGCCTTCCTATGGACGCCGCGGCGGGACGGTGAGCACCTCACGCTGACGGGGCTCTACGGTCGCCTACTCCGCGCCAGGTTCGGGCAGACGCCGCAGGAAAACGCGGTCACCGTCGATCGCGAGGTCGTCCCCGACGAGTGCTCCTGGGTGGTCGAGGTCGTCCCTGAGGAGGCGGCCCCGCCGATGACGCCGCGGCCACTGCCCTGCCGCGCGCACTCCTGCGACGCCCGGCTTGAGGCGACGAAGTCGGACACTGCGTCCAGTGCTTTCGTCAGGTTCTACTCTGCCAAGGTACTCAAAACAAGAATCCCTGATCCTGATCGCTTGGTTCCTTCTATCTTGAGCTGAGCATATTCTCAATTGCTAATTTATTGATAAAAGGATTTCATTTTTACACTTTCTACGATTGATTGAATGCCAAATGCAACCTAGCTCTGCTTTTTTGACTCTTGAGCTTAAAAATTCATGATTTTGTCGTCCTGAATGCGTTGCATTCTGAATTTCTTGGTTAAAAATGAGTTGGTTTTTTTGGAACGGAAGAAAGTTTCTTGGATCAGACCATTAATTTAGGTTGCATTAACCTGCAGGGCTTAACTTTATACCACTTTTCATGTGACTTCAATTACCTTGATCTAACTTTTTTCCCGAGGAATTGAAGACGAAGCCCGACGATCCCCCGTGCAGGCCGGTGGCGCGAACGATCTTCTACAACACAGCCAGAGACGACGGCAGCGTGGACGACTTCGACGAGGGGACATGGAAGTTCTTCACGTTCAGTGACCAGAGCCTCGCCGCGCTGTGCCGCAGACTGGAAGAGGAGACCCAGCGCCATGACTTCGTCGTCTGCCGCCGGAGAGGCGCCGCGCCGCAGCTGTTCCCCGTCGTCCTGGACCTCCCCCCCGGCAACAGAGACATGGAATTCATCCTCGTCTTGAAGTCCTCCAAAGGTAACAGTAGCTAGTTTAGTTTCGTCTTCAAAGACTGATGTTTTTTCTGATCTTGTTTACCTTCTGAACTTCTGCTCATTTTCTGCTAATGATGTTTTATCGTCAGAAACTCTGTGTTCACGCATGTTTTCCTGACATCTCCGAACGTTTGCAAACTTCTGCAGTGGCGAGTGACCTTCAGTGGCCACCGGGACATGGCAGCTCAATGTAGGAAGAACGGAGAGTGTAGTTTTGTCGTGTCTACTCATTAGAATTGTGCATAGAACTGAACATTCTTTCATCATCTTTGCGATTTCAACGCACCCGGTAACATTTAGCTTGAAAAGAAATAGCAGAGTGACAGAAAACCCATAAAGAAAGGCATACTCAATTTTCTTGGAATACCAGTGTTGGAGAATGTTCATGAATAATTCTGCAGTTTGTCATCCATCCAACTCTTGGGTGCCTTTGAATTACTGAATATAGGTGGTGTTTGTCTGTTTGATGTATGCTGCTCTCTGTTGTATCTGTATCCTGTGATTCAGTCAGTTACTTCAAGCTCTTAACTGGAGATTTCTCTGCCTTATATGAACTTTCAGTTATTATATACTTCTTTTTGTGTCACAACTTTGTATTATACTTTAAAAAATATAATAGAAATACAACAACCAGCACTAACCTTGTGTTTTATAGCAAAGATAATTGTTTTATTTAAAAGGTAAACTTTCCTGCTGCAACATTTGATTCCAACAAGCCAGGAAGTGAACAGTTCACTTGGCTGATATATAATCTGTACATGTTTACAAACATTTCAAGCATCATACAACATGAAGAAGAAGCACACTATTCACCAGGAATGCTTTGCATGGACCCCCTGCTATATAGTAGTATCTATCTGAACTCTGAAGTTCTGAACATTACTCACACTTTGACATACCCTACATATATGCACATGAATTTCTAAGGGGACAAACCCGTGTGTGTGTATATATATATATACGGGATCAGCAAGCGATTTGGTCTCTTAGGGTAGATATCTCCTCAAACACTGGCAGCCTCCTCGACCTGAATGGTGTCCACTCGCTCAACACAAGGTCGAGTCTCTCCATGATCTCCTCACTGGCGATACTCAGCCCGACATCTATAGACTGTGATGTATTATGAAACACAGGTTCGATTTCATGGAGGAGCTGCTCGGCTCGAGCGACCACCTTGTCGTCTTCCGATCCAGAGATCCTGCGTAGTAGGACATCATGGAGTGCTTGCCTTGCTTCCTCATGCCTGCTCTGCTTAATCAGGCACAGCCCAAGGTTGCAGGCCCTGTTGGCATCAGGCTCAATGGTCTGTGCCTTGCGATACACTAATTCAGCTGCTGCATAGTTGCTCTGCTGCATGTAAGCCCAGCCAAGATTGCCCTGAAATGTGCACATGAAGGTTGAAGGAACTTAGGTCCGTCCAACAGAATGAATGCAGCACTGACAATTGAAGTTACCAATCATCAGCAGGAGTGACAAGGGAATCAATGAATCTGTACCAGAACGCGAGAAGTCTCCTGCTGGACGGACACCTGGAACTTCTTGCCATGGGAGCGTGCTGTCTTGGTTGCCTTCCCGTTGAAGACCTCCCCAAGGTATATCATCTTCAGCTTCTGTTTCAGTAGCTCTATCTGTTCGCCGACTTTCCCGCATTTCTGAAAAATCAAAGTTCGCATGATGTTACAAATATCTTTCTACACCTGACTGTTTTTCTTAATTGATCGAATAATCACAATTAAATGATAACCTATTATCTCCCAGAAGATAGTATGTCACCCATAATTATTGTATTTATTTTTATGTTTTTAGAAAGTCATCTATTAATGTATATTAATTAGTTGCTTTGTTTTGGAAGATTTTATAAGCTGAATTTTGCTCCTACCAATTTAAGAAAAGAGATTGAGCAAAAAAAGGGAAAGTACTAAAGTTGCAAGAAGTATGTGCAATATTTAATATTTGTATTTAATTTTTATGAAAAACATTAACGGATCAGATTTATTACAAACCCTAACATAAGTCAAATTTTAAGATTCATCGAATTAATAAGAATCCTTTATTTTGTAGATGCAAGAAGTCTATTTCTTAGACTCCTAAGAGGTTAGGTCACATAATTTCTTTCTAACAAATGGCTGAGATTAAATCTTTCTATTACCTCTTCAAGAGATAAGAAATGTACCGTAAAAGAGCGGCAGTATAATTTAGTGATCATTTAGTAGTTTTGCAAGATGAGCAAGTAGAACACAACACACACACCTTGTATAGGTCGATGAGAAGGTTGTCGAGGGACTCCTGAGCCTGCCTTGAGCAGAGGTGCCTGAATGATCTGATGGCTTCTATGGCCTCCTCGGCGCGGTCCTGCTGCTTCATCACCACGGCCATGTCCTTGAGGGCGCTGTCCACCCTATCCCCGGAGTTGATCGCCTTCCAGAACCACACGACGGCCGCCTCCGGGTCCTTCTCGACGAGCTGGTTCATCCAAAATCCAAAGCTTTTAGGCGTTTTGGACGAGCTAGGGGATGCAGATCCTGCGTCGCTGCTAATTATCCTGAATTAAAGCGAGTACGTGCCCAATGTTCATTCAATCTTGGAGAGATTCATTGGTTATATTAGTTAATCAATCACTCATCCCTTGGATCATTGTCCGTTTGTGGTAACCATGCGCATCGATTTAGGTAACTTCGCAATGCAGCCAATGATTCGGTGAACAGTTGTACTATGGCTCAAAGGGTCAAAATAAAGAATTGAAGAACACGGACAATTAATACCAATCCAAACACAACCTTGGCGCCAAGGATACGACGAGAGGTAGGCAGGTAGCCGTTAATATCAAACGAAAAATATACTAAGAGAGCAGGAAATTGTTCGTTCCTACTTCCTAGAAATAGAACAAGATCTTGTAATCCACTAGAGAGAATTCTTTCAACACCAGGAAAAAGTGAAAGCATCCTGAACTCAAACTGAAAGCGTATCAAATTTAATCAAGCTTGGATTGAATGCGAGTATCATGACTGAGAAAGTGAGAACTCCTGCGTAATCAAGCTACGCATGCCAATTCAATGCTACAGCGATCTGCTGCTACTCGAGGAGAAAAGGTAGGTAGATCGAGACAGAATCGGCGAGAAACAGAAAAGAATCATGACCACCTGCAGGTGCTTAGCTCTGACGTACGGGCTGTCTCCGGCGGGCACCTTGTGGACGACATGGAACAGGTCCTTCTTCTCCCCACCTACACCTCCTCCTCCTCCTCTCCTCTTCGACGTAGCCATGGCGGAGTTGGAAGAGAGAGAGTGAGAGGCCGGGGATGGGCTCCCGAGGAGAGGAGAAGAAGCCTCCGATGAGGGGAGGAGCAGGCACCAGTGGACCGATTAGGCGGCGAGGTGGTTTCTTTCGCGGTTTGCGGGATCTGGGGGTGGGCTTGCGGTTGCGGGAGGAAGATGACGAGGTGGGTGCGGGGCGGAGTGAACCTGGACGGGAAGGCGTCGAGGTTCCGGGGGCGGGGTCGGATGGCGACGCGGGCCTCTGATCCGACGGGCGGGAGGGCGTCACGTGTCGCCATCCGCGCGGGCGCGCCGGGCGAGCGACGTTCTCGTGGCGCCTTGAGGCAGAGGTCGCGGATTCGGTCGGTACGCCACCCACACGTCAGCAGCGCCGTGTGGGACCACTTGCGCCCGGATTGGCTATTCCAACCGGGTCAAAAACTCAACCTGACTTTGGATTCGTCATGTCTTCGAAACAATTAGGTTTCAATAATTCTTCGTCGAAAAAAACTAAATCGCACCTCAAATTTGCTCAATGTTTAAATAATCTCTAAAAAATATTTAAAATTGTGCATTTGTATCATAAAGAGTACGGTTTTTTTGAAATAAGTCACATGGGCCCGACCTTGTTTGAAGGCCATGGGTGTGTCGAGATGTAAACGAGAACTTCACAAAAAAAAGTACGGTTTTCAGCTTTAATCGGTGGTTTTGCTATTGTGATCTAAATTTGTTTGCTGATGTGGCGCTAGTGACGTGACCGAATATAAAAAAAATCCAAATCACACCATCAAATATATAGATTTATTATACTATATTATATCAAATCTAATTTTAAATTAAATTGAATTATTGCAAGATGGAATAAATAGATCCGAATCAGACCCGGCAGGAACGGTCGGTTAACTGCCAGTTGCCACCTACTTTAGCTGATGCGTCTTTATGGTGCGTGCCGTTGGCGTGGACACGTGCTTTGGCCGGTAAGGAAGACGGTTAGGGCACGTGCCAGATAGTTACTCAGATTGTAATTAACCTTTTTTTTAAAAAAAAATATAATAAATAAAGGATGCCTAAATTATTCGAGTTAAATTGCTAAATCTTATATGTATAAATGCTATAATATACAACGCTAGAGGTTATACACCCTTAACAAAAAAATATAAAAATGTGCATACTTTATCCGATAAACAACTACTTAAGTATTATTAATTGATTTATGAAATCTATATCCATATATAGAATTCATAGTTAGTGTATGAAACCAGTAACAATGTAAAAAAATTATTTTAGACGTAGATATGATAAAAAATCTTAACCGGCCAATCACGCAATGTACATCATTGCGATTTTTTAAAATAATATTTTTTAAAAAAAATCAAATTTGTATGTCAATTTTAAAAAATTGCAAAATTAACATGCGGTCGGTATTTAAAGTATCGACTGGATGCTACGTCGTTACTTTAAATGCCGACCGTATGTTACTTTTGTAATTTTTTAAAATTGACATACATATTTGATTTTTTTTAAAAAAATATATTATTTTAAAAATTCCATCATTGCACATGCTTTGCGGTTTGGAGAAATTGTGCCAAAGACGATCCAGTTGCGGCAAAACAAAACTAAAAATCAAACCAAACTGAACCAAACTTTAAACCTTTTCGGTTTTTCAAGTGTGGTATTTATTTTAAGGAAATTCGGTTTCCTATTCAGTTTTTTTCAAATCTGAATAAATGAATAACAAAAAGCTGAAGAACTTTAAAATTTCTAATATTTGCATTGTTCATATATTGTATTACGATGTAATTTTGATTTTTTCTATCTTACTCAAAGATGGTTTAAATGAGTGATCATATATATATTTCGGTTAAAACCAAAAACCAAATTATTTAGAAGTTTTTATTTTAATTTTAGTTAATTTAACTACTGTTTATAGGAGAATATTTTTCTAGGAGATCACCATCCCAACATAATTTTCGCCTGATATCTAAAATACACTGTGTCTACGCTACCTAATCGAGGTACACATACGTACGTACGTGCGCATCGGGGCAGAGGTGATATATATATATATATATACGGAAACGCTATTCTACACTATGGGTGTAGAATGCTATTCTACACCGATCATCCCAATCGTGCCCACCCCCCACCCAATCCCAACCTCTCCATTCCACGTCGGTGTAGAATAGCATTCTACACCCGTGGTGTAGAATAGCATATATATATATATATATATACAAATGCTATTCTACACCGACGTGGAATGGAGAGGTTGGGATTGGGTGGGGGGTGGGCACGATTGGGATGATCGGTGTAGAATAGCATTTACACCCATAGTGTAGAATAGCGTTTTCGTATATATATATATATATATATATATATATATATATATATATATATATATGGTAGCGTTATTCTACACCACGTGTGTAGAATAACTATTCTACACCGACTACTTTTAGTAGTGGATTTTCTCAGTAGAATAGCTATTGATGTAGCGCCCCGATCTATCAAAATCGAGACATTATTGAATTTCCATAGAAAAACAATAATACAAGAGGTTCATCATGCGACAACGTACATACGATAAAATCCATGGTACGCAGACCATATTTATTACAACATTGTTTTAGTAAAAACAGTAATAAAGTAATTAAATAACGGCATGACGAACGTCTTCTTCAGGATCTTTCTTCTTGACTGGGTCGCTACTCCAGACCGTCTTCAAGATAAACATCCTCTGTGGGGTTCAACGGGTATGAGTACAAAAAGTACTCAACAAGCCACCGCAAATGCAAATAGTAATGCGGGATAATAAACAAGGAAGGATAAAGGCTAACAATGCGGAATAAAGCAGTTGCAGTTATGACATTTAGTGTAATCATATTTTAATCATGCGGAAAGTAAATATGAACATCATCAACATCAACTAACTCGAGGAGTACGTTTTACCTCCTCGCACAACGGTCCTTACATGTCAATCCATCATGCACATACATATTCAAGTAAACTAACTGGGGGATGTCACGCAACCCGCCCTTGACCGTGGGCTCGGCTTTTCGAAAAGATTTAAGACTCTGATCAGAGATGTACTACTGTACCCACAAGGCACGCACTCATCTCGACGAGATGACCCATTTCACGGGAACTCGTGCCAAAACCTCAATATGAGATGTTCCAAGCGATAACCACCCGCTCTAGGTTTCGCCGGCGCGCCGGGCCGCATCCCGGCTAACGTCGCACCCCCTTTTGCGCCACATTGGTACAAGTCACCCGCAGGTGCAACTTGACCCATCTCCAAGTGGTGGCCTCGGTTTGGAACAACCCATACCTTAGTTAGGACTTACCCACTAGACTTGTGGTTAGTACGTAAGTGTATTGCAACGGATCCCTCAGACCGGTCCTTATAGTGCCCCGGGTGCGACTGACCAATGCCCTAGCTTGCATCCGGAACCCACCATGCATACACTCACAACCATGACTCATCACTAACAGAATTTCCAAAGATAAGAAGTAACGGGATCATATAATAGAACCATTTTACTACGACTCATTTTATCCTATAGCGGCCGTGCCAATACATTGGACACTAGCTAATATCATTCATCATATGGTGACAAGGAGGTTAGGCGAGATAGCATGGCTTGGGTTGCACATCAAGGTCGGGGGATCCTAAATAAATATAATGTAAGGGTTCATTTGACTAATGCATATACATAACCTATGTGTTTTAGCGATAGTCAATTCAGACATGGGTTCAATATGCTCAAAAGAGTTGTTTGGTGACTTGCCTTGTTCAGCAAAGGGAGAGGGGGGGACTTCGGGGAAGTACTCCGGCTCCTCGGCGACGTCGTAGTCTTTTTAAGATAAAGGTAAAATAAAAAAAACATAACATCTAATCAAACAGTATAACATTACATTATAAACACATAAGTTAAAGTTGGTTTGAATAAATAAAATAAATTCAGATATTAAAGTTCTGAAATTTATTCCTCCATTAATTTAAAGTGAATCTAAATGAATCATTGTTTTTCATAAAAGGGTTTTTAAGTGGGAATAACACTACATTAAGTTTTCTAATCAATTTAATTTAAATGATTTAGAGAAAACCCAGTGGTTTTAGTGTTTAAACAGTAAAGGACAATTATATAATTTTTCTGGAATTTAAATATTTAAATTTACATTTAAATCCTAAGGGCATTTGAATACTTATTTAAATAAACATGAAAATGTCCCAATAAGCCTACTGTTTTTATTGCCTAAACGTGTAGAGAATAATTTTATGAATTTTCTAAAATTGGAATGGCAATTTTTAGAGTCCAAATGCATTAGATATGAATTTTACAAGTTTAAAAACATTTCTGGAATTTATTTTCAAATTTTAAACCTCTCGGGTCCACGGTGAGCCAGGCCCACGGTGAACCCGCGCACTGTGCGCGTGCGCCGGGTCGATCTGGACCGTCGGATCCAGATCCGACGCGCGAGAGCGAGGCGGGACGCGTAAGTCGCAATGGACGGCCAGGATTAAAACGCGCGAAGGGTTACCACGTGGACGCACGAGATCGCGCGTCGGGTTAAGTGGGAATCGACGCGCGAGATTAAAACGTAACGCTTTGACCAGATCCGACGGTGCGGATTAGATCGCGTACGTGGGCTCACGCGCGTCGTCCGATTGCGATCGTGTGGCCAGGATTGAATCCGGCACGACACGCGCTAAGGGGGCTATACCCCCCTTCGTCTCCGGCGACGGCGGGGCTCGGGTGCGGTGGCGATGGCGCCTACGAGGGGGCTAGGCCCTAGCTCTATGCGAAAACGGAAAGAGGAGGCCAAGGCGGTCACGACGGTACCTTAGGCGAGGCGAGGGGTCGACGGAGCGAGGCCGGCGACGAGGGTAGACGGCGGAGTGGTTCGGGTTCCTCGTCGGCGATGGTGTTCCGGCGGGGTTCGACGTCGGCGGAGGGGTGGCCGAGGTCGGGGTCGTTCTCGCGGTCACGTTGGTGGCGGAGGCACGGGCGGAGGTGGTCTGGTGCGATGGCGAGCGGTGGCCGGAGGTGAATTAGAGGGCGGGCGCTAAAACGTGGATTGCGAGTGCTCTGTTTGTTCTCGAGGCGATTAGGCGTGGGGGTCGTACGCGGCTCAGGTTGGGGCTTAAATAGGACGCCGGGGAGGGCTCGCATGCAAGGAAATCGGCCGAGGGCCTTTACTCGCCGGCGATGGCTCGGCCATGCACGCGGAGCGGCGATCCCGTGGCGTAAAGGCGCTGTTTAACGGGGGGAAACGGTCGACGCGACGCGGGGGACCGATTAATGGCGACGAATTAAAGCGGGACGGGCCAGCGAGGCGGATCCGAGGGCGAGGTCGACGGCCGGCGCGATTTGGGGGCGACGGCGGGAGGTTGAAGGCGAAGCTGACAGGCGGGGGCCACTGGCCAGTGAGCGCGAGCGAGCGAACGGGAAGGCTGACGGGTGGGGCCGCGGTGTCGGGTGCGCGCGCGAGGGGAAAGTTTCGGCGCCGACAGGTGGGGTCCATGCGTCAGTCTAAGGCGGGCGCGGTAACGGGCTGGGCCGGCCGGGAGAGAGAAAAGGGAGGGAGGGGAGCCCATTACTGTTCTAATACTTTTCTGAATAAAAATAATTCCAGAAAATAGATTAAAAGATTAGGGCTACTTCCAAGGTTGGTAAAAATTTATGAAAATTCTCAAAATTATATTTTGGTCTTAGGATCATATACAAAAAGTTTCACCTCCTGATTTGGTCATCTACTCCATATTGTAGTTCAAAAGGGTATAAAAGGAATTAAAAGTATTTTTCTGAAATAATAATTCCAATAAATTGAATTTAATAATATTTTTATTGTTTTGAAAATTTGGGGTGTTACAAACCTATCCCCCTTACAAGAATCTCGTCCTCGAGATTGGAACGCTACTCGAATAGCTCGGGGTATTGGGCTTTCAGCTCATCTTCTTTTTCCCAAGTGGCTTCTTCGGCGGGATGGTTGTTCCATTGGACTTTGCAGAAGCGGACGACGCGACTTCTGGTTACTCTCTCCTTGGTTTCCAAGATCTTGACGGGTCTCTCTATATAGGTCAAGTCGTCTTGGACATTAAGTTGCTGAAGGTCGGCTTGCTCGGTGGGCACACGGAGGCACTTCTTCAGCTGCGAGACATGGAACACATCATGAACGCCTGCCAAGGATGGAGGCAGTTCAAGTTGATATGCCACTTCTCCTTGTCGACGGAGGATCTGGAAAGGTCCGACGTAGCGGGGTGCTAGTTTGCCTTTCATGTTGAACCTTTGAGTGCCACGGAGGGGAGTGACTCGGAGGTAGACATAATCGCCCTCCTCAAAGGCTAGATCTCTTCGACGGTTATCGGCGTAGCTCTTTTGCCTGGATTGGGCTGCCTTCAGTCGGTCCCTTATGATCTTAACTTTCTCTTCGGCTTCTCTCAATAAATCTGTCCCAAACAGTTGTGATTCTCCGGTTTGATCCCAGAGCAACGGCGTTCTGCACTTACGCCCATAGAGTGCTTCGAACGGGGACATTTGCAGGCTGGCTTGATAGCTGTTGTTGTAGGAGAACTCCGCATAAGGTAAGTTCTTGTCCCACATTCCGCCAAAGTCTAGAGCACAAGCTCTAAGCATATCCTCCAATATCTGGTTGACCCTTTCGGTTTGACCGTCGGTCTGTGGATGATAGGCGGTACTAAAGTTCAGCCGGGTGCCGAGTTCCTCTTGAAGGTTCTTCCAAAACTTGGAGGTAAACTGACTCCCGCGGTCAGATACAATCTTCTTGGGAACTCCGTGGAGGCACACGATCCGGGTCATATACAACTCAGCCAACTTGGCGACAGTGTAAGTTGTCTTGACCGGGACGAAGTGAGCTACCTTGGTGAGTCGATCAACGATCACCCAGATAGAATCATGACCAGCTTGGGTCCGGGGTAGTCCTGTGATGAAGTCCATTCCTATCTCTTCCCACTTCCATTCAGGGACTTTGAGGGGTTGAAGAAGTCCGGCAGGTCTCTGATGCTCTGCCTTGACTCGCCGACATGTATCGCACTTGGCCACATACTCGGCTATTTCTCTCTTCATGCTGACCCACCAATATTTCTCCTTTAGGTCTTGATACATCTTTGTACTCCCGGGATGGATGGAGTATAGAGTATCGTGGGCTTCTTGAAGGATGAGAGTCTTCAACTCAGGTAGGTTGGGTACGCATACTCGGTTTCCGAACCAGATGGTACCATGTTCGTCCTCGGAGAATCCGGGGGCTTTACCCTTCCTCATGCTTTGCTGGATCTCCAGGATGTCTGGATCTTCCTTCTGCTTCTCTCGGATCTGGTCTATTAAGACAGGCCGAGACTCCAAGGCAGCGAGGTACTCTCGAGTGGTGATCCCTAGGTTTAGCCTTTCCATCTCTTTATAAAGTAGAGGAGCCTGGTCTTGAATCATGATGGCATTGCAGTACCCTTTTCGACTAAGGGCGTCTGCCACCACGTTCGCTTTGCCCGGATGATAATGGATGCCCAAGTCGTAATCCTTGATCAGTTCCAACCATCTCCTTTGCCTGAGGTTCAGATCTGGTTGGGTGAATATGTACTTGAGGCTCTTGTGGTCGGTGAAGACCTCACACCGGTTTCCCACAAGGTAATGTCTCCATATCTTCAAGGCATGAACCACGGCTGCTAGTTCCAGGTCGTGGGTTGGGTAGTTCAGCTCATGCAGTCTCAATTGCCGGGAGGCGTAGGATATCACCTTCCCTTCTTGCATTAAGACGCATCCTAATCCCTGACGAGAGGTGTAACACCCCAAATTTTCAAAACAATAAATATATTATTAAATTCAATTTCTTGGAATTATTATTTCAGAAAATACTTTTTAATCCCTTTTATACCCTTTTGAACTACAGCATAGAGTAGATGACCAAATTAGGAGGTGAAACTTTTTGTATATGATCCTAAGGCCAAAAGATAATTTTGAGAATTTTTATAAATTTTTACCAGCCTTGGAAGTAGCCCTAATCTTTTAATCTATTTTCTGGAATTATTTTTATTCAGAAAAATATTAGAACAGTAATGGGCTCCTTCCCCCTCCCTTCTCTCTCTCCCGGCCGGCCCAGCCCGTTACCGCGCTCCCCTCTGGCTGACAATCCGGTCCCACCTGTCGGCGCCGAATCCCTCCCCTCGCGCGCGAACCCGACACCCCGGCCCCACCCGTCAGACGCCACCCTCGCCCGTTCGCGCTCACTGGCTTGTGGCCCCCTGTCGTCAGAATCGTCTTCAACCCCGCGCCGGCCCCCCCCCCTAATCCCGCCGGCGAAGACTTCGCCTCGGATCCCCTCGCCGGTTCCCCCTTCCGTTAAACCGAGCCCGTCATTAACTTCCCCGAGCCCCGCCGGTCATTTAAGCACGTTAATGCGCGCGTTTAAGTCCCTGGACCGCCCTCACGCGCACGGTTGCGCCATCGCCGGCGAGTTAAAGCCCTCCTCGGCTTTCCTTGCATGCGGTGCCCGTTAAACCCCCGCCGGACCCTATTTAACCCCCCCTGCCCTCCACCGCGTTCGATCCACGCTTCAATTCGCACTCAGAACGAACAGAGCGCCCCTCCTTCGCCTTTGAGCATTTTCCCCCTGCTTCGCCTCCGGCCGCCCCTCGCCGTCGCCTCGGACCACCCCGGCCCTCGCCTCCGCCACCGTCGTGACCGCCAAGACGTCCCCTACCTCGGCCACGTCCCCGCCGGTCAAGGAGATCGCCGGAACCCCATCGCCGACGAGGAGCCCGAAGTGCTTCGCCGTCTACCCTCGCCGCCGACCACTTCCCGTCGACCCCTCGCCTCGCCTAAGGTACCGTCATGACCGCCGTAGTGCCCTCTTTCCATTTCTAGGATTAGCTAGGACCGCCGTCGCTCGCCGTGGCCGCTGGCCCGCTCGCCGTCGTCGGAGAAGACGACCGGCACGGGTCGAGTACCCGTGCCGTGTCGGATCTGATCTCGACCGTGCGATCGCGATCGGACGACGCGCGTGAGTCCACGTACGCGATCTAATCCGCACCGTCGGATCTGGTCAAAGCGGTATGTTTTAATCTCGCGCGTTGGTTTTCATTTAAACCCGCCGGGCGATCTCGTGCGTCCACGTGGTACCCCTTCGCACGTTTTAATCCTGGCCGTCCGTTATCACTTAACCCTCCCGCCTCGCTCTCGCGCGTTAGATCTGGATCCAACGGTCCAGATCGACCCGGCGCACGCGCACAGTGCGCGGGTTCACCGTGGGCCTGGCTCACCGTGGACCCGAGAGGTTTAAAATTTGAAAATAAATTCCAGAAATGCTTTTAAACTTGTAAAATTCATATCTAATACATTTGGACTCTAAAAATTGCCATTCCAATTTTAGAAAATTCATAAAATTATTCTCTACATGTTTAGGCAATAAAAACAGTAGGTTTATTTGGACATTTTCATGTTTATTTAAATAAGTATTCAAATGCCCTTAGGATTTAAATGTGAATTTCAATATTTAAATTCCAGAAAAATTGTATAATTGTCCTTTACTGTTAAACACTAAAACCACTAGGTTTCCTATAAATCATTTGAATTAAATTGGTTAGAAAACTCAATGTAGGGTTATGCCCACTTAAAAAACCCTTTTATGAAAAACAATGATTTATTTAGATTCACTTTAAATTAATGGAGGAATAAATTTCAGAACCCTAATACCTGAATTTATTTTATTTATAATCAAGCCAACTTAAACTTGTGAGTTTATAATGTAATGTTATACTGTTTGATTAAGATGTCATGTTCTTTTATTTTACTTTATATTAAAAAGACTACGACGTCGCCGAGGAGCCGGAGTACTTCCCCGAAGTCCCTCCCTCTCCCTTTGCTGAACAAGGCAAGTCACCAAACAATTCTTTTGAGCATATTGAACCCATGTCTGAATTAACTATCGCTAAAACACATAGGTTATGTATATGCATTAGTCAAATGAACCCTTACATTATATTTATTTAGGATCCCCCGACCTTGATGTGCAACCCAAGCCATGCTATCTCGCCTAACCTCCTTGTCACCATATGAACTATGATATTAGCTAGTG